>CM051035.1:24401572-25001572 GCA_027627225.1 Congeria kusceri
TACCATAAAACGGAAAGTGTCGTCCTGGATTAGCCTGTGCGGACTGCGCAGGCTGATCCGGGACGACACTTTACGCACTTGTATTAATTAAGCCCGGTTTTCCCACGTCACGCAATATAAGGACCTAGAAGACGCAATAAATTCTGCATAACGTTAAACGCCCTGGCTAGAGTGGCGCAAATACAGAGCTGCATTTATGTCCTTTGGATACTACATTTTTTGTGTCATATTTATGTTCGCAGTTTTGTAGTTAAGATCCACAGGAAATTAGTGCTATGAAAATGTGTCATTAAATATTATGTCATGTTATGACATTTTATTTATATGAATTATTGATCACATTTAAATATCGATACTATAGCAACAGTGATGGTACAAACGAAATAAAAAGTCTATGGAATATTGTTAGAGCACACAGCGGCAATATATATGCCAACATAGAGATGTTATTTTCTTGCATATGTGTTTTATTGCGTGAGCTTGTTCCGTGGGCTTTTTCTTTAATTAGGCATAAAAAATAAATGGTTGGTTTCCGCTTACATCTCTGAAAAATCTAGGAGGGGAGGTAAAATATAACTTTTGTTTTATTTAACTTTTTTTTTTCTTCGCCGCATATTCACCACACAGTTTAAGTATATTGTGCTGCATGTTAAATGATAAAACGCCTCCCAACAAAGAAACTAAGAAACTGTACCTTAACTTTAAATAAGGTCATAGAAAAGAAGAGATTTCTGGCAAGAAACGTAATAAAAAGCAAAAACTGCTCTCTTTTCCAGAAAATCAGAAAAAGTTCGTGACTGATTGGCAACTAAACTTGTAGGGTCGGTGTAAACAAATTAGGGAGGGGGGTCTTTAAGCCGAAACCAACAACTTTTTTACGGCTTATAAAAAAACAACAACATTGTTTTTTTAAAGGTAATGCATTAATAATGGCACAGTTACGACGGTGCCGAGGATTGTTCTTCTTATTGCCATTAATTATCATCATGTATAGTGGCTGTTTTGTTAGAATGTATTATATAAAAAGTCACTTTCAAAACGACGAGATATACGTACTTATGCTACCAATTTTGTAATTTAACACTACGCTACGCAGGGCATTTTATTCAGTAGATTTTCATCGAACTTCAGTGCATGTTGGGCCCAATCACCAATTCCCAACCCCAAAAATATGTATATTGTTATGCCAAATATTTAATTTCTGTAATTTCTTTACGTATGTTTTTGTTGGCTACCATTGTGTGGTTCGTTAATTACGGAGCTGTATGAAATTCATAATAAGCCCCCCTATCCACGAGAAAACCAATTCATTTAAACACTCTCGTTGTTCGCCGTTTCTTTGTATCGCTGTGTTTCAAC
This sequence comes from Congeria kusceri, assembly GCA_027627225.1. Classification (NCBI taxonomy): domain Eukaryota; kingdom Metazoa; phylum Mollusca; class Bivalvia; order Myida; family Dreissenidae; genus Congeria; species Congeria kusceri. The sequence goes on from CM051035.1 coordinate 24,402,932, forward strand.
AAAGAAATATGTCCAATATTCTAAAGAAATAACTAATCGTTCTCTTATATGCAAAATATATAATAAATTCGGCAATAATTATACACTCTCCCGGTTCAATGTACACTATTGGACGTGTCTTTGTACCGTTTTTGAAACGTGATCTTTAAATTGAAAGCTTTATTATGTAGGTAATTACGTGATCGAATTAGCCTGGCTGTTAAATGTCTCCGGATCAATAAATATTCGGTACAATGGATAACTTTCGAATGACTCCGGGGCTGAATTCCACACAATAAAACCACACATTTTAACAAAGTATAGCTGTTACCGGGTAATATTATACAGTTTAAAATGTAGATTATATTATTATATATAAGTAAAATAAGTTTAGCAACGACTAGCAAATATAACATGCATCTTAAAGTGAAAACACAACAATTTGTTATTGGTCGTATTTTATTATAAAATGTTGACATTTATACCGAACATGATGTTGATATCCACTAGTTAACTGTCTTTAATTAAAGGAAAGGACCGGTACAGAAATGAAATGCTATTCATTTAATGATGACTCAATTAAATATATAAAGCTTTATTTTTGTTGCAAAATATATTTTACTCAGTAAACATTGCATGGACACAGTTTTTCGTATTGTGTTACGTGCAAAGCGTTCAATATACAAACGCTTGGCAACAACGACAGCTAGTTCAAAGAAGTACATGTATTTTGAATAAACAAGGACTAAAAGTAAAATCACATCACTTAAAGTAAGCCATGTATACACTAGTAGGGAAAGATCTAGGATAAAAAAAAAAGGTATAGGGTGCTGCTAAAAAGGAGCAGGGTGGAAAACTGGACTAGTTTGTTGACATTTTCCGTTTATTATCTAAATCCAGGGTTTTCGTGAGTCTAATGCTTCTGATTAAGGTTTTTAAGCATAGTTTATTTATTTGTCATTAAATAGTTACAAAAATATGTTGAATTTCAAAAGATATTTTACATTTCTGTGTTGACCATACCAGAGGGGCGGCTGGGGGGGGGGGGAAGGAGCAGGAGCACCCTGCTATTTCGCTGTAGATCTTTCCCTACACCGGTAAAGTCGGGTAACGAACGTAAGACACGAGTACAGAGTGTGTGTGCTATGCTTTGGTTTCGCTCTAGATCTTTCCCTACACCGGTAAAGTCGGGTAACGAACGTAAGACTAGAGTTCTGAGTGTGTATGATATGCTTTGGTTTTGGCTTACTTGCAATGAACTTGACGAGCACGCCAGCACAATGGATTAGATTTTCATAAATTGATTTAAGAAATAATGTTCGATTTATCGTTGTTTATCGGCCAATAAACAACGACTTGGATGTCTGATGCGTAGGAATTTAAACGTTAGACCGAGTAGCTTTTTATCTACGCATCAGAACGACAAATTGATGTTTATTGGACGATAAAGAACGATAATGCGAAAATTATTTCGATTCTAACATGATCTGATAAATACTTTTGCAATTGTAACGAGAGCTACCTTTTACTATACTCCGCTCAGAATCGGGACTTCTTTTTGCGTTGTGTATTGGGTAGTTAATCAACGATAATTTAGTTCTTTGTCTATAGAAAATTCAGTGAGTATCATGCTAGAATCAGGGCTCACTCTGCCATTCGCCAAATTAGCCAATGGCTACAAATTGAAACTTTTGGCGAAAAAAACAACTTCGTTTGGCTACATCTGTTTCTTCATAACCCCCCCCCCCAAAAAAAAAACAACAACAACCAAAATTAGAAGAATTTCAAGTAAGTAAGGTAAATTTGCCTAAAGAAAAGTTTGAGTCACAGGGAGCCCTGCTAGAATGACATATCACAAATGCCTGGTAGAAATATACCAAATTATCGTGCATTAAGCACAACTTCGCAAGTTCAGGGTATACCACGTTCATCACTCCCTATTAGTCACAGTAGAACCGACGTCAACATTACGAACACGTTGATGACACTTGCATTGCACGTGCGTTACTTAGCGCACGGTCCTTTGTCTGTGTCACTGGTTGACTTTTACCGGAAACATATGAAAACATTTGGAAGGAGTGTTGATAATATTTTATTTTACCAACACGTGGATGAAGTTACCGCGTAAAATTGAGAAGTACTATTTGCTTTAAGATAATTTATTTGAAATGTTTTCGCCAGCGCTCTCAATACGTATACATTAAAACGAAATATCGTGCAATAAATTATTGCTCATTGTAAAATTGGGCGGTCTCTAACTATAATTTGGTAAAATTGAAGGCCTCCAACTCTACTTTAGAGCTCTTCATTGTTCCGGTACTCTGTTCCCATAAACTTTGTTGTGCGAGATAATAACATTTCCATTCTTCCGTACGTACTTTAGTCTTGTTTACGCGGCGCAAATGTGCCAATTTGCCGCATAAACGTTGTCACGTTTTTGCGCTGAAAATCACCACATAAACACGTTTGCTCACGTTTTTGCGGCGACGTGCATACGCGGCATTACAGCGGGTGCTCCCGGTCTACGCAGAGTCTTTGAAATCTCGGTGACAACTGCACGGTATTGGAATGCCACAATTAGGATTGACAGACGTTTGGGAAGCTCATATTTTATCACAAAAATCGACGTTTTCTTGACGCATAATTTTAACTTTTAAAATACGCTTCAGCATATCAAAAATACCGATGGCGAGTATTTCGAAACGTGTTTTACACAAAGAAAACCGCCTCGATTTGTTGGTTGCACCTAATGAACTAACTTTCGGACCTGAATTTATGCGCGAAGAACTGTAACAAAAACAAACTGAAAGTAAAGCCACAACAACAGCAATAATAATAATAATAATAATAATAATAGAGTTAACAAGGGAACAGAAAAGGGTCACTTAGCTACATAGATTACTGATATGAATACCGGTAACTGAATACGATAATTTCGGACATGACACATATATCTTATATCAGGGGTCGTATTCCAGAAACAGCTTACGCAAAATCTTATCCTTAGCCTTAAAATAGTCGTTTTTAAAGCATTTTATTCCATGTTAACATGATATTCGGCTTAGTGTTCACCTGTTGTCAACTATTAACTACTATTAACTTAGCTGATATTGAATTCACTAATTTATATGTAGTTTTTAAAATATAACCTGACGAAAATCGGAACTTAAGTGAAAATAAAAAGTTCATATTAAGATGTTTCTGGAATATGGCACCAGGCGATTTAAAAAACTCTAAAATTGTAATTGAATAGCAGTCCCTATATACCGGTATAATCAGTTCCGCTGAAGTCTCAAAACCAGCGTGATGCGGGTTTTAATTTATTTCGACATGTGGGGTATCGTTATTTAATCAAGGTATGCGGATTTCGCAACAGCGACGGTATAAAGCTGTCAGCGACATCGCCCGTAGATAAATCACATATTGACAGAGTTCTTTACTGTTTCACATCGCCCCATCATTAAGACGTGTTTTACTGTACGGGATTGTCCCGTGGGACGGATCAAGCTGGTAACCGGAGATTATAAATATGGTCACAATAATTGAATATATCGATTCCTCATTGATACCTGAATCCGCGTTAATCCCGCGAGAATCGATCTTTAATTGTATCCGCTATTAAACGTTTTTGACAATGGTTGACATTTATGATAAGGGTTTACGGTGAAACACAGCTGGTTAATTTCCTATGTTCGATTCATTAGGCGTCTTCATGCGATGCTCATGTCACATTCGCTGTCAGACATGCGGGTGCGCGCGTGTTGTTTGTAATATCATAAACAGAAACGCAGTGTACCCGTCTCGGAACATATTAATGTTATCGAAAATCCATTTTTTTGTAATATACCGGTATGTAACGATTTGCGCTATTACGTATGGTTTTCAAGTAGTGTTTTTGCAACTGGTCCGCCGTCCGTTATTTATGGCAAAAGCAGAAATGTCATCCAGTGTTAAAAGCACGTTCTTAAGTGAAGTACGCGGACCGCAACCATGGCAACAGCTGCTTCAGAGGAAGACAAGTCGCTAAACTAGCGAAAAAAATCTTTGAAACTGTAGAGTCGAACTTGAACTGATCTTGTCAGTTCCAGTTCAGCCAATCTCAGTAATATGTGTGTATACTTTGGCGTCACAATCCTGTCTGAACATATGTCAAATTACTTAATAACAATAATCTACTGTATAGAACAGTGGCTATTACGCGTAACATTGAACCCGAATTATAACTCCTATATAATCATACTCTAGTCCTCCGGTATAGACGGACGTACGATTACAACCGAAGACGCTATATAATGATAGTGTGACATACGCCGCTGTACGTGTATAATTCTGCAACGTCCGTATTAGAGGCATGAAATTGTATCACAAACGCCTGTGTGCACGCATAATTCTGCCACTTCCTGTTTCAGAGGCACGGGTTCGCTGTGGCCCAGCCCAACGACTTCGAGAAGCAGCATCGACCAAGCGCCTTCCAGCACTTGCCGCCGCTGTCCGCCAAGGAGGTACGTGGGGCACCGGGGTGGGTAGGGATCCGTGGTCTAGTGGTAACGCACTGGCTTCATAACCCAGGGGTCGAGGTTTAAGCCCCGCTACACCCTAACCTGCTAACTCGTCTTTCGCATGAGACGTTAACTTAAACCGAGGAGGGTGGTGCGTTGTCGTGAAGGAAAGGGGGCTGTCAAATAAAATACAAGTAATGGCAACTAATTAAGAATTGGCATTTCATGAAACAGATGTACACACTTAGTTGTAAAATGACTGAAGTTAGGCCTAAGCAATACCGAACGTTCGAATAAGCATCTAATTTGTAATTCTGTGCCAAAGATATATTAAACGTTTCAAAATATTTAAGTAGCCTACTACGAACATTGAGCTGATATAATATTTATAATTTATACATAAATGCCTATTGCAAGAATATTATTATCAGCTCGTTGGTTGTTACAACAAACATCTGGGTAACTTCCCTTGGTTACAGATACGCCATGGTCTAGAAAACAACAACAACAAGCGGAAATTTCAAAACCGGTGTCTGTGTACGGAAAAATATATTAGGATACTGACAACCACCAAAATCTTTTTTTTTTGATGAATATAAAATATAACAAGCCCCTCAGAACCATTATATCTACAGTAAATAACTTCCGATCTAGTACCTCGCGTTGAGATTGCCAATGCCTCTCAGTCTCACTCTCAGCCTCAGTGTAGCATGGCTACATGATTTTTTGGGGATGTTTTGATCATGAATCCCAATCTATTTCCTAGAAGGTACATGTTTTCTGATTGCAAAACTGAAATGATCATGACAATATCTTACTTGGAAGTGAAGTTATGACAATTTTTGTAGAGCACCCGTCAAAGTGCAATAAAACGTTATACAAGAAAAAAACATGAAAAGTCAGCCCAACTATGAATTTGTGTTTATAAAGCTAACAGCTATGGGGGGAAATGTATTTTTTAAATGGTGCATGTTTTCTGATTACAAAACTGAAATAAAATCATAATTATCTCACTTAGAAGTGTTGTTATGACTATTTTTGTACACCACCCGTAAGGCTACAATAAGACGCAAATTGGGAAAATACATGAAAAATTAAGACTACTGTCATTTTTTTCATTATTAAGATAAAACACTTTGCCAAAATGTAATTTTGTAAAGGTGCATGTTTCCTGATTACAAAACTGAAATAAAATTTCATTTATCTCACAAAGAAGTGTTGTTATGACTATTTTTGTACATCATCCGTAAAGGTGCAATAAATGTAATGCAAAAACAACATAAACAGTAATACCAAACTATGAATTTTTATTATTAGGCTGAATACATAATGTCCATGTGTGCAGCCTAATTTTAAATACTAGTTGGTATGATTGTTCATGTTTCTTGCATTACATTTTATTGATAGTTTTATAAAAATCAACTGTTCTTTATGTGACTTGTTTTGCCGCAATGATTTTTACATACAAAAATGATATATAGTCAACAATTATTATGCCCCAATTTAGTTCTTAACCATACTCTAAAGATATGTGTAAAACGGTGTATATTTCAGCAATAGGAAAATTTATAGCGATTGCTCGTAAATATCCACTTTAACATTAATTGAAATACCAGAATGACAAATGTACGAACCGACTGGGTACGAATTGTTGACGTAATTGGTTGTATAATTCAAATAATTAAACAATTGACAACGCATATGCCCTTGTTTAACATATAGGATCCATCTTAATACATGCAATATATCCCTACTAGTGTGTCGACAGCAAATATATCTCAAATATTGATATTTCTTCCGTATTCACGGTATTGTTATTTGTACACACCGCCGCCATCTTGGAATTGCGTTCAGTTTAACATGGGTTCGGAAAAGACCCATAAACAATAACTTTCCGGTTAAATTCGTTCTAAAGAAAGGTAGCATTTAATAAAAACCAAATTCATTGTTAAATATGTAGCCTGAAATCCAGCGAAATCGTCTTGTTTTTAAGAAATATTGGAATTTACACTTTTTCTGCGGAATTTTCGTATCTAAAAATAATACTCACGTGGATTCTTTTATGGTTTCCCTGGTATTTCATCATCGTATTACTATATGCAAAGTAGATTGGTTCCAGAAATTTACGTTTTATATGAATGTAAGACCGAAATAAAATGGTCCCAGCCTTGGGCCGCTTTTCGCTACTAATTAATATTCATGAGCTTCCTCCAAGGGACACTACTCTCGCTGCTTTGGCATCGCTACTCAGTGGTGTCGACCTACAGCTGTCATGGGTGGAATCATCCCAGGATGTTTCTTCCATTGTTTTTTTGTTTATTTGTAAAATAATAATGAATGTAAATTAAAATCTGGGTCATCATTAGTCTGAGTTAAACAAGAGTTTACAATACAGTGCTCACATATAAAAAATATGAATATGTCACCCCATTAATGACTCGCCCCATAACGCCCGCCCCATATGTATAACGATTCGCCCCATATGTATAACGATTCGCCCATAATAATATGTTTGTTGTCCTTTAATGTTTATTAGGTTTTAGTGTGTAGAAAATTACAGAATATAGTTGTTAATCCACCAATCAATCGTTAAAGCAAATAATCTAAAAATTTAGCATTATTCATGCATTATTAGCTTATTAAACATAGAGGAAATGTGTAATTTTACTGAATAATAATATAAAAAGTCATTTTTTTTTTTGGTATTTATATATTTAATGTGTAATAAATATGTTTTCAGTGGAAATCCTAGTCAACATTTATTGAAAGCCTTCGCAAAACCAGAATGTTTTTTTTTTAAATATTTTTTTTTAACTTTTCAAAATATCTATTGCCATGGTGTATACTTTAACTAAATATTAACAGTTGTGTAATGCCCCATCATCCAAGCGTTTGTGATGGATGAGGGTCATTATTAGAAGTAAAGCCGGAGGCTGAGCATGTATCATTAGCATGTCTGTCAGACGCTGTACACAAGGCCTGCAAATTCAGAGAACCGAAAAATACACAACGCACTATGCGCCGCACTATACACATCGAAGAACCCGGATGATCATTATTAAAAGCAATTTATTGTCAGACAAAAACAACAATGGGAAGGGAAGAAAACAACTTAAAAAAGTGAATGACCCTACTTCAACAACAGTGGTGGGTCGCTACATGCTCATCCTCCGGCTTTACTTCTAATAATGACCCTCATCCGTCACAAACGCTTGGATGAGGGGGTATTATTTTCCGTAAAGCCTTTGGCTTTCACATGTATCATTAGCATCTTTAAAGCACTGACAACAAATTAATCAATACCTGAAACTAGTAAAACACTACAAATACTGATATTTTTACAAGAAAAAACCCTTCTATATCCTTTCACTTTAATAAAGTGTGAACTCCCACAATATTGTAACAGTTCATAATACGTAATTACTAATATCAATATATTAATAATAACGCACAAGAAATAAAGTCAATGGATACCAACTGTCCATATACAATTCATCAACTATCATATACATAAACATATATATATGTAATACTATATACGTAATAAACATTTAAACCTGCGATAACACAGCATTAACAAAAGGCACATGAGGTTTATCAATAATGTCTCTATAATAAAATTTGTAAAAATTGGAACCGGTCTTCTAACCTGCAGTTTTGAGGATGTTGTTAATAGAACAATTACCTTTAACTGCAGCCGAAACAGCTGCTGATCTGAATGAATGTAGTTTAAAAATAGATACATCGATTCATGACATAACTAAAACGTCCTTTAACCATCGTGCAATGGTACTCGAAGACACTCCTTTATAAGACATAAGACACAAACAACATAAGACACAAACAACTGCGACGATTTTCTTAAATGTTTGGTTCTTTTCATAATTATAGTGAACAAGTATATGGAAAACACATAAACTTTCTTCTGGAAAGTGCTCCAATTTAAGAAGAAAACTATGCTTTTTACCCACCTGCTGTGTTTTCAGCAAATTTTTAAAATAAAACACAGCTTCACCACTAACATAATTAATCTGAACACAATCATTCTTCAAAGAAACAAGAGTTTGAGCACGTGGGGCTGTAGCCAAAGCTATTAACCCAACCAACTTTAAAGTTAAAGTTTTTAAAGATAACTGTTTTAATGGCATTAGAGACTTTAACACTCGTAAAACGGACGACACATCCCATGTAAATCTGTACCTTGTAAACACAGATTTCAAAATAGCTACACCTCTCATAAATCTACTGATCAAATTTTGAGATTGACACCACTTATTACCTAAAATGTTTAAAGTCTGTAAAAGCATAGATTTATGAGTGTTCAACACAGAATTTGACTTGTTACTTTTTAACAAATAAAACAAATAAGTAGGGATAGGACCGAATACTCGAATATTCGAATATTTGAATATTGGATAATATTCGAATATAAATAAACGAATACGAATATTCGATTTTCTCATTTATTTAAAGAACACAATTTCTTTAAAAAATCATGTTTTTTTCTAGTTTGTTTGCAAAGTTAACATGAATTCCAGTCGTATTTCCTGCCTAGCAGGTGGGCGGGGGCAGATACAAGCTTCATGGTTCTGAAAAAAAAACGGAACAATTAACAAATTAATTAACAATACATTTAACAATATCTTACATTTCTTTATATTTGCTTAACACTCACAAAGTTATATCGCTCATTTACCACTGAAACAAGGTAAAACAACTATTTACACGTAGTATACATATTTCGGATAGGTAAATATTCGGACAGGGTGCTGTATATAGTATTATGTAGTAATATATTTACAAAACGAATATTCGAATATATTCGAATACCTAATACCTATATTCGAATATTGATTTAAGTATTCTGTCCCATCCCTACAAATAAGTTATCACCTACGTCTCAGAGGTTTCAATGGGATTTTTACCTCTCTGTTGATTCCAAATACACCATTTACGCCATGCCAAACTATACTGTTTATCTGTTCCTGATTTCCATGATTTGAGGATAATCGAGACTGCTCCTGAAGGAATTCCTTGCGCAAGCAAATGTCGGTTGATAGCTGCACTGCGACCAAGTCCATACTTCTGGATAATGGGTGCCATGTTCCATCCTGTGGGTCTGTCAACAAATCCTTGTGACGAGGCAATCTAACAGCAATTGAAATCAAAAAGTCCATGGCAGTGGGAAACCAGAACTGAGATCTCCACAACGGAACGATAAAAATAGCTCTTTTAACATTGTCCTGTACAAATTTATTTAGTACTTTACCAATTAATGCAAATGGTGGGAACATATATGGTTCAAGATCTGACCAAGAACATGAAAATGCATCATTAAAAAAAGCTCCAGGTTCTGAAAACCAGGAAGCAAACTTTTCAATTTGACAGTTAAGACTAGATGCAAAGAGATCAATGTCAGGAGTAAAAAACTTTATAAATATTCTATTAAAAATTTATTGTTTCAACATCCACTCTGATGATTTATTAAAATTTCTAGAATAGAAATCAGCCAAACTGTTTTCTGAACCTTTAAGATAGCAGGCTGAAAGATAAATATTATTTTGAATGCACCACTTCCAAATTTGGCCAGCCAAATTATACATTTTTTTTAGAAGTCATTCCTCCCGTATCATTTACATAACTCACTGCAGACACATTATCTGAAAAAACTCTTATATGACAACCATTAACTGTTCCATACAAAGACTTTAACCCAAGAAAAATTGCTGTAAGTTCCAAAATATTAATGTGAGTTTTTTATTCCTCCTGCGACCATCTATCATTTATAAAATTACCAGTCTCAGTATCAACACACCTCCAACCTAATAATGATGCATCTGTTTGACACATAAAACTGACTTTCTCAGGTCAGATTCTTTTGCCATTCTTATTGTTGATATTTTCAATCCACCATTGCAACTGGTCAATTGATTTTTTATTTAATAGTACTTTGCTATCAAAGTTTTGATCTTTTCCCAGTCCTTCTATTTTCAAATGCTCAAGCTGCCTGTAGTGCAAAGGAGCCTCTAATACAGCAGAAAATGCATTGACTAAAACACCAATAAACGATGCCAAATCTCTCACCAAAACCAATTTACTTGCCAAAAGCTTGCAAGCTTTTAAAATGATTTTCTCAACCCTTTCTTCTGTAAGGAAAACCATGAACCAAACTGAATCTATTAAAAATCAGAAAAAATACAATCTTTTGAGTTGGAACTAAAACAGATTTTGTAAGATTTAACGAGTAACCTAGAGACTGCAAAGTAGAACATATAGTTTTAGCATTCTCCAGGCATATGCTTTTATCTCTATTAATATTTGGAGAATCATCAATATAATAAGCACGTCTAATACCTTGAGACCTAAACCATGCATAAGCTGGTTTTAGCAACTTTGTAAAAACTCTTGGTGCAGCACTGTACCCAGAAGGCAGACAAACAAAAGCATACAACACTCCCCTCCATGAGAATTTCAAATATTTATGATAATCTGGGTGTATAGGAACAGAAAAATAAGCCTCTTGTAAATCTGCAGAACAAAAGAAATCATTTTCTTGAATAAGCTCAAGCACTATTTTGAAGTGTTCTTGCTTGAAATGTTCATTATGAACAAAAGTATTTAACTTTTTCGGGTTGATAATTGGTCTAAATTTTCCGTTAGGTTTTTTGACTACAAAAACATTTGAAATAAACTAACATGGTTTCCATTGGGAACGAACAATGGCTCCTTTTTTCATTAATTCGGCAACCTCTTGATTGATAATTTGCAGTTCCGAGTCATTAAATGAAATTTCATTGGGAATAACAGTTTGAAACATTTCCAACTGAAATTCAAGGACATAACCTTTAATACTATATAAAATCCATTCATCGTTATTTAATAACTCCCATGATCTATAACATTGTTTGAGCCTACCTACCGCTCCTAATTCCCCTCGTTTGGGGCTGTAATTGTAGCTGTGGGTTTGAAACCTCTACCGCCCCTTGGACCTCTCATGGGTCCTTGTAATCCTCGAGGATTGAAAACTGGTGCCTGTCCATAACTGGGATATGGTGTGTACCTGGCACTTCCACGTCCTCTACTGAAATTTCGTGGAAATCTCCCACGAAAACCTGCCCTAGAATAATTTTTTTGAGCTTTCATCTTTCCCAGATTAAGACTGGTTTCACAATTCTTGACTTCCTTAGCAATGTCATCACCGAAAAGCTGAGTTGTCAACGGCATTCACAATTCTTGACTTCCTTAGCAATGTCGTCACCGAAAAGCTGAGTTGTCAACGGCATTCACAATTCTTGACTTCCTTAGCAATGTCATCACCGGATAGCTGAGTTGTCAACGGCATTCACAATTCTTGACTTCCTTAGCAATGTCATCACCGAAAAGCTGAGTTGTCAACGGCATTCACAATTCTTGACTTCCTTAGCAATGTCATCACCGGAAAAGCTGAGTTGTCAACGGCATTCACAATTCTTGACTTCCTTAGCAATGTCATCACCGGAAAAGCTGAGTTGTCAACGGCATTCACAATTCTTGACTTCCTTAGCAATGTCATCACCCGAAAAGCTGAGTTGTCAACGGCATTCACAATTCTTGACTTCCTTAGCAATGTCATCACCGGAAAAGCTGAGTTGTCAACGGCATTCAAAATTCTTGACTTCCTTAGCAATGTCATCACCGGAAAAGCTGAGTTGTCAACGGCATTCACAATTCTTCACTTCCTTAGCAATGTCATCACCGGAAAAGCTGAGTTGTCAATGGCATTCGCAATTCTTCACTTCCTTAGCAATGTCATCACGGAAAAGCTGAGTTGTCAACGGCATTCACAATTCTTCACTTCCTTAGCAATGTCATCACCGGAAAAGCTGAGTTGTCAATGGCATTCGCAATTCTTCACTTCCTTAGCAATGTCATCACGGAAAAGCTGAGTTGTCAACGGCATTCACAATTCTTGACTTCCTTAGCAATGTCATCACGGAAAAGCTGAGTTGTCAACGGCATTCACAATTCTTGACTTCCTTAGCAATGTCGTCACCAAAAAGCTGAGTTGTCAACGGCATTCACAATTCTTGACTTCCTTAGCAATGTCATCACCGAAAAGCTGAGTTGTCAATGGCATGTTAATGTTACACAAGTTTTTATACTTTGGATCTAGATTAGGTCTGAGCAAATACGGTCTACGGATACTCAAGTTGAACTGAACTTGACCCAGTAAGGTAAGAGAGTCAGAAATTAGCTGTTTGGCTTCTTCATTAGACATCAAAGTCTGTTTACGCATTTGCACCAATTTTAAAATTGGAACAACACCAGATGCAAGAAGAGACCGTTTAACTTGGAAAAGACGGTCATGTGTACGTGTTCGTTTATCCATGATTTTCCAAATTTCATTGTTTACACTGGGTGGATGCAACATTTCACAATTTTCAGGAACATGATATTTCTCTGAAACTGACTGCGAAGTGCAAGCCGCATGATCAATTCAGACAAAGATGGTGTAATTGCCGGACCTTTAACCTTAGACTTAATATTAGGCAGTTTCCACTCAGACTGGTCAGTCTGGTTTTCTGAATTGTCACCAAATAGACTATTTTTGAGTCTGCTAGTCAAATCTTTACTAGAATCCTGCACATGTTTTCTTGCACCAATTGAATCAAAAGATTCAGAGTCTGATTGGTCATTGTTAACTTCAACATGTAGATTTGGAGCATTCTCAAGGTCAAAACTGTCATAGTCCTGCTCATATTCATCTTCTACAGGCATGGGTGCAATGCCTAACTTTTCTTTTAGCATATCAATTTCCTATGCAGGCAAGTTATCCAAATCTATGACATTTGATTTAGTGCTAGACTTCTTCAAAGCTTTTGACTTTCCTTTTGATTTGGAACTACTATTATTATTAACATCTGTTTTTGTTTTTGTGACATGCTTTACCACAGACTTTAACTTTTTCTGTTTTTTTAGGCTCGAAGCCAGAAAATTCACTTTCACTTGTTTCATCACATTCGAGAACATCATTCTCGGACTGGCTCATTTTTACTCAAATTAATAAACCAATTAGAAACGAATAAGAAACAACCAAATATTACCTGGACTACGTCCTAGGTAGAGCCAATATCAAATAAAACACAATGAGCCAGGGAAACTCACCGAAAACACGTGTTTCCTCGACAAGCGCCGGAAAGACAATGATCATCCGGGTTCTTCAATGTGTATAGTGCGGCGCATAGTGCGTTGTGTATTTTTCGGTTCTTTGAAATTGCAGGCCTTGTGTACAGCGTCTGACAGACATGCTAATGATACATGTGAAAGACAAAGGCTTTATGGAAAATAATGTGGGTTTTTTCCCACATTTTTCTACATATAAACATAGCATACAAAAGGTCGAATAGCTTTTGAATTTAAATTGAAAGAATGCGAAGTCACAAAAGTACAAATTGCTGTTGTGCTAACTTATGTTTTAAACTGGACTTGGCAAGCTGATAAAGTGATTGAGATTAATAGTACAATACAAACAATGAAATGTGTGAAACCTGTTAAAACAACACGTGTTGATACCATTAGATGACTGCTAGACCCTTTGTTACAAAGTTGACACGTACACAAGTTATTGAAACTGGATAAACAGGTGCCTTGTCAATGTGGAAAAAAAACATAGTGAAACATTCGAAATATATTTTTAATTTAAACAAGTAAAATAGTCGGAACAAATATAAGAAGAAACATTTTGTAATATATTTGTATTAATTTTATCAGTTTTACTCTTGTTTTGATATAAATTTTATGTAATTTAAAAGTATTATTATTACTTTGCCATTAACCGCTTAGTCTTCAACAAAATAACAAAATTTTACTCATTTGCATGATTTTTCTACAGCATTTAAATTGCAAGTGACCAAGATCACATTAAAATTTGGCATAACCATGCAAACATATAAACATTTAAAATGTTACATAAACAATTTTACTAGTATCAATGCATTATTTTGTACCTGTTTTTCTGTTCATATTACCCGTAAGACACACAAACACAGTGGTTAGAACTGACACAGTGATATCAGATCATTTTTTGTATGTGAAAAACATTATTTATACTAAATTAATTAAAATGTTCCAACATTAAAGGTCGGCGATTAATATAGATCACAATTAAATACAGTCGAAAATCAACTTTCAATTTCATATTTTATTACATTACATAGGCAGTAAACACATTTAATAATATTACACAATTATACCACATCGTCTTATTATACCATATTTATTCATTTACATGTAATATACACTCTAATTTTAAGCTACAAAACATCAAAACATAACAGATTCTTACAACCACATTGGATGGGGCGAATCGTTATACATATGGGGCGAGTCGTTATACATATGGGGCAAGTAATTATTAAACATGGTGCGAGTCGTTATGGTGCGAGTCGTTAATGGGGCGAGTTGTTACATTACCAAAAATATCCAGCAGATACAAATGAGTTGACATTTTGAATATTTGAAACATCACATATCCCCTTAATGACACTATGAAAATGTACTTAAAATACGTTTGACCACATTCGTTTTTAAAACATTAAATGTGAACAAAATATCTATCTTTATTTTCAAAATACAAAATCTGCAAAATCTCACTTTTGTTAACAAATGACAGCACTCAGAACAGGTCAACCTTAATGATCTCCCGTAAAAAACAATGTCTTTCGATACCGTTTCTTGTCTTTGTTTGGGTTATGACGTCATCCAAGGCTGGTGCATGCGCTATTGGTCTTTAAAGCAATCTATTTTAATCTCAATTTTACTTTTCAGTTTAAGTTCGAAAAATCAAGTGAATATCGATGGAAAATGGGTACTAGCACTGCTGTTAAACACAATACCAGAATATGAAAGTAGCGCATTAAAATAGTGATTATTTTGACGATGTCTGCATAGAAGCATATATATTTCCGGATTGTGAAGAAATGGTACCGGGTATTTAAGATAGAACGGTATCTGAAGGATGAGGAATACATCTTTCTGTCTATGGTACTGGTGAAGATATTGACAAAAGCGATTAAACCTTACTTATTATGTTTAACTTGTTATTTTCTTTTGATGCAATTGTCCAGAGAAATCATCCAAAAACAAGCAAGTTTTCGGATTTAGGTACTTCACCAGAATGTCATTTTCCTAATTGATCTGAGCTGGTATTTATAAAAACTCGAGGAAACACTGTTGGAGGGAGGGCTTGCAGATAAAAATGAAAGGCATATTTAAATAATGAATGCAAACATTTACTTTATTTGCAATGCATACAAACATAATATGCATTTGTTAATAGATTTTAGTTTATAGATTTGAAATTTATAGATTTAAAGAGATTTGAATTCATAATAGTCTGACATGCGAATGAGAATAAGACCAAAATGTCCAACTGAAACATGTTTAGTAAACAATGAAAAACACTTAACTAAAAACCAAGTTATGCACCTATCAATATTTTCCCCCAGGGGGGGAGCGGCGGGCATCTACGGGACTTTACACTGAAAGTTATTCCCGACAGGCGGGAATTTGACACGTCGAATGATTCCGGGTCCCCAGCAATAGACGTTGGTCGGATTTTAGATCCTGATAAAATTGGCAAATTTAGACGCTGGCTTTTTCACTCTACTTAAATATGGCATCTCCCACTGTGGGGATTTAGACAAAAATGGTTGGCTCTAGGGTGGGGAATTAGACCCCAAAAAATGAAATTTGTCTAATTCCCCTGGTATTGCCAGCTGCTCCCCCCTCGGCGAAAATATTGATAGGTGCATTATTTCAGTACTTTACCATTACTGGCAGACATTTTTCGGTCTATTTTTTTTTTGGCAACAAGTAATATCTTTTTTGCCAAATGTGCACAATTTTAGAACTTGGGCACTTCGCTATGTATTTTGTACAGGACTCGACCCCAAACAGGTGAAACAACACACTACATTTTATCACCATTTACCAAAATTAGTGCATTTTTTGTTCAACTATTCTCTGCAAGAAAAATGTGTTTACTGTTTAGGAAAACCTAATTAAGAGGGCATGACCTAATTACCCGGTACTTCCCCAGAAGTAGTAAAAACACTCTCTGTAGCCTTGAACACTTATATCAAAACAAGACTGACCTGCTTGTAAACTTGTAATACAGGAATTAATCTTTAAGATGTAATTGAGTGCCAATAATTGTTAACTATTTCATAATCAAACATGTTAAGGACTTTCTTTGACAAGTGGGAGATGAAAATGTCAGTTAATCCATTTACCTTTGGAAAGTAATTACATAGACTGAGTATTGTAATTAATCGGCTTATATGCTAAGGATAAGATCCTCTTGGTGCTTTTCAATCTTATGTTCAAGGATTTATGCAATCATATTATTATCTTTTGAATCGGATAGTAAGTAACTAATTTGTACCAAAAAATCATGAGAAAAGAATAAAATAGTGAAAGAGGGTTTATTCAAAAATGTCTTTTAAAACCTTTTAAATTGTGTACATGAAAAATGCTTTTAATGATGTAGCCACTATTCTTATATGTTCATATAGATAATAATAAGTTGTTTTTCTTACCATATAATATATGGTATTACAGTATTGAATAATCTTGGTATAAGCTATGTATTTTTCTGTTGATATACATTCATACTTTAATTAATGGTTATTAGTTCCAAAGCATTACTACTGCAAACAGGCTTCCATTTCTGCTGTTATGTTGTAGCAGCCTAATAGCAGGTTTTGAATCCCTTTTGCCGGAAAGAAAACAATGTCTTTACATTAAGAAATAATTTTCAATTTATCCTTGTTTATCGACCAATAAACCTCGATTTAGAGTTCTGATGCGTAGCAATTAAACCACGAGGGCATTAGCCCAAATGGTTTAATAGCCACGCATCAGAATGACAAAGAGTTGTTTATTGGCCATAAACAACAATGATGCGAACATGATTTGACAAATATATTTGGAATTGTAATGAGAACTATATTTTACATAATTGGGCTTCTTTTTGCATTGTTCTTTGGGTAGTTTAACAACGATAATTATGTTCTTTTTGTCTATAGAAAAATCTACGAGTATCATGTTAGAATGCAATTTTGAGCAAAAGATTTCATTTTTGAAAAAAAAATAAAATCAATGCATATCGCTTGCCAGGTAGGTGTTTAGTTTCCAAGTGCAAAAAAGGTCAGCGAATTATTGTCACTTCAAAGTCTTTGTAGACGGTAAATTTATTGTTTATAATTTCAAGATCATCTGTATGCAAGAGCAACTCATTTAGAAATCAGTCAATTATATAATTTACGTCAACTGTAAAAAAAGCTTTAGGTGCTATTTGGAGTAATGAATAAATTTAGACAATGAGGCCTCATACTTAAATACTTGAAGGTCATTCTGTGGGAACAGAGGTGGTTTAAGTGTCCAATGAGCTATATTCTTTCACAGCATGTGGTAAAATCACAGCTTAGTTTTATTTTTAGCTTGACTATTCGAAGAATAGGTGAGCTATCCTACTACCCCCTGTGTCGGCATCGGCATTAGCGTCTGAATTAGGTTGTAGTTTTTATTCAATCTGATTAAAATCAAATTCTAACATTGTTAGGATCTGAAGACATCGTATAACAGGTCAAGTCCAAATGACCTTTCAAACAATAAAATATCAGCCCTGCTGCACCTAATGAAATTTGCCTTTTGCACAGCAATGCTTGTCCACAGTTTTTGAAAAAGTGATGCGTTTCCAGCTGATCCTCAGGAATAAATCATTTACAGTTAATTTTCACATGGATAACAATGAGTATAGTTGCATTTTAGGCGAGTAAACATCCAAAGTTCACATTAATTTTGTGCATAGTATGTGTGGTTTATATATGAAGTTTTACCACAACATTTTGAAGGCAACAGTTTTATTGGCTCCTGAAAAGGTCATCTGAACATGACCCCTAATATGAAGTCATCAGATCCAGTCAGCGGATTATATAGTGGCATCAGACTGGAGATGGTTTTAATGAAATTGAGCTATCCTACTAACCCCGGTGTCGGCATCGGCAACCATGCCTGAATTTGGTTGTAGTTTTTATTCAAAAGTTTTGTAACTGCAGAACTACATAAGTTATTCACTAGAAACATGGAATATACATTTGTCATCAACTCCAGTGTCAGGGGCAACATTCCCAATAACTCTGTTTTGTATTCTGACAGAGTTATGCCCCTTTTTCTCATAGATTTTCTGGTTAAAGTTTAAATTTGAAAGTTTTGTAACTGCAGAACTACATAAGTTATTCATTTGAAGCATGGAATATACCTTTGTCATCACCCTAGTGTCAGGGGCAACATTTCTTATAACTCTGTTTAGTTTTTTGTCAGACTTATGCCCCTTTTTAACATAGATTTTCTGGTTAAAGTTTATATTCACTTTAACTCCAGTATCAGGGGCAACCTCCCTATAACTCTATTTTGCATGTTGACAGAGTTATGCCGCTATTTTCTGGTTAAAGTTTATATTAAAAACTCTGATAACTTCAAAACTACACTTGTTATTAACTACATAAGGTTGAAACTTGGAATAATTTGATGAAATAATTGCCATAACTCAGTTTTGTAATTCAACAAATTTATGCCCCTTCCACTTTACAAAATATGTACCAACTGAAATACTTCAAATAGTTGAGCGTGCTGTCATCTTACAGCTCTTGTTCTATGAGCCATCCAACGATTCCCATGCCACAGATTTGTTAGGGTAATTATTTGTAAACACTAAACAGCTAGAATCAGGATATGGTTGATATTGCTTTACAAGATTAAAGGAACATATCGAAGGTATTTTTCATCAATATAGACATAAATTAAAACAAGATTAATTTTCCTGCACCTGCCGATGTCCACTGTTTATATAATAATATAATGTATGTTTATCTTACACAAAACCAGTGTATTTAGCAATGCTTCAATATCAAGTTCTGTTAAATTTACTTCATTTTTGCAAATGTTAATGTCTACCTGTCATCTATATGTTTCTTTAAAGGTTATATAAATGAGTTCCATGTTGTTTCCGTTTGCAGCCTGCGTACAGTGAGAGGCCTCAAATCTTGGAGAGGGGGTCCTGGACGAAGGCAGCGCCCATCAAGGAGAAGAAACACCACTGTCACGTTAGCGACTCCATCGGCAACAACTACAGCCGGTCTGCACGCACCCTCACATCCTCCTACATCTATGAAAATTACAAAGGACGTGAGTGGGGTTGTCTTGTGTTATGTAATACTGGTAGTTCAGGGCCCATATTCGCCAGCCCTTTCTTAGGCTTAAGACGGAAGAATAAAGAATATCCTTGAAATTGTTTTGTTTTAAGACTGCTGTTAATTTGAATCTTACATTGTATTCACCAATGCAACGTTTAGCAATCTTCATTTTGGAATGTTTAATAGTGTCGTAAGCAACGTTGGTACCCAGCATATTTGCGAACAATCAATTATTTGTTTCTTGAGTTTAAGTCTATTTTTTATTGTCTAAGAATAGGTTGGCCCTTGTCTGCAGTCAGTTTTTCAGGTGTGTTTAATTTAATTCAGAATTGTTCTATAATTGTTCTATAATTGTTCTAATATAATGTTTCAATTTTCTTACAAAGATATTTTAAGTCTTTATTCTAAAAGTTAGACCCTTTAAAATCTCATTTGTTTAAACCTTGCACTGCCTGCTTTTGAATTCATATTCTTAAAATGTAGAATTCATGATAACCCAATGCATGCTCTTGCCTCCGATTACATACTTCTGTGTTGTCATTGGCCATTTCATGTTTGAAGCATCATTTGTGATAATGTACAACAAATCTGTTATCAGAGTTAAATGTAATTTATTTGGGTTGAGATCTTGTGAACAAAATCTCTATGCAGATTTTGTATAGCTACATTCATTATACAAATGACAACAGATACCAGTAATCGTGTGATTTTCAAAAGTTTAAAAGAAAAAAATATTATCATAGTGTATTAAGTACAAATTTTGTAGACTGAATAACACCATTGGGAATGAATATTTTAGATGATATGAGTCAGATCCATTTATCAGATCTGTATAAAGCAAGAATGATCAAAACTGTTGTGGCATATTAACTGCACCTGTGAACAGCTTGTTTGAATAAAGTCTTAATCTTCTCTGGGCTGTTACCTAATAACAAATTGTATAACCACCAGGGATCATATTTTTCTAGAAAGTCAAGCGGTCCTGAGGTCGGCAGATTACGCTCATGTTGTATCCGAATTTTGTGTATCCGAAAACGGTGCATGTCCGAACATGCATATTTTTTAAGCATAACTATTATCTTCACAGTTTTCACACCTCAAACTTCAATAAATTTTAATGTCTATCCTTTTCGTGAGTTTTAACTTCAGAAAACTTTAAAGATAATGCAATTCAATTAGTAAAATAAAAATGGCCATTCTGTATCTGACAAATAAGGTTATGTCCGAAATTGAGTATTTTATTATTAATATAAACTACAAAGTTTCCATACCTTAATATTCAATTAATTTTTAATTTCTATGTCAGTTATGTTATGTTTTGTTAAACTAAAGTTAAAATATAATGTAATCCACTATGATAACTGTGTACTTTAAAATTATATAACTATGTGATATCATGAACGTGAATTAAGCCAACTAACAAATGAACTGTAATTGTATTGAACTATGTTTTTACTACGATATTTACTTAGACTTCATATTACTTTGAATATTTTATATCATTATGAATGCAGTACAGTACATAAAATTATTATTCAGCAAATGCACGTTTTCCACGAGGATTACATGCGGCTGCTATTATATCAGTCTCTATAGTAACTGGACACGATTTTATCATGGTGAAGTTGACATCAGAGACCGATCCGTGTCAGTAATATAACACAGTCAACAAACTACAGCAAAAGCACTCCAAATATCGATCGATAGTGACAATACTGGGGTCATTCACGCATCACTGATCTACCGGCTTTCGCACCTTCAGTGCATTTGGGCCATAAAATGTGTGTATTGTGTACTGAAATCAGGGGATTATCACGATTTTTATAGTGACTGGATAATTTTAAGACAACTGGTTGGACCTAATACCAGTCACTTCAATCAGTCTTTTTCAAACCCAATCAGTCTCAGACCGGTAAAACTGAAAATAATATGATCCCTGATAATCACTGAATGTTCAATGAAATGTACACAAGTTTGAAGTGTGTATGTATGATCATTTATATCACTTATTTTCAAAATAAGCATATGAAAGTGACGATATAACTTGAAGGCAGACATATAAACATAAATGTGATGAAAGTGACGATATAACTTGAAAGCAGACATATAAACATAAACGTGACGAAAGACACACTAAAATATCGAATAAATCAACAAATATGAGAGTCAAATTTCGCATAATTTATTAGTGTTGTGTAACCTTAAGCAACTGTCAAGTCAACGTATATACATTTATTGGAATTTTTTTGGGGCCGTACAGCCGATGACTAGTTTCTGATTAAAAAGTAGCCAAATATACATTTTCAACAATGGTTCTTGTTAACTTTTCTTCCATTTTAAATTTAAGTATATAGTAATTAACTTTATTGGGTTGTTTTCAATGTATGTTAATATATCTGTTGTAAGATGGTACACACTCTTTAATCTTACAATTGTTGTTGTACTTCAGTAAGAAGAGGGTTTGTTGCTCTTCTAATAATTTTGAAATTACACAAATATTTACAGGAGAGATAGGAAATCACTAAGTTATTGATCAAGTGATGTAATGTTTTGAACCATTTTGTATACAATTCTTTTATTGTGTATGTCAAATACAACCAAAAGATCTAAGATATACATGTAATCATTGCTTTTAGCAAAATTTAACATCATAAAATCTGACCTAAAATTTTAACCTTAAAATACCTTTTGCTAAACTGACAGGGTACACAATTTTACATTAATGGGAACTAAGCCTCTCCAATATAGAAGTCCAGTAATTTATTGTGTTCACTGTCATTTAAACAGCTTGGCTTAATCATCACTGAAGATCAAAGACTAGAAATTGAACAGGAATGCTTTATTGTGGGTATTGTACATAAAGATCTGGTCGTTCTTGAACTGGTCTCTATTATGGAAATTGAGATTTCAATCAAATGTTCACCCTTAAATTGATGCCACCTGGTGCTGAATACAATTTATGTAATTGAAGTAGATTGTAGAAAGCCTGGGCTTTGGGGTATATGTGCTGATAACAATTTATGTAATTGAAGTAGATTGTAGAAAGCCTAGTGTTTGGGGTATATTTGCTGATAACAATTTATGTAACTGAAGTAGATTGTAGAAAGCCTTGGCTTTGGGGTATAATGTGCTGAATACAATTTATGTAATTGAAGTAGATTGTAGAAAGCCTTGGCTTTGGGGTATATTTGCTGAATACAATTTATGTAACTGAAGTAGATTGTAGAAAGCATGGGCTTTGGGGTATATGTTCTGAAGACAATTTATGTAACTGAGGTAGATTGTAGAAAGCCTAGTCTTTGGGGTATATGTGCTGAATACAATTTATGTAATTGAAGTAGATTGTAGAAAGCCTAGTCTTTGGGGTATATGTGCTGATAACAATTTATGTAATTGAAGTAGATTGTAGAAAGCCTGGGCTTTTGGGGTATATTTGCTGAATACAATTTATGTAATTGATGTAGATTGTAGAAACCATGGGCTTTTGGGTATATGTTCTGAATACAATTTATGTAATTGATGTAGATTGTAGAAAGCATGGGCTTTTGGGGTATATTTGCTGAATACAATTTATGTAATTGAAGTAGATTGTAGAAAGCCTAGTCTTTGCGGTATATGTGGAAATAATGTGTTGCTTTTATAAAGACACATTGGGTTTTCAAAGTCTTGATATAAATATAGTTTTTAAGAATGCCTAGAACAAATATTAATTCAGTAATTTATCTGTTATTTGATATTTAAGGGGCATTTTACCTGTATTTCCCATTAATATAGACAAATATTAAAACAAGACATATTCCCATTTTTATCAAATATATTTTTCTAGTAGCAATAATATATTGATGGAATCGTTAAGAAAAAAATATATACAAATACAAAACGAATGTTTGGGTGCAAGGTAGCAGAAATCGAACTCGTGCTACAAAATTGCACAATGCAATAAAAACTTTCCTACGCTACACAACATTTTTCAAGGACTTCAAACTGCATCCCATTCAGAGTCATACAACTAAAACTAATTAATGGAAAATCAAACAACAACAACAACAAATAAAAAGAAAGATGAATAATGCAGCTACAAAACAACAGCTAACATTTCATATAGGAGTATTTGGTTCTATATCCGTAGTTCATGTTCTCATTGATACCAGTTTTGGTTTAAAGTTTTCTCATGAAGATAAGTTATTTATATCCTTTAAGTTCAATATAATATCCATTTGTTATCATAAATATAGGGCTGACATACTGTTCTTTGCATTAGGAAATGTTTATTTAGGGATGAAGTGCCATCAATTATAAACGAATATCTTTTGAAATATATTGGAAAATACGCTTATGAATAATTTATGACAGCAGGAATAAATTAGCATTTAATAATTACATGTCATCGCATTAATCCACTTTTATGTATGGCCTCGGTTGAAAACAAGATATGAAATAATTTAATCATGTCATTAAGTTATTCAGTAAAATGCCTAGTTGGCTTCTATAAAATCTGAACCCTTGCAAGGCTATGCTGCTGTGTGTAAAATAACATTGTATAGAATTGTCTATAAAATTAATGACATTGATTTGTAGACTTTTTGCTTAATCAGGCAGAAAATGATGAGCTGTAAAGCTTGTTATTGTACTGTGTGATTCGCCCGATTTCAAGTTGAGAATGTACATGCTGGTAGATTTGGTCTTGTCTTCATCTTATATAATATCCATGTAAGCTGATATATCGAAAAGACATTTCATACATTTCTTGTGTATTTATATTAACCTGCTATGAAATATCTTTTTTTTCCTGCGATTAAGGACATCGCCAGCAAATAATTGTGGCGCGTCGTGAGAAAACCGGTCTTAATGCATGTGCATACAGTGTCGTCCCGGATTAGCCTGTGCAGTCTGCACAGGCTAATCCGGGATGGCACTTTCCACCTACAGTGGATTTATGTTTAGAAGAGACTTCCTAGAAACAGAAAATACCATAAAAGCTTAAAGTGCCGTCCTGGACTAGCCTCTGCGGACTGCACAGGCTAATCCGGGACGACACTTTACGCACATGCATTAAGACGGTTTTCTCACGACGCGTCACAATTCTTTTGTTTGTAGACTATACAGGAGAAGAAAGCTACTACCTGACTCCAAGGATTAGAAGTTTGTCACCCCCACCTCAACTCGACGCCAATGGCTTTCTTACAGTCAGAGCTCCGAAAAATATGTAGGTATCGAATTATAGAATGGTAGTGGTGGTGGTGATTATGATGATGTATGATGATGGTAGTGGTGGTGCTACCATGGTGGTGGTGGTGGCAATTGAGATGATGATGATAATGATGCTGCTGCTGATGATGATGATGACGAAGATGTATGATAATGATGATAATGATGATTGTGATGATGATGGTGGTGGTGGTGGTGGTAAGCCTAACATGGTGTTGGTGGTGGCAATTGATGATGATGATGATGATTATGATGATGATGATGATGATGATGATGATGATGATGATGACAATTGCCATTTTAACACATTCCTATCCTCATTGCCACTGTATTCTGTCAGGAGTACCATACTTACTCAATATGTTGGGACACTGTAAATGTTGGGACACCCTTAAAATACAATAACACAATTATTTATTGTGACTCTTAATTTTGGGACACTTGGAAAATTAGAGTTTTTCCTTTTTCTAAATTTTGGCAATTTCCATTAAGTCTGCAATTAAAAATCGCCATCTAACTGTTATTTACCAGCACCGATGAATTGCAATGTATAAGCAAACTGTCAAAGCTGCTTCTCAAAATTGGGAAGGCAAATTTTTAAAAATTATTTTTAAGTGTCCCAACATATAGAATAATTACGGTATGTCGAGAGTTTGTAGTTTTTAAAGTTATAGAAAGATGATGGATTGTCACAGTTCTATTTTCTAAAAGTCTTGTGGTGGTTCATTTGCATCAGTTCACCCAATTTTCTGTAATCCTGTTCTGCAGAGTTATTTCTCACCATTCGCAAGCAAGGCAATTGGGTGCAAGTTCAGTACATACATGGAACACCTTGGTATTGTCTTCTTTATGGCCGTTGGGAGTAGAAAACTGTGTATGCAGTGATCTATGTGCCAGCCCTATATACCCTGCACTTCCTTCGGGCCTTTTTACACCCCATCTGATAATGAAGCCATTAGGAAATGGAAGTTAATAGATTGATTTACAGTCGCTATGATATTATGTACTCTATTCCGTCTTTGATCTATTGTGTTGTTATTGATGATCGGATGGTAATAATACAGCAACAATAATGTCTGATGCTTAATGTTAGTATTATAAGACATGGAAGAATGTATATATAGAAAAGTAGATTAAATTGAATGATAGGTGAGATATTGTCTAGCTAGACTTATATAGGCCAAAAGACTTGACAAAATTTATGATCGTCCAACAAATTAATATTTCAATTCTACAGGACCAGTAAATAGTGTACAGAAATATGTTTCAATTTTTTGCGAATTTAGAAAAAAGTTCAACTGGCCAGAACTTGTATTTACTGGCTAATGATTAGTTGACATGTTCTTATTTCTTTGACTGTAAATATGTGTATAGCAGTACTACTATTTATTTTCCATAATACAGACTTCTGTTACTTCAAGTGAGATGCTTCAATATTTATTAAAATGTTCTAAATAATCTCAAAAGACATATAGTACTGGTTCTACCCACAAAACGGACTTGAAAGTGGCTAAATAAGCCTCAGGCTTTTGACACAGTTAAAATAAATAGGTTTAAACTGAGTGAGGCGTGTCATAGGAAAACCAGGCTTAATGCATGGGCATAAAGTGTCATCCATTATTAGCCTGTGCAGTCTGCACAGGCTAATCCAGGAAGGCACTTTCCGCTTTTATTGTATTTTCTGTTTCAAGGAAGTCTCTTCTAAACATAAATCCACTGTAGGCGGAAAGTGCCGTCCTAGATTAGCCTAGCAGACTGCACAGGCTAATCTGGGACGAGACTTTACGCACATGCATTAAGCCCGGTTTTCCCACGACACGCCTCAAATGATCTGTCTTGAATTCACCTGGTCTTGAAAGCCTGCTGATGAGGTTTGTATCTTTTGCTTTCCCCATTAGATTACCGGCCTCTGACAACCACTATAGCGAAACAACCAGCTGGATTTATGGAGTCAATGGCCGAAATCCGGGAAACCGATCTGCCAGGTCGTACAAGTCTGAGCCAGACTTCCAGACCCGGATTCCGGGCTACACCATGTTACCTCCCTTGCAGAGCACATCCGGAATGGGGAGTGACTTTGATACCACGGCTGGATCAACAGGTGGGGTGCATGACATGCATAGGCTGTACACAATTTAATACTGTAAAATCATTTTATTTTGAGAAGTATACATTTCACGCATTCTTGGAAAGTGGCTAATTCACACGCTCTTTAAATTTGTATTTTTTTTTATCTTCATATTTTTTTTATAATAGTTCAAAAAGAAAAAAAGAAAATTTACGCGGGTCTTAAATTCGTGCTATGTTTGGGCTGCGAAATAAAATGATTTTACAGAATATGCTGATTTCTTCATAAAGTAGGACATTATAGGTCGGACAAAGTGCTTACTATATATTTTTTTGAGTACATTGTTTGAGCAACAATTCTTTGTATTTAGACTTAGCTATTCATTTATTTTGACCTAGTGCAATAGCTTGTCTGCCCAATTTTTACAATTGTATAACCTCAAATTACCCTACAATAAAGCCTCTTAAAAGCAACACTGAAGCTAACTTAAAACCTGATCAATGTTAAAATCTGGTCAATGTTTAAACCCGTTCACTTTGAAAATAAATCAAGGTTTTATAAGCCTAACCTGAAATAAACCTGTCAGCAACAATTACTGCGTCTAATCTCTCAAATATTGTACTTATAAGTACTTGTGATTTTATTTAACGATACTGGTGTGTCCAAAAATAACCAGCTTCATATTGCAGTTGTATGGCATAAAACCTCCATGTTCTGTCAATGTTTTATCATGTTATAAAAGCAACAGGCATTCTACATCAAATTAATTGAATAATAATTGATATATTGCAAAATACCAAAGTAAATGTTGTGGTTGGTCATTGGTAAAAAATGTTGTATTAATACTATAATAACTGAATATTCTTGAATGAATTACTACAACTAGTATAAATTATATTCAGAAGTTGTTGGATATATTGTGTTGTTTTGATGAACAATCCCATTTCTTCAATTAAAAACAAGATATTAAGACGTAATATGTTTAGATTTGGTAATTAACTTTTCTTTACCACAAAATCATTTGAAACATTCCTGGACATAATATCCTAAAATAAGATCCATTAAATGATATCAAACATAGAATGTTTTTATTTATTAGTTTTCAGTATTATATACACTAGCTCTTGTTACGGTGAAAAAGAATTACTACAGCATCGAAAACACATCTTTGAGTGTCCATATTCCGATGACATAAGAAACTGATCACTGTTCATTCAATGTGTGGTATTTGAGCTGACACCTTAAGTTTATTGAAGGGGCATATGGACAGTATTTCCCATAAATATAGACATGTATTAAGAGAAGACATATTGCCATCGTCCACAAATATATTTTCTGGTAATAATCATATATTGATGTAATTGTTAAGAAACAGATATAAACAGTATCGAGAAAACAAAGTTTCAATGCACATTTTCAGCGGGATTCAAACTCATGCCAACATAATCGCACACTTAAATGAAAACTTTCCAAGGCTTCACTACAGTTATCACTAATTTCATTCATATCGGTTTTACGACTTCTGCTAATTTTCTGTGCCCGCGAAAAGTGTCCTGGTGACAACTTGCTCTATTTATAAAACGCAATATTTTACTATTCGTTTATAAATACGAGACCTATTTGTTTAGCAATCATTTAATAAATACTTCATCAAAATAAAAATTTATTTGTGAACATATTACAAAAGATTATCTGAGCCGTCAATACCCTCCTTTAAGGGCACTGCGCATGTTGCACTTCATTGTTAATTCTGGTGAGTTCCTTTTCTCTAGGTTTGAGTATTTGCTTATATGGGATCTTTTCCATTTTTCCTGGGTTGAGAAATACATTAAGAAGTTGGCCATTAACCAATTTGAAACATAATTAAAATAATTGTATATACTCCTATGCAATTTTGTATTTATGTATCTAATCAGAATTTGTTTGTTTGTTTGGATTTTTCGCCGTATTCAACAGTATTTCAGTCATATAATGGCGGTCAGTTAACCTACTCACACTTTTTCTGGGTAAGCTGGTTTACCAGTACTAAGTGCACATACTTATTCCAGTAACTGACAACTGCCCTACTTGAATCAGAGGTAGGGGGAGAATGGCCGTATAAATAATTTCATGACCAATCCCCACAAGTTATGTGGCCGGGCTGGGAATCTAACCCACGATCCTTGGATTTGTAGTCCAGCGCTCTACCAACTGAGCAAGCTGGCCCGGCTTCTAATCAGAATAAGAAGTATTGATGTTTTAGTATTTGATTATCTTAAATTTGTCATTAAAATAGGTTTATAACATTTTATTTTACTGCGATACAGTAAAGGAATATAAATTTTAGCTTGGCCTTGTACCAGATCCTTGATTGGTTGAATTTTTTTATTAAAGAAACATTAACCTATTTATGTCAAACCTGTCAAAACATTTAAAGCTAATAGGTAGTTTTAATAATATCCAGAATTTGTGTTTAAATAATATTTAATTCGAATAATATATTAGTTTATGTGTTTGGAATTTTTTGCTGGAGTGGTTGTTAATGAAGGTTAGCTTTTTCATAACTGAGGTGTTTCACATTCATATAAACAAACACAAGTTCTTTTATTTGATGAATATTTTTACTTTTCTAATTTTATAAACAAGATGCTTGATGGGTTTTCTTTTGATTGAATTTATTCAGAGTTTTGCATACATTAAACTAGCGGAAAAAAACAAACAACATCAACTGAAGTTTAGCAGATTTTAATGCATAGATCATGTTTATACAGGTGCATTCTGTTTAGATCTGGATGGTTGTCGTACATTATGTCCAAAAATGAGTTTAATTGACAACCAATCAACGTTGTTCATCTTCTTGTCCTTGAACACATTTTAGGACTACAAGAGAATAATGCCTTAGCTTTTGAAATAACTATATATTGTCCTCGTTATAATATAAATCAGTAATTATTGGTCACTGCTTTATTTTTTTTCATGGCATTTTTTGTAGAATACCTGGCCATGACTTTCTTTCCACTAATTCATTAATTTACTCTGTTAGTTTGATAAAAAAAAAATGTAGTAGACATGTAAAAACATATTTGTATAAATTCAAACGTGCATTTAAGTAACATATTCAAACTTGCATTTTAGTAATGTTTTGAACAGTATTTTGTAATATTTTCAGTTGTTTCTAATACGAACGTCATCAGGGCTTGTATCAGGCTGGGAAAGAGGCCTGGGCCCTAGGATTTGTGTAAAATAGTGTAATAAACATGGCACTGGGTAACACAACACCCAGGTCAAAGTCAGCTATGTTAAATATAATTGCTAATGTCACCTTTTTCTGTAGAAGCCATTTTTTGCGTCGTAGTGGTAAAATGTTTTACTGCTTACTATTATTACATTTACATAGCAAAATACCTATGTTACATCGCTACATTGCAAACCACCTGTGTTACATAGCAAATCACCCGTGTTACATAGCAAAACACCTGTGTCACATAGCAAACCACCTGTGTTACATAGCAAAACACCTGTGTCACATAGCAAACCACCTGTGTTACATAGCAAAACACCTGTATTACATAGCAAAACACCTGTATATAGCAAACCACCTGTGTTACATAGCAAAACATCTGTGTTACATGGTCATTCCAGTCTGCACCAAAAATCTACTGGTATTTAGAAAACATGTTGTCACAGTAAATGGGTCAAATAACTAACATTTTCATACAGGATTATCTGGTTATTGATGGAAATTTTGGCTTAAGCAAACTGGCCGATTATCACACTATCTTTTAAAATTGTTTCAAGGTAAGTCTCTGTGGCTTTTAACTTTGTTTTTGATATGAATGGATAAGTATTGGTGACAGAATATTAATATTGAAGATAAACAGTTCAAGAGGATATTTCAGTGGCCCCCTTGGAGTGTAATCTTCACTTTTACATTCTGTGAACTAAGGAATAAGTGATTGTCATCTACTTGAAAAATTTGCGTTCCGTTTGAAATTGCTCTCCGATTGAGCTCGTAAACGATTTGTACTTTGATTCTAAATTTTAATGTCAGTACTGCAGTTGACATTTGAATTCTTAAGTTGATATTTCAAATAATGTCAAATAAATCTGAATGGAATATACTTTTTTACAACTGTTTGAATTAATGTCTTTAAAATTGAACACAATATTTTTGTTGCTTATGACTATTCCCAATCCACCCATATCACTCAGCCTCACTTTGACCTTGACCTAATTGGACTTAAAATAATTTCAATGGACTATTTCTCGGTTAACTTGATTTTACTGCTTCAACTAACACCAAACGGCTGGTTACAACACTTGGATACTTACACAGTTGTTGCTTATGACCATTCCCAATCCACTCGTATCACCCAACCTCACTTTGACCTTGACCTTGACCTAATTTGGACTTTCAAATGGGCTATTTCTTGGTTAATTACATTTTACTGTTTTACTGTTTTGTCTGCCATCAACAGGGCTTACTACAGCACTTGGATACTTACATAGTTATTGCTTACGACCATTCATAATGCACCCATATCACCCGACATCACTTTGAGCTTGACCTTGACCTAATTTGGACTTAGAATAAAATAATTCAAATGGACTGCCCAGCACCAACTGGGGGCATGTGTGTTTATCAAACACAGTGTCTTGTTTTTAAATAGTAAAACTGATGTTGATTCAGGTTTCTGTTCATGCAAGATTATTTCATAAGTAAAGTTTAGCAATTTGTTTTATTTGAATAGGTAATGGAGTTGAATATGATGTAAAGATTATATCCAAGAGCTTTAGTCTGCTTTTAAAAAAGATGGCAATAATTCTTTTCATTTTCATTTTTGATCAAGATGTTTGAACTATGAAAGTCCTTATATAATGGTGTGCTATGAGCGTAAAGGTCTCGCCTTTGAGAAATATGTTTCATGTCAAGTTATTCAAGTGATCATTAAAGGCTTTTTATGTTTTGCACATGAATTAGATTAAACTGTTTGATAGCTTTGCTTTTTATATATATAGAATTCCAATTCACAAGTTTTTGATTGAAATTGATTAGAGTGTCATAGATGAGTAATATTTTTTCGTTAAATGGCTTACGTGGTGGAAGTAGTGAAATCTCAATTGCAAAAATACATCTATCAAAATATGTGGTTAATTAAAGAATATGCAATGCCAATATTTGTGTTGTGTAGTTCCAATATCTGCTTGATCGTTATATACCTTTTAAATTGAAGGGTTAAATCATTTGAATGTGTTAAGTAATCAAACAATCATCAAACTGTGACATTATCATCAGAGATGACCTACAAAATACTGCAAAATTGGAACAAGTGTGGTTCACTTGGTGAACACTTTGTAGCTATGTATAGAAACAACCCTTCTCGAGAAAGTGTATTTAATACGCATTTAATGCTTATTAACTGCTGCGGTATTAGCACCGTATTTTTTCTGCATTAATTGCGCATTAAATACACTTTTAGTACACTAAGTGTATTTTTTTTTTCTGTACTTTTTCTGCATTTTTTACAAAAAAGTGTACTAATGCACTAGAAAATACAATAATTTTTTTTTGAAGATAAAGTGTATTTTTCTCCTGGAATGCACTTAAGTGTGTTAATGCAGGAAAAATGCAGAAAAAATACACTTTATTTCGGTAATAAGTGCATTTTTTCTGCATTTTCAAGTGTATTAAATGCGTATTAAACTCAGAAAAAATACGGTGCCAATACCGCTGCGTTTAATACGCATTAAATGTGTATTAAATACACTTTTTCGAGAAGGGAAGTCTGTTATAATTTTTAGACTGTTTGCGGAAGCCAATGGTCTTTAGTAGGGCGATTTCTAGCAGGTGAATCACATGACCTAATTTTCACTGTGCTGTATACAAAGCAGTAACAAACGATACCCACACATTTATACGCACTATGGAAATTGCGTCCTGTTAATGATTAGACGACATGTTGACTGTTATGCATATTATTGCGTTTGTATTAAGTAATTTGCATACCAACCCATATATATCGATCAAGGTATTGAAAGCAGGGATTATAACAATGAGTAGTTTGATTGGTTTTGCGTAAAATGGCATTGCGGAAACTCAGTTTCATTCAAACAAATGGTTCCTTTCTGTTAGAAAATTTTCCCTTGATTTTGGTTTCTTTCCTAAATTTCCCACCAGCAATCTTTCTACGCTATCAGCATTTTGATTGTTTGTAAGTATGGACACTTGATTAATGTGTGTCCTAATTTTGATATGATTTCTCATATCAATAAAGAATGAATGCAATACGAAAAACTTTGGTTATGTTAATACAATACTGTATATTGTGGAAGTACAATTGCACCTTTGTAATATAAGTAATATATTGATTAAAGTCTGTACCGCATACTCACGATTCATTAATCTATTTGGGCACAATATATTCAGTATATTTTACTCCAATGTCAGACACACTCAGTTTCAATGATGAATGGTTGAAGTTACACTAGAAAGACGGATTTTACTTTAATTGTAATCTGTTTGGTTGCGCTGACAGATGAAAGCATGTAAGTGTGTCACCAGCGTCATTGTTTGTAGGTCCTTCAACATTGCTATGCAACTTATCAAAGCAAGAGGCAATAAAAATTTCACTTGGGAGTACAAGAGTATATTTTCATGTTTTTTGTACTCTAATTCGCCCAAGTTTGAATGGGACATAAAGCACTCTGAGTGTACATATTTGGAAAGGTTTTACAGTCATTTAATTTGATGAAGATTTCTGTTTGAATAAGAGGTACAGCCCATAGACATGCCATAAATGAACGACAGTCTACCGTGTACATGCTGAACCCAGCTGATCTTTGAGGCAATTATATTTAATTTTGCAGTAAAATTGAGTTTGCGGTTTAATTACTACCTTCAGCTCTTTTTTCTTGGCGGTGATTGAATATCAAGATGTAATGAAAAATACATGAATGGAATTCAAAAATAAGAAACCTAATGAACTTTCATTTGCAATTGGATCATAAATAAACTTATTCAGAGAACTTCTTGTATTTCATTTGTAGCTGCATTTTCAAGATAGATTTACATGACATTTGCGTCAAATGTTGATCAATACTTAAATTAATTAAACCATGTTAATGATAAACATAAAACATTCTGCAGTATCATTCTTTCTTTTAAGAACTGGCATTTTTTTAATCAGAGCTGCTTAATAAGATATTTAAGTCCCATTGACAACGGAAATGTCTGAATGAAAAACGTTTAAATGGCAGAAGCAACCCATATATGGTGGAAACAATGGCATTTCACGGTGAATGGATTTGCATCTTGCAGGCAGTTTCCATGCGAAATGCATTCACATGTTCTTGACACATTGAAATTCTAATTTTAAATGTTGTTTTACTCTAGCCCAAAAGAAAAGTGTGTCTTTTTACGACAAAATTAATCAGACTTCTACGCAATTGACGGATTGCTATAGG
Source organism: Congeria kusceri (assembly GCA_027627225.1). NCBI lineage: Eukaryota > Metazoa > Mollusca > Bivalvia > Myida > Dreissenidae > Congeria > Congeria kusceri. The sequence goes on from CM051035.1 coordinate 24,437,365, forward strand.
ATTTAGAGCCCCAACTATCCAGATCACTCGCCGACAAACGCAGTTTACAGTGTACAATTTGTTACAAGACATCTCTGTCCAGGCTTTCTGTATGGCTGAACGCGTTGTTAATCAAATCTCGACTCCACGACTATCAGTCAATTAGGCATAGCCTGAACAAGTTTTAATTTGCGTTTCATTTCTCTCGTTTAACTAAATGAGGCGTGTCATAGGAAACCAGGCATGTATGTGCGTAAAGTGTTGTAGCGGATCAACCTGTGCAGTCCGCACAGGCTTATGCGGGATTACACTTTCCAATTAGCATTTTCTGTTTCAAAGAAGTCTCTTTTAACATAAATACACTGTAGGTGGAAAGTGTCTTCCCGGATTAACCTGTGCAGACTGCTTTGCACACATGCATTAAGCCCAGTTTTAGCACGACACGCCTCAAATATTCTTGTTTCACATTGCAGGTGGTAGATCTGTGGACAATGAGAGACCAGTGCGCTTCTTTCTCGGAGGTAAATCGGCGCCCAACAGCACGTCAGAGAGCGGGGACTCGGGGGTCGGGATGTCAGGGTATGCCCCGGAGATGGCACCTGTACCTGAGGATACTGAGGGACAGAATGGTTAGTATTTCATAGAAGATTGTTGGAACTCCCACTGGACTTCTTTGTTTTAAGTCTTAAATTAAACTGGAAATTACTTGGAAGAAAATTTCCAGTTCATTAATTCCAATTTCAAGGGTGGGTAATGTAATTTTTAGTGTTTTTTTTTATGCATTCACAAGATTGTTCTACAAGTACGTATATAATTATAGTGCTGATTTTTCCTATTTGTTTTTAAATAATTGATTTTGATACCTCATTTTGGCAGTTAGCCTTTGATGGTTGATATGTTTAACAGAAGTGTATATTATGGATTAGTTAAACGAAGTTTTCAAGAAAATGCATTTAGTAAATATATGTTCAACTGAAGCTGCTCTGAATGTAAATTGGACTGAGAAGGCCAATCTGCTGCATTACAAAAGACTTTAATGTTTAGCCATATGTGGTATTCCAGCAAGAAGTCTTTTGTCTTATTTTCATTTTTTAAAACTTGATTGTTTTTCATTCTGAAGGTCATGCAAATGGGAATGACCATGACCTTCACATTGACCTACAAGGTTCACATGAACTGGAAGAGGTAACAGACGTCAATGGGTACAGCGAAAAATATGACACAGATACAAAGGACGTTCTGAAAGTGGAATTTCCTCCGTTTTATTTCTCCACACATGGTCTCTCGCGACCCAGTACACCAATAGAAGAAGACAGGGGCAGGTAAAAAATCTGTATAGTTTGTAGTGAGTTTTAATCGCAGACCCGGCACCATGACTACAAACTATCTCAATCTCTTGCTAGATCTTAACTTAAAATATTTAAGCCAATGAAATTCATAGCTCATTTGCTACAACATATTTCATTGGTCGATATTTTTAGTTAAGACTTATAATGAGATTTAGAACATTCATAGTATAGGGTCTGGGCCAACACTTATGGGGCAGGTAGGCATAACCTGCAGTTGGCATTGACATTCAGGACAATAGATCAGTTTCACATTGCGATTTTTAGCGATTATCATGAAACAATAATTTATCGGCAAATCAAAAACGAGGCTCGTGATGTATTGATACTGGTTAATACTGGTTTCATAGCTGTCATTTAAAGTTTTTTAATTATAAAGTGTTATTAATATTCACTAATTTTATTTCTTAACAAGCAGAAATGACATTGTACATAATATAATTATTATATATGTTATGAGAGTGTCAGTTTAATTACTATATCATTGCTAAAAATGGGGGGAAAAAATGCAATTTAGACTGAGAAACTTTCTCTGAGACTGACAGAATTCTCATTTTCCAAACATGGTCTAATAAATTATTAGATCATAATCTTCTATAAACACTTGACCATATAACCAGAATGTATATATTCAGGTCCCAATCTTAAAATAACATGTGGCACAATTACGAAATCATGCGTACCAATAAGTGAAGTAATACACGGGTCATTGTCTCGGAAGCTATGACATTTACTTCAAGAATGTACGTGGTATCCAGTGAAAATACTTCCATCATTTCAGATAATAAAATTATTATACTTTATTCAAGACAAAACAATAATTTTATTTTCAATAATCCTGATCGTCGCTTAAACGTATGATAGTTTATAAATGGAATGTAAATGTTTTTGTACACAAATCGGAAGGCATGTAACAATAATTAACAGTGCTTTTGGAAGTTTTGGTATAAATTAATGGTGTGTTATCTCTCAATTTTCATTACTAAATCATATTTTTGGTTTAGATCACTATCATTCCTTAGAGAGTACAAAAAAAACATATTTAGGTCATTAAACAATTCTGGTAAATTCGGTAGAAGTTTTTCACTAAAGTGAACAAAAAAGCTGGATAGTAATATACTGCATAATAATAATAATAATAATAATATTAATAAAAAAAAAAAAAGTAATAATGATGGTGCTACTGTCAAGCCGTTAATTGCCCAAGCCGACAATGAATCCAGAATAAACGAACTGCTTAGAAAATGCTAGTTAATTATTAATTTATTAATTAATAAATTAATAATTATGTAAACATATAATTATGATGTCAAACCTAGTTTCGTTCGCATATTTGGATATGCTGTGATCGTTAATAAATTACATTGTTTGCATTATAATTTAAGAATTTGAAACGTATCCATGTATACATAATTCAGTTAACAAATCAGAGAAGATGGAAAAAGCAAACAACATTTTATTAGTTTATTCAACATTTTCTCCACTTAACAGTATTTTCCTTTATTGACAAACACAGCCAATACATCGTCAGCCTCGTTCTCGATTCACTTGATCAAGGCTACAGTACTCGATAACGGGCATGTGATGTTTGTTTGTTTATTTGGGTTTTACGGCAACTCAACACATTATGGTCATATCGTGCCGTTTACGTATGTTGATTTCAATATAGATTAGGAACTGTGAACTAAATTTTGTTATATGTGTTTATCTCTTTCAAGTACTGGATTAATGTATAAGATGGCACTGTTTGGAAAAGTTTTTTTAATGATTTTACTTGGAAATATGTTTTGCGAATATCACCGAGGTCTGTGCAATTAATAAGCATATGTTTCACAGTAAAATGTTCATCGCAAGGTATACAATGAGGTGTTTCTTCTCTTTTTTAAAGGTACGAATGTGTTAATCTGGTATGCCCTATTCTGCAGTGAGTTAAAACAATTTGATCATGTCGGTCAGAAAGAGTAAAAGGTGTTGCTGAATCACGACTAGGCTTTATCTCGTGTAATTTGTTAAAGATTGCCTCGTTCCAAATTGCTTGCCATTCTGATTTTATTAGTTTATTAATTGCCGTGAAAAGGGTCTATTATTGATGTTAGGGAGAGTCAATTTTTAGTACGGAAAATTCTGGTAAACAACAATAGGACATACAAATTACTGGTTTTGGTTTTGCATGGAATAATTCATAGTCTAAACGAAAATAAAAAATATTTCTTCTATCGCCACTTAAAAAGTATTTTGATCTGATAGGTGGCTGTTAGTCAGAGGTCTGTGAGATTGGGTCAAGCATCTTTGATTACGTTTCGATCCTAATGGAAGTATTCTGATTGAAGTTCACAAAAGTAAAAAATGACAGGCCTAGTCTAATAATTACAATTGGAAAATACATGAAATGTGTGTGTGTGTGTAATTTTATAGTAAGTTTTGTTTTACACAAATTGTAATACTTTTAATATTCTCAGTTTCTGTTAAAGTGATATTCAATATACTTGTTATTTGTGCAGATACTTCAGCCTGGTGGACAGTGCGATCACGGCAGAAATGGTCTCCCCCGTGGAGGACAGTACGCTTGTCGGCATCTACCGGTTCGTGCCACAGAGGCTACTAGCTCTGACACAGGCCAAACAGGCGTTTCTAGAGGTAACCTCGAATATACGTGTACCAGTCTAAAGAATGACATTTCTGGACTGAACAATACTGGCGAAGTATGTAAAGCTGGACAGTACTTAAAATCTGGACACCTGCAAAAAATGCGTTTGTATGGTCAAGACCAATAATTCTATCGTATCGATTGATGCATGCGCCTTTCTCAGCAGCTTATGTCAAGTTGCAACAGAATTGATTGAGTACATGTATTGACACATTTACTTACTATTGGTTTTTCTTCCTCTCATATATAATCATTTGCATGTGGGGGATTGAAATCAAATCAGTATCCCCGATAAATAAAGCTCTATAGAGAAAAATTTGAAAGCATAAATACCAGAACAAGTTAAATAACAGAAGAATAACAATAAATCTGATGAACAATGTGTATTTAAATGTTTATTTTTAATTATTTGTTTTCTAATTAAACATATTTTGAAAAGTGTCCCGATTTAGGTACTCTCCATATGTATTTCGATACGTGTTACAGGCCCTTTTTAAACACATTTTTCAGTTACTTTACGATAGCAATTTCCACTAAGATTTTGACCACAGCTTAACCCTACTTATTAAGGTTAACTTCCTGTTCTTGTTTAATGCAATCATCCGGAGATATTTTCCCAAAACCATCAAAAGTGTCCGGATTTACGTACTTCGCCAGTATGCTACAGTCTTGTAATGAACAATAATTATACCCCCACAAACGAAGTTTAGGGGGGGTATATAGGAGTGAGCTTGTCGGTCTGTCGATCTGCCGGTCTGTCTGTCGGACTGTTGGTTTTTGGTTTCCGGATGATAACTTAAGATATTCAAATAATTTTTGGTACACATGTGTAACATCATAGAATACAGGTCAAGTTCGATGTTGGTTACAAACACTAAATTTTGAAAGAGTTATTGCCCCTTTTCTACTTAAAATACACTAAAAACATGATTTCCGGACGATAACTCAAGAATGGCATGACATGTTCAAATAATTCTTGGTGTACATGTGTAGCATCATAAAATACGGGTCAAGTTCTACTTTGGTTACAAACCACTAAATTTTGACAGAGTTATGGCCCTTTATTTGCCTTAAATTCCCTAAAAACATGTTTTCCTGACGATAACTCAACAATGGTTTGACATATTTAAATAATTATTGGTACACATGTGAAGCATCATAAAATACAGGTTAAGTTCGACTTTGGTCACAAACCACTAAATTTTGACACAGTTATGGCCCCTTTTTGACTTAAATTCCCGAAAAACATGGACAATAACTCATGAAAGGATTCACATATTTAAATTATTTTTGGTACATAGGTTTAATATCATAAAGATCAAGTTCAACTTTGGTTACAAACCACTAAATGTTGACAGAGTTATGGCTCCTATTGAAATTAAATTTTTCAAAATATACTGTTGACCATTCACAAATTAAAGCATTCTCTCTCTAACCATTTCTTTCGAATGGATGCCATAGTTTTGTGACAAGGCCATATAGTATATCCGTCACTCATGTGACAATTCTAGTTTGTTTCATTTTCTGGTCAGAACCGCTGTGCCTAAATGTATCTCTATGTAAATATTGTGGAGTTTATCAAAGTTCCTACTGATCATTGTTATTTGTATGATTGTATACTTAATGTCTAGAAATATATATATTTTTAGGGTCATAAATAACACTGATTGTGTTTTTTCATGATAATTTTGCCCGGAAATACCAGTTTGACGTCTACTTGGTAGTCGAGCATATGCTGCTTCTACTTTCAGAATGTAAAGGAGTAATAAGAAAAAAATGGTACCATATTTTGTTCTCGGTGCCATCAACCATATCCTGACAGTCTTTGTTGCAAGATATTCTATTGCATTTTAGGAGATGCAAGAAGATCGGAGATTTGCTATCAAGAAAGCGATCGTAGATTACCTTCTGCTAGATGACAAGGAGCAGGAACGTCTGGGTGTACCAATACCACCAAAGGTAACATTGAAATCAGGCATGTTTAAATATTTGTCTGCTGAATATGCCATTGCAACTGTTTTGTTTATGCCTGTGTCAGAACCATTGACAAGATGTGGGTGAACTTAAACCACCTAAGCTAAGTGTCTTAATTGTAACTTGTGTACACACTCACAGTCTAAGAATTATTTGATGTGCCATTTCTAATTACATCTTATTACTAAGATATGAACATCTTTATATTCATGGATTTCATGCATATATTTATCCTAGTAACAATCAGCCTTGTTTATAGAAATGTTCATTTTATATTTAAATATTATTTTGAACCTCATCATTACATTTTGCTGGCTAGTGCATGATTTTTATGTCCCCACTTTAGAGGGGGGGCATATAGATTTGCCCTTGTCCATCCGTCATTCGGTCATTCCGTCCGTCGGATTTTTGTGTCGCGCATAACTCAAAAAGTATAACTGCTAGAGTGATGAAACTTTATAAGCATATTTATCGGCATCGGGGCTTGTACACCTGGGTATTTTGGTGCATTTTTTTCCAACATCAGCGGAGTTATGGCCCTTTTTTAAACAAAAAATGACATTTTTGGACTTGTGTTGCGTGTAACTCAAAAATTATAATTGCTAGACTGATGAAACTTGATAAACATATTCATCAGCATGTGAACTTGTGCACCTGGGTATTTTAGTGCATTTTTTCTGACATCAGCAGAGTTTTGTGACAAGACAACCAGCGGAATGTGGGGGCATCCTTGTCCTACGGACACATGTCTAGTTAAGACAAGAACTTCACTGTATTAAGCCTGGCAAGGAATCATTCTGAAGTAGTTAATATATTTTCTATGTCCGAACCCGAGAGTGTTCCTGGTTATTTCAGCCGTCCAACTCTGCGGGTCGTTATGGTTACCCGTGGCATGACCGCATGAACCAGGTACGGGAGTTCATGAAGACAGACGTCTACATCACACACCCCGCCATGTTCTCCATTCTCTACCACTTCCATGAAAAGTGAGTACACAGAACGCAGGAATCCAGCTGCCTGCAGTAATATTCTAGATTGTATATATCCAGGCAGAACACAAAGTCAACGAATTGAGGACTACATTGCCATTTGACAAATTTGATAACAGATAATAAGAATATTCAAAATTTGCCTTTTAATGGTTTTCTAGGCAAGTAATCTTGCATTATTGCACCAAAAACAAAATGTAATCAGCTGAGTTACATTTAATTTGGGTTGCACCAGTATACAAGTACATCATGATATCCAAATTTTACTGCACAGAAGTGGTGACTTTTTAATTGAATTATTCCCAAATTTAATTTCATTTTAGTAACTGCTTACACTTTATATCTCCTTGATGACAAAAATAACAACAACAAAAATAACATCAACAAGAAAGACATTTGTTCTGTTTACAGGTATGGTTCATTCCGCTTGATAGACATCCCAGGGCTGAGGGCGGTGATGCCGGTTACCATGGAGAACTTCCTGCAGCACGTACAGAAGTCCACAAAGGAAGGCGTGAAGTGTCTGCAGTATGATTGGCTGCCGGAGTGCTGCGGGATGGTGGACATGCGACGGGAAGAAGTGGAGCAGTGGATGCCACAAGATGATGAGGTCGGTGGATTGATTGGATCTGATAAATCTTTATTTTAAAATATATACCGTAGTTTTTGTTGTTTTTTTTTGTCAAAAATACCTGTTGTTTTGAATATTTTTCTCAAGAATGTGTTAAGATGGTTTTGAGATTTTACTTTCTTATGTAAGTTTTAAATATTTTTATGGCAGACCTTGCGTCAAGAGAAAATGGACCACTTCTTCAACAGCGTGGCAACGCTGATGTCCAACCTGCTGCGTAGCTGCGTGGTCAACTCGATATCTGACTTGGTGGATCTCATGGAGGAGTACATGGAGGGGAACCAGTATGACGGGGAGTACAGCATCTTCTCTGGCCTCGCCTTGCCGCAGAAGATTCACCCTGTCCGAATATTCATGGTACACTTTGCAAACTTAACATAATTAACCTAAATACTGGGACACTTAATAATTTTTTTTTTTTCTTTTCTCGATATTAAGCAACATGAAAAAATCTTTTCCAAAACGTGTTTCCCCATACTTAGAATAATTATTGTATAAAGTTTGAACATATAGTAAACAAGGTAATTTGACAAAGGATCATAATTGTCTTTCATACATGCATGTTAATTATGAGATAGATAGTTCCCAGATTGGCACTGAAAATATTTATCTTTGAATACATAATGTAAGTGTTTATTTATTAATTTTAATTTATTTGTATTTTAATTTGCAAGTCAGGCTGCAGTCAGATGAAGTAAAGTATCTACTGTGACGAAAGTGCAGCAACATTGTTTTATAAATATGGTTTTCAAAAAGAACATACCTGTTATGCATTTCTGTTGGTACAGTGACTACAAGAGCGCTGATACTAAATTTTAAACTTAATCTTAAATATTGGTCAACGAACAAGTGGATTTCATTTTCATTGGCCATTATTTAAGATGAAGACTCTGACATTTAGTTACATGGCCTGTCAAACATTTTGTGTACACTTACAGAAAGAGGACATGGAAAACGCCCAAGTGATCTTCTCTCCGTTGTTCCCAGAAATCTGTGACTTTTTCTATGCAATCATGGACTACATGGTGATCAGTGTATCGGAGCTTCCCAGGATCGAGCACCTGCTGTTTGAAGCCGTCGAGAATCTGGACATTACGTTCATACGCACAGTGCATTTGGAGGAGGAAGTTGTAGTGAATGCCAAGGAGCGAATTAAAACCGTCATCTATGCTAACCATCATGGGCCATCAAAGTATGTGGAAACACTTTATAGGATTTTGTTTATGTGGGGCAACATTTTTAACATGTTATGTGTCACTATAAATGTTGTATGTTATGAATACCTGTTGGTCATGTTCTGCGATTGATAAAATTTGTTTGTAATAAGTACTTGCAATTTGTAATTTCAAATATTTATAATTTCAATGCATTTTCTGACTCTTTCATTATTGTTACTTCTGACAAGTCTGATGTTTTAAGGGGCAATATTCAGTCGTTAAACAAATAATTACTTGACGTGATTATTTTTAGGCAATATTAAAAAATAAAATTTCAATATTTTTATGCCCCCGGCATCTTGATGCGGGAGGCATATAGTGTTTGTCCTGTCCGTACGTCTGTGATTCCTTATGAGGTTAACTAGATTTTACCATTTTGGTTAGCACAAATACCGCTTACTACAACACTAGGATATTTACACAGTTATTGCATATGACCATTCTCAATTCACCCATATCACCCATTCTCACTTTGAGCTTTACCTCAACCTAATTTGGACTTATAATTCAAATGGGCTATTTTACGGTTTCATCTAGCACTATCACCTAGCACTATCACCGCTTACTACAACACTCGGATACTTACAAAGTTGTTGCTTATGACCATTCTTAATCCACCCATATCACCCATCTTCACTTTCACTTTGACCTAATTTGGACTAATTTAAATGGGCTATCTGTTCGTGCACCAACAACGCTTACTACAACACGTCGATACTTATACCGTTGTTACTTATGACCATTCCCAATCCACGCATATCACCGACCTTACTTCGATCTTGACCTAATTTTGACTTTGAATAATTCAGATTGGCTGTCAAGCACCAACTGGGGACATGCGTGTTTATCAAATGCAGTATCTTGTTTAAATTGTTTTTGGAGGTTACATACTATTATAACGCGATAGTTTGTAAAGTTTGTTTATAGTACTTTCCATTGTGGTTTCTTCAGTATCTTTGTCTATTCTTATTTTGTGCTTTTTGAATCATTCGTTAAACTTAATGGGGAAGTGTTTTTTTTTAGGGCCAATTTTGGGCCCCATTCTCCTGCTTAAAAGGTATATATTTTTCCCCTATAGTTACCTTAAAATTCCCATCAGAAGGTAAGCTTTATTTTGAAAGAAAATTGACCAAAATCGGACAAAGATTGACTAAGATAGAGGAATTTTCGTAAACAATCCCAGCTATTTTTCATCAAACCAAGTTAGTGTATAATTTAAGTTATCATTTGTAGCAAAGCAATTCATTAATGTTTTATAACAAAGTAGAACATAAACCTGTAATTATGCTTTTCTAAAAAAAAGTTCCCCTTTTGCCGAAAAATTCCCCATCTGAAGGACCCTGCCACCTTTCCCCCAAAGGTGAAAAAAACACACTGTGGGGATATTCCTGTTTTTGCATGTAGCAATAACGGTTTTCAGTCATTAAATACATGTAAAAAACAATTGAACTGTCTACTTTTAGATACAGGTCGATTTACGAGCCATACAAGCACCTGCTGTCTGCAGAGGCAGACAAAAAAGTGGACAAGTTCCTCAGTCGAGACCGCTCTCTACGAGAATACACACAGGAGATCGAAAAACTGAAGAAAATGGAGAGTGATATTGGCTCTTTCCCCGTCCTGGTTCCCATGTACTTCTTCCTTCTGGATTGTTCTCATTTCAATCAGGTAGTTCTGTTGGACAATTTTGACAGTAACATTTCCTTGCTAGTGAACAAAAAAAAGTTTCACTTTTTATTAGAACAGAACTGTAGGTTATGGCAGTCATTTACTATATTTCTATTGGAATGTGTTGAAATAAGAAAATTATTTATTATATGCCTATATTTAAAATTGTGTTTATAAATAGAATGTTTTAGTACATGCAACCTCTGTTTGTTTCATGATAAATCTAACCAATTTCACTATTTAATTTTCTTCTTGTTGAAATATTTGAGACGTGTCTTGGTAAAACCAGGCTTAATGCGTGTGCATAAAGTGTTATCCCGGATTAGCCTGTGCAGTCTGCACAGGTTAAATTGGGATGACACTTCCACCTTCAGTGGATTTATGTTTAGAAAAGACTTTCTTGAAACAGAAAATACCATAAAAATGGAAAGTGCGTCTTGGATTAGACTGTGCGGACTGCACAGGCTAATCCGGGATGACACTTTACGCACATGCATAAAGTCCGGTTTCCCAAGACACGCCTCTTTTGTAAATTGTGGTATTTTAATTATGTTACAAAAAAATCAGAACTGCACACATCTATTTGTCTTGTGGAAATGATGGCTTTCACATTTCTATTGGTTCTTTCAGTGGATGATAGACCGTGCGCGTCACCTAGTGAATCGAATGGTGGACAACATCATCACGGTGAGCGAGAAGTTTAACCGCAGCATCTGCAAGCAGTACGACAAGATCGTGAAAAGCATCACACGCCAGTCGGAGAAGACAGACGAGCTGGTTGCACAGATGAAATACGTCGAGAGTCTGAGAGCAGGAGAGCTACTACAGCTGAAGGTCGGCAGACTCGATGTGATATGGGGTGTTTGAATATAGCAGTTCTGGGGCGGTATTTACAAAGCTCCTAAGGGAAATCTTAAGTTAAGTTAAACTTTCGTGAACTTTTTGGATAAAAAATCCAATGATTTCTGTATACAAAAGGGTCAAATATTAAACCTCGTAGCAATATTTACTAGTTTGAAACAAATGTTAAATGTGGCAGTTTAATGTATATATGTGGCGCGTCATGGGAAAACCAGACTTAATGCATGTGCGTAAAGTGTCATCCCCGATTAGCCTGTGCAGTCAGCACAGGCTAATCCGGGACGACACTTTGCGCATAAAGTGGATTTATGGTTAGAAGACACTTCATTGAACAGAAAATACCATAAAAGCGGACTGCACAGGCTAATCCGGGACGACACTTGAAGCACATGCATTAAGCCCGGATTTCCCACGACACACCTCATATATACATTAAACTGCCACAGACTTAAGAAATTTGATTCATTTAAGAAGTTTAATTAAGTTTTCCTTATTTATAAGGCGCTTTGTGAATATGGGCCCTGGGCAGTTTCTTGTAGTCTTTTGTGTCAACACTTAGCAAAACTTCTTGCTATTCATATAGCATTTGTTATAATATAGTAATTTACATGTTAGCAATAAGCAAAACCTGTTGATATCCATATGGCTTGCATTATTCTGTGAATCCCAATATTTCCACTAAATCTCTAAACTGCTACAACATATTACTGAACAATTACAAGTATATTAAGTATATTAAGGGAGATATCTGTGTGCATTGTCTTATAGCAGATTTGAACCTTAATATGAAGCATGTCATGGGAAAACCGGGCTTAATGCAAGTGCATTAAGTGTCGTCCCGGATCAACCTGTGCAGTCCAGGATGGCACTTTCTGCCTACGGTGGATTTATGTTGAGAAGAGACTTCCTTGAAACAGAAAATACCATAAAAGCAGAAAGTGCCGTCCTTTAAATGGGAAGACACTTTACGCTCATGCATTAAGCCTGGTTTTCCCATGACACGCCTCATATCTGTCTTAAAACTGACTCTGAAAAATAAACTTATTAAAACGGTTGTCTAGTAATTGGTAAACACTTTAAGATGCTGTAAACTATAGCTGAACTTTGTTATCTCTAACTCACTGAAGTCGAAATTCCAGGTATGTCGAAGTAGAAAATAATTCTAGACTTTCTCCCTTCTTATTTTATATGAGGCGTGTCGTGGGAAAACCGGGCTTTATGCATGTGCGTAAAGTGTCATCCCGGATTGGCCTGTGCAGTCCGCACAGGCTAATTCAGGATGGCACTTTCCGCCTACAGTGGATTTATGTTTAGAAGAGACTTCCTTGAAACAGAAAATACCATAAAAGCGGAAAGTGCCGTCCTGGATAAGGACAACATTTTACGCAAATGCATTAAGCCCGGTTTTCCTACAACACGCCTCATATATAATAAATATGGTTATCTCATTTTAACTCAAAATGTCGAAAATGGATTTCTATCCTAACAAGTATTTTCATACTTATTAACCAAATTTTTTGAAGAAAAATTTTGGTTATTAGATTGGGGTATGTCGTTGGGAGGGCGGGTGGGCGGGCGGTGTGGCTGCGTCAACTTTTCGTTTCCACTCTCTAACTCGAGAACGGATTGAGATATTTTAATGAAACTTCATACATAGATAACTTATATCGAGACCTCGCTTGTGATTGCATATGGGGTGGGTCGGGTCAAGGTCACCGTTACTACGACAAGCCTCATATATAATAAATATGGTTATCTCATTTTAACTCAAAATGTTGGTTATGTCGAAAAGGATTTCTATCCCAACAAGTATTTTCATACTTATTAAGCAAATTTTTTAAAGAAAAATTTTGGTTATTAGATTGGGGTATGTCATTGGGAGGGCGGGCGGGTGGGCGGGCGGGCCGGTGTTGTGGTGGCGTCAACCTTTCGTTTCCACTCTCTAACTCGAGAATGGATTGAGATATTTTAATGAAACTTCATTCATAGATACCTTATATCGAGACCTCGCTTGGGATTGCATATGGGGTGGGTGGGGTCAAGGTCACCATTACTAAAATTAGAAAAATGGATTCCATTCAATAACTTGAAAACGCATCAAGATATTTTAATGAAACTTCATACATGGATACCATATATCGAGACCTCGCTTGGGATTGCAAAAGGGGTGGGGTGGGTTCAAGGTCACCATTACTAAAAATAGAAAAACGGTTTCCGCTCAATAACTTGAGAAGGCATTGAGATATTTTAATGAAACTTCATACATAGATACCTTATATTGAGACCTTGCTTGGGATTGCATATGGGATAGGTGGGGTCAAGGTCAAGGTCCCCATTGCTAAAAATAGAAAAACGGTTTCTGCTCAATAACTTCAGAACGCATCGAGATATTTTGGTGAAACTTCATACATAGATACTTTATATCAAGACCTCGCTTGGGATTGTATATGTATTGGGTGGGGTCAGCGTCAAGGTCACTGTTACTAAAAATAGAAAGACGGTTTCCGCTTAATAACTTAAGAAGGCATCGAGATATTGTAATGAAACTTCATAAATAGATACCTTATATCGAGACCTCTCTTGGGATTGCATATGGGATGGGTGGGCTCAGGGTCAAGGTCACCGTTACTCATAATAAAAAAATGGTTTCCGCTCAATAACTTTAGAATCCATAAAGATATTTTAATGAAACTTCATACATGGATACCATATATCGAGACCTCGCTTAGGATTGCAAAAGGGGTGGGGTGGGTTCAAGGTCAAGGTCACCGTTATTAAAAATAGAAAAAAGGTTTCTGCTCAATAACTTGAGAATGCATCGAGATATTTTAATGAAACTTTATAAATATGTACCTTATATCGAGACCTTGCATGGGGTTGCATATGGGGTGGGGTCAAGGTAAATGTAACCGTAACTAAAAATAGAAAAAGAGTTGCTGCTCAATAACTTTAGAATCCATAAAGATATTTTAATGAAACTTCATACATAGATACTTTATATCAAGACCTCGCTTGGGAGTGCATATGGGGTGGGTGGGGTCAAGGTCTAGGTCACCGTTACTAAAAATAGAAAAACAGTTTCTGCTCAATAACTTGAGAAGGCATCAAGATATTTTAATGAAACTGCATACATATGTACCTTATATCGGAGCCTTGCTTGAGATTGCATATGTGGTGGGTGTGGTCAAGGTCAAGATGACAGTTACTAAAAATAGAAAATGGTTTCCGCTTAATAACTTGAGAACAGATCAAGATATTTTAATGAAACTTCATTCATAGATACCTTATATTGGGACCTCTCTTGGGATTGCGTATGTGGTGAGTGGGGTCAAGGTCACCATTACTACATATAGAAAAACGGTTTTTGCTTAAAAACTTGACAATGCATCAAGATATTTTAATGAAACTTTATACATAGATACCTTATATCGAGACCTCGCTTGGGATTGCATATAGGGTGGGTGGAGTCAAGGTCTCCATTATTAAAAATAGAAAAATGGTTTCCTCTCAAGACATGTGAATGAAACTTCATACATTGATACCTTGTATCTAGACCACGCTTGGGATTGCATATGGGTTGGGTGAGATCAAGGTCAAGGTCAATGTCACTAAAAATACAAAAACAGTTGCTCAATCATTTGAGAATGCATTGCGATATTTTAATGAAACTTCAAACATAGATACCTTATAACGAGACCTCGCTTTGGAATGCATATGGCACCCAGAACTTTATTTCAATATTGTGCTGACTTTTATGCATCTCATTTGAAAAATTTGGTTTTTGTGGAACTTCCACGTTTCTTGTTTCTATCTATTTAAAGGGACCTGTTCACAGATTGATGAATTAACAAGATTTCAACGTTTTGTCTCCAATTCCAAAAATAAAAGAACAGTGTATACACGGGAGCAAAATAACACTACAGACCTAGAAATATACTGTAAAAACCGTTTCGTTTATGAGTAAAAGTATAAAGCGTTTGTAATGCTAAACGAAATAATTTGGAGTGTTTCTGTTGTTTTCGTTGAAATTGTTGACAACACGTGGAACACTTACGTAAGTAAATAATGCAGGTTGATATACGGAAGTCAGAATGGCCGAGTGGGTAAGGCGATAGCCATTAAATCCGGAGGTTCCGGGTTGGAACCACGGTGGGACCTTTTTTTTTTCTAAATACTTTTCTTGTTTCTATATTTGAGCTTTTTAGTTCCGATGCTTAAATCTGTCAAGTTAAGACATTTAATGGCATACTTGAAAACATGCGAAAATCTGTGAA
This sequence comes from Congeria kusceri, assembly GCA_027627225.1. Taxonomy (NCBI): domain Eukaryota; kingdom Metazoa; phylum Mollusca; class Bivalvia; order Myida; family Dreissenidae; genus Congeria; species Congeria kusceri. The sequence goes on from CM051035.1 coordinate 24,452,951, forward strand.
CAAGTCCCTTTCACTGGAAGTGTTGGCGCCTGTGGCAAGACGTACCAAACCACTACCCAAGTTTGTCACACATCGCAAACATCTTAAAACATCTTTTCTCAATTTTTAACAAGTATGTGTTTACTTTAGTTGGATTATTGCTTACTGGTTTTAAGGTCATTACATGTTGACACGATGACTATTTTATGTAAAAATATATATAACATTTGGACTAAATACTTCTAAAAAGTCTATATTCAGATATGTTAAACTTGGGATATCTCGAAGTCATTTGTGAACTCCCGGCGAATTTGAGATAACGCAGTTAAGCTGTACATTTGTTTCATGATTAGCATTGTAAAAAATATTGATATTCTTTGAATTTATTAAGATGTAATACATTTTATTATACCTCACTTTTGTCTACAATGATAAAATCCCATTACCCGAGAAAGAGATGTTTTGACTATCAAAAACATGTTCAACCGTTTTGACACGTGACCAAGCGCAAGTGACTGTCAGGTCATGTTACTGCGCTGACATTTTGAATGTCATATAAGGGCAAGTAACTGCTTCAATTTGTTTGCCTCTCTTGTCGTGTCGTCACTATTCAATGCGTAAACAAGCGATTGCAAATATTCAAAAGTAACTGTCAGAAAAAAGTCAAGATTTGCAAGTATTTCTGAAGAATGAAGAATATTTTAACACAGTTGAATCTTGATGGGCAGAATTAAATGATTTCGAACATGTTTTTACCTATATATTAACTTAATTTTGTTCGGTATAATAAAATAAATATCAAATGGCAGCATGTGTGACATTGATATTGTCAACCCTCAAAACAGAATGTCACCACTCAGCTTTCGCCTCGGGTGACAATCTGCCTTTGGGTTGACAATATTAATGTCACACCCTCTGCCATTTGATATTTATATATTGTCATGTGGTATTATTTGTGAACTCCCTGCGACTTTTGGGATAACGAAGTTCAGCTGTACATTTATTTCATGATTAGCACTTTAAAAAATATTGATATGCTTTGAATTTAATTTAAAATGTAATACATTTTGTCATTTGGTATTTAGAGAATACTAGGTTAGTGTTGAATACAGATTTATTTAGCGAGGCTTAGAAAACCTAAACCACGAGCCTTGGCGAGTTGTTTAGGTTTTCGTGCGTAGCAAATAAACGTATCTGTATTCAACACTTACCTGGTATTCACTGAATACCTGGTAAAATCACTGAATAACACAAAAACATCAAATGACATCACGAAAAAAAAGAAAAAATACAATTTTAATGTGCGTGTTTGCTCTATTAAACAAGGTGGAATACAGCAAAGTATATCCCATGGGGCGTTATTTCGTCAATGCAGGCGTGATGATGGGATAAAATTATGTATTCCTTACAATATAATACAATAAGTAGTCCTAAATTTCTGTTGCTAGGAGAAACAAGAAGTTGCTGCTGGTAACCTGCTATTCCTGATGAACTATGCCAAACTTCCAAAGGCTGACATCCTGCTCAACAGCAACACTTTCTCCTGGGCGGAGAGGATCCTACCCATGATCACGGGCACGTGAGTATCTCCAGTCTGTGTCATTGGTACTTAAAATAACATCACTATTTGTCATGGGTGCTTCATTTATATATTTGAAACGTTATCAAAAAGTTCCTATTTATAAATAGGTGCATTCGTCCTTGATATTGTGTTAACATACATGTACATGTCATTCATGTCTTCTACTGCTAAATCAACCAAATTTTATGGTGGTCTTATTTTGTCCCACTAACACCATTTGAAGCTATCAAATTTTGAAAGTGGCCTACATCTTCAAGTTCTATTGCATCGGTTTTTCCAACAATTCTATATGTTTTATATTAAAGGGACTTGTTTACAGATTATTAGCTTTGAATTTCGACTGAATTAAAAAAACAACAACATCATCAACAACAAACAAGCTGTTGTCTTTACTTGAGCAATTTCGTCATTTCTATATATATAATATATTCCTTTTATTTGTGGAAAATGTCAATTTAGCAATATGTGAAAAAGTCCCTTTAAAGGGGTGTATCGACGGCTAATACAGTATAATTTTTTCACAAATTAAATTATATTTTATAAAGTATTCATTAAATTATTGCTTAACACATACATGTAAGTCTCGTTTTTATAAAAAACAGTTAAAATATGTTTTGCATTTAATTATAAAAAGTTGTCACTGTGACACTTTTCGCGCGTGTGGGAAAATTAGTAGTAGTAGTAAAATCGATATGAATGAAATATACGTGAAGTACCGCTATGCGCATGGGCTGTATTGATAACTGTAGTGTAGCGTAGGAAGGTTTTCATTGAAGTGCGCGATTTGGATGGCTTGAGTTTGAATCCAACTGCAACCGTGCGTCGAAACCAAAATGTTGGCATAGTTTATCTTTATTCTTAACGAATCCATCAATATATTATTGCTACTAGAAGAATATATTTGTGAACAATGGGAATATGACTTGTTTTAGTGTGTGTCTATATTTAGGGGAAATACCGTCGATACACCCCTTTAATCAAAATTTCTCAGTTAAAAAAAAATTCCCCAATTCCAGTGAGCTGAAACTACAGAAGGAGCATGACTACTACACGAACAAGATGCTGGAGTGGCAGCGGAACTTCCAACAGCAGCTGGACGAGGTTGCTAAGCGACTGAAGGACTTTTCCTCCAAGGACCGCATGTCAGACGCTGAGTTGTACATGGCAGAGCTGAAGGACATCCAGGCCAAGATTGACTTCTTCCAGGAAGAGGTGGGACTTTGATATAGTTACTGTAGATCTTGTCGTTACAGGTTCCAAAGTGGGCATATACTGCAAACTGATGATAAATTTTGATGTTCATGGTTGTCTGGAAATAGAGGACAGGTATATAATAATTTTATAGCACAAAGTACGCCAGTGTTTCCTCTCTATTCTACAACAATTGCAATATTGATTTTTTTGTTTTGTTTAAAATAAAATCTTAAAATGGAAGAAATCCTTGCAGATAAAAATAATGGAATGCTATCAATTTCATAGAAAATGTTGCTTCTAAGTATAAATCTCATGCTTAGTTATGCTTTTTACAGTTCAACTTTTTGTAAGAAAATTATTGTGTAAAGAAGGACTGTATATTTCAGACCTTGGGTTAAGCAGTTATTTTTTACTGTACAAACTCAGTCATTCAAATGTGTTTGAAGAAAAGCTCAAATATTTAAATATTTTGACGAAAAAACAACAACCTTGTTTTCCTAGATTTATCAAATGAGTCTTTAAGTTCTGCTTTTTTTCCTTTCAGAAAGTTCTCATCAACAGAGAAGAGCAGATGCTAGGTGTAGAAAACCTGACTCCATACCCGCAAATTCAGGAGTTCATCGTTCAGAAGGAGCCATATGACAAGCTGTGGACGACGGCTGTACACTTCCATGCTCAGAATGAGAAATGGACCAAAGGGCCACTACTCCATGTGAATGCAGAAGTTGTAGAAGACGAGGTAAACTGTTACTCCTTCTTGACTACTAAAGAATTAATATAAAAAAACACCTTTTGATATATTCTATTGGTAAATATAATTGCAAAATATGTTGAAAGTCGTTTTTATGAATCTACACAAAATGTATTTTAACTTTTTGATTGTCTGTATTTGTAAATGTAATTGCAAAATATGTTGAAAGTCGTTTTTATGAATCTACACAAAATGTATTTTAACTTTTTGATTGCCTCTATTTGAAAGTATAATTACAAAATATGTTGAAAGTCATGTTTTATGAAACTACACAAAAATGTATTTTAACAATTTTCTTCAACAGATTCAGCAGCTTTGGAAGACGGTGTACAAACTCATCAAGAACTTTGCTCAGATGGACCACAGGGGTCCCATGCGCGCGGCCATAACGATCAAATCCAAACTCCAGCGCTTCCAGATCAACCTGCCACTCATCAACGCCCTCTGCAACCCCGGCATCAAGGACCGCCACTGGGCGATGATGTCGGAGAAGGTGGGGTTCAACATCACGCCGACGGAGGAGACCCCTCTAGAAGAAGTGTTGCATCTTGGTCTCGAGAAATACCTTGACAAACTGCAGATGATCAGCTCTCAGGCCAGCAAAGAGTTTGCCCTGGAAAATGTGAGTTCTGCAACTTGACAGACATGTTTCCATAGATTGGAAAAATTGTGTTGGGTGTTCCGTGAGGTTGTTTGGGAGTTTTTGTGTTTCCAAATTGGGAAATTCAAGAAAGTAAATTGACCCAAGTTTAGTGTTGTGTGCACTCAATAGTTTCAAGAATGAATTGATTAACACTTTTAAAAACCACTAATTTGCTTCATATTTATTTATTTTTGGTAGAATTTTGATTTATGTTGTCATTAATAACTGTTTTACACTGTTTTCGTAGTTTGAGGAATTGATTGGGAGTTTTTAAGAAATCTTGCAAAATATAAAAAGTACAAAAGAAGGCATATGTTTGATTAAGCTGCCTTTTGTATATTTTCAACAAATTAATGAATTCATAAACACAACTTATTTAACATTAAATTTCACACTATTTTGTTTCATGTAGGTTATTACGTGTATGACTGAGGTCATATAAACATTTTTCATGTGCAGAACTTCTTTTAACCTGTTCATTTTCCGCAGAACTGAGAGTGATGAGGTTTGGGTATAATTTTTTCCTTTGTGTATATGGATTTAAACCTGTCCAAAAATACATGTACCAGTATGCATTAAAAAAAAACCAAACATAAAAAAAATAAATATTTGTGAAACACATTTTTACTTGCCCTATATTTCTTGCAGGCCTTGCGGAAGATGAAGCAGGACTGGAAGAACATGTTCTTCAACTTTGTAACGTACAAGGACACCAAGATCAGCATTCTAGCAGCTCCAGACGATGTGCAGGTGAGCTATCCTTCAATATATATTTCTTGGGTCATATTTTACTTATTACGAGGGCTTTCCGGAAAGTCCATTTACATGCATATGAACCGATTTAGATGATATATTTGAGATATTTACTATGTTCTATACCTAATTAGAATAATATGCCATTAAAACACTGTCCTGTAAGGAAATGTAAATTACGTCACCATAGCAGCAATAGATTACCAAGTATGGAGCACTTTAAATTTTTTAGGTTGGTCTTGTCATATGCAGCTGAATTTTATTCTGAAACTAGCAAGAAACTTTACAAATTTGATATGACATTATCAACAGGAATTCCTTGATGAGATTTCAGATGTTCAGATAAAAAAATTTATATAATTTAAAAAGGCATTTAACTGCATTTTCAATATTGCACAATAGATCTTTAGTTTTTGTCATTAACATTTCAATATCCTCCCCGGCTACTGTTAACAGATTTATTCATAAGCTTCACCAAAAGCTCCTTAATGTAAACAGTTAATATATGTCATTTATCGCATGCTGTACCTTGATTTCCGTGTAATACAGCCGTTACGAATATAGTTAATACTAGGTCAGTGTTGAAGCCACAAGCCTTGGCGAGTGCTTTAGGTTTTCGTGCCGAGCAAATAAACATATCTGTATTCAACACTTACCTGGTATTCTATTTATCCCATCATTTTCTGTCTTTATTTGGAAAATAAACGATAGAAAATCACTGAATAACACGAAAAACATCAAATGACGTCACGAAAATAAACTATATGACGTCATTATAATGAGCGTGTTTGCTGTATTCAACAAGGTGGAATACAGCTAAGTTTATCTCACGGGGGGTTATTTCGTCAATGCAGGTGTGAGTGATGATGGGATAAATTTTTATCGTACACATATGTAAAATAACATTTTGAGTGTTTTCATTGGCTACATATTCTTTGACCAATCGCATGACTTTATTTTGGTGAAATGACGTTGTCAACATGAAATGACGTCCCGCCAGTACACAATTTTTATGATTTATCAACATCTTTTGGTAAAATTAGAAGGTTTTTTTTTCGTGTATAAGCATATGATAAAAAAGATCTGACACCCGTTGTCATTTGATACCATATTTTATTAACTCATCCATGAAATTCTTTAGTAAGCTCTCCAAAGGCTTGCTTACTAACAAAATTCCTGAACTTGTTTAATAAAATAAGGTATGAAATGACAACTCGTGTCAGATCTTATATATCTGAGTGCAATGATTGGTTCAAAAACTATATTAAATTGCATACGATTGACTTTTGTAGATATATCTATTTATTATTTATTTTGACCTTATTTTGTGTTTGTACAATTATGTTGACATTGTTAGTCTATTTTCTCAAATTCTTCCATTGCTGTTTCCAGGTTTTACTGGATGACCACATTGTGAAAACCATGACGATGAAAGGCTCTCCATTCATTGGTCCGTTTGAAGAGGAGATCAACCATTGGGATGCACTTTTGGTAACATATCAAAAATATTGCCTTAGACTTAACTTAAATGATTCTCAAATTTGTGATGGAAGTCAGGGGTTTTTTTTGCTTTATTTTCGTGCCGATAATGGGTACCATTCACAAAGCCAAAAAGTATACTTTTTTCACATTTTTTGGCCTAAATCCACAAATGGGAAAGTGGATAAAAAATTATTAAATCTTTGAAATGTTTAATGGTTGCATGAGTGTTTAAATCACATTTATGATGTGTTTGTATTTCAAGTTTGATTAAATGCAAGGAAATCACTAGTTATTATTTGAATTTTGATACTAGTTTATATTTCTGTGTTTTAACGATAACAAATATTTTCACAATTTTGGGTTTTTACGATGCATTTTTTACAATTTCACTGCATTTCAGGAAAATGCAATATTTAGTACGTAAAGTTATTAAAACTCAATGGTTTTATGTAATCAGAACATAAAATACTGACTGAAACAATGTGGGTGTATTTTACTCTGAAAACTTAATTGTCTATGTAAAAAAGAGATCATTTGTAGAGCACACATCTCATGTAATCATTTGAATCTTGGGAATATATCAGAAAGCACAAAGTGTTGAACATGGGCGATAAAATCACTTTCCAACCATTTCATGATTTCATGATTGCATGAAAGACACTCAATTAAAAATTTCACATGAGAACATATCAGATAGCACAATCACTCGTTAGACATCTTGTGTTTTAAAACCGCTTGCAAATTATTTCACTAGTCTTACATTTACACGGTTGAAACTTGGGAAACCAATATATACATAGAACACTAGCATGTGTTTGACATGTGTTTTTAAACCACTCTCTCACTATTGATCTATTTCAGCATCGTATGAATGACACTCAAATTTGATTCTTACGTTTACCCAGTTGAAACCTGGGAGACCTTCAGATAGCCAAAGCATGTTTTTGATATGTGTTTTTGAAGCCACCATCTTGCTGTTTCAGCATCGTATGAAGGCCACTCTGGACTCCTGGTTGAAGGTGCAGGCTGCGTGGCTCTACCTGGAGCCGATATTCGGGTCGGAGGACATCCGAAGTCAGATTCCCATCGAGGGACAAATGTTTGTGGAGGTCGACGGACACTGGTAATGTTGGCTTACATAGATAATTTATTTTACTGAACAGTTTGTACTATTTTTAAATAGATTTTTGATGTGTGAAATACATATATATAAATCTGTAATCATAATTTTTAGCTTGACTATTACTACCCCCGGTGTTGGCGTCGGCGTCCTCGTCTGATTTGGTTAAAGTTTTTATTCAAAAGTCTTTTTACAAGGTTATGCCCCTTTTTCACTTAGATTTTCTGTTTAAAGCTTATATTCAAAAGTTTTATAACTTCAAAACTGCGGAAGTTATTCACCTGAAACTTGGAACTAACCTTTGTCATCAACTCTAGTATCAAGGGCAACATTACCCATAACTTTTTCACTTAGATTTTCTGTTTAAAGTTTATATTCAAAAGTTTGGTAACTTCAAAACTACGTAAGTTATTCACCTGAAACTTGGAACTAACCTTTGTCATCAACTCTAGTATCAGGGGCAACATTACCCATAACTCTGTTTTGTATTGTGACAAGAGTTATGCCCCCTTTTTCACATAGATTTTCTGGTTAAATTTTTTATTCAAAAGTCTTGTAACTTCAAAACTACAGAAGTTATTCACTTGAAACTTGGAACAAACCTTTGTAATCAACTCTAGTATCAGGGGCAACATTACCCATAACTCTGTTTTGTATTTTGACAGAGTTATGCACACTTTTTACATAGATTTTGTGGTTAATTTTTTTTTTTTCCAAAATGTATAAACTATACAAGGCTTCACTTAAAAGTTTTGTATTTTAACAAATGTATGCCCCTTCCACTATCCAAAATGTGTACCAACTGAAATACTTCTAATAGTCGAGCGCGCTGTCTGTCCTCTGACAGCTCTTGTTGACATAGTTATAAGTATGGTTCTTTTTTTCTCTGCCTTTTTGGTGATATACACGTGTCAATGAATATTTCTTTGATCTAATGTTTACTGCTGATTATCCATGAAATTGTACATAACTTGAAAGCTTGTTCTTCACTCACATTTTTTTTTTCAATGAAAACTTTTATTACAAAATTTTGTCAGTCTATTCATATGCGTGGTATATTGCTTTTTCTTTGGGAATTATTACAATGTGTTGAAAAATTTTAAGAGGCAATGTGCACATCATGCTGAAAGTTTTGAACTCTGTCTGTTGTTGTTTGTATGAAAACAGGAAAGAAACCTTTTATTCCCTCATGACTGTTATTGTTGTTCAACCGACAATTATGTTTTACTAGCCAGTGATTCCCTCAATGTGTATTTCTCTTTCAGGAAAACAATCATGGAGAATGCAGTCAAGAACACAGAGGCCTTGGTGGTGGTGTCCCAGGATAGCATGCTGGAGAAGCTCAAACATTCAGAGGTAACCTTTGGAACAATGATGCCGGGCTGGCTAGCTCAGTTGGTAGAGTGCTGGACTAAAAATCCGAGGATCGCAGGTTCGATTCCCAGCCCGGCCACATAACTTGGGATTGGACAAGAAATTATTCCTACGGCCATTCTCCCCCTACCTCTGATTCAAGTAGGGCAGTTGTCAGTTACTGGCATAAGTATGTGCACTCAGTACTGGTAAACCAGCTTACCTAGTAAAAGTGTGAGTAGGTTAACTGACTGCCGTTATATGACTGAAATACTGTTGAATACGGTGAAAAATCCAAACAACGAAACAAATTGGAACAATGATCATAAATACTTAGGTAATTAAAACTGCAACATTTTGGACACTTTTTTAATTGAAAGTAAATTATTTTTTGCAAATGAATGTGTTGGATTGATGTTTTATAAAAGGTAAACCAGGTAACCAGCCTATATTTTGATTTTATGTTCAATTTAAATTGGAACTAATTAACTTGTGAAGTCATATATCCTTTCTATCCCAATTTGTGAACTTGAAAATTGCACAAACCTATGTTGCGTTTTTAAATGCCTTAAGTATATTTGCTGCATTTGATAAACCTCGTTTACCCATAACCTCTCCATTACTCACGTCGAATTAGTCTTAGAAACAAGAAAACTCAGACTTGCACTAAATGACATTTTATCATAAGATCATAGTAAGATAATAGGTAATCATGTATCTTCGGTACCATTTTGCATGCTTCTGTTTGACTCTGCTGGCGACATTGCACTAAAAACAAATACTACAAACTGATACACTACATCGGCTACACTACCAGTATCAATTGTCCTTTTTTGTTTTTATTGAATTTACCATTATTGTTTTCCATTTGTATCAAATTACTGTAGTTGGTCCACACACTGGTAGCATTATATAAAATACAGTTGCAGCATTCCAATAGATCTAATGTCATTTTGCCTAATGCTGCAGTTTTCCATATCAGTTTTCACAAAAAAAATTATGGTGAATACAAAATTTAATGTAATGACAACAATATTTTGTTTCAGTCAATGCTGGATGACATCCAAAGAGGTCTCAACTTGTACCTGGAGAAGAAGAGATTGTTTTTCCCAAGGTTAGACATTGTTATAAAAGTTGTGTAACTAGATTATGTTACAGACAATATTGTCAAATCGATTATATACTTTTATCACATGCTATACCTTGTTTTCCGTGTAATACAGCCATTACAAATATTTTTATCTTACACACGTGTAAGATAACATTTTGAGCATTTTCATTGGCTACATACTCTTGGACTGACCATGCAATAACATGAAGTTATTTGGTGAAATGACGTCGTCAACATGAAATGACGCCACGTCAGTACACAACTGTTAGGATTTATCAGCATGTTTTGATAAAATGAGATGGTCGTTTAAATGCATGTGATAAAAAAAATCTTACACTCGTTGTCAGTTCATACCATATTTTATTAAACTCGTCCAGGAAATACTAACAAAATTCCTGAACTTGTTTAATAAAATATGGTATGAAATGACAACTCGTGTCAGATCCTACATATATATTGTAAACTGCATTTGCCAAGAGTGTTTTTGTATGTATTGATCACTTTCTAAACAATTGTTATATTGTTTTCTCAAGTTTCTTTAGGTCACTTAAAAAATTCCTTAAAGTTTTTATAAACTAAATTTTGTTAAGAAATAATTCGGCAATGTAAAATCAGTTTTGAACTTACAATATATAATCTTCTGTACTGATAGTCCTTGTGTACCTTTGTATTTTTATGCCCCCCTTCAAAGAAGTGGGGGTATATTGCTTTGCACCTGTCCGTCGGTTTGTCAGTCGGTCGGATGGTCCGTAGACCAAACTGTTTTCTTCGGAGACCATTTTGTTTCCGCAGGATATCTAGAGAACGCTTTGATCTACGATCATCCAAGTTAGTATGCTGGTTACTCGGGAGGAAAGGAAGAAGCCTTTCGATTTTGTGGTCAACCAGTCAGAGGTCAAGGTCACAGGGGCTTGTAACATGAAAACCATTTCCACACAATATCTAGAGAACGCTTTAACCTAGGATCATATAAATTAGTATGCTGGTTAGTCTTGAGGGAAGGAAGACCCCTATCGATTTGAGATCAAGAGATCAAAGGTCAAGGTCACAGGGGCTTGTAAAAAAACAAACATTTCCACTTAATAACAGATGAACCATTGGTACATGGTCCTCAAACTATATAGGTACAATGGTCAGTTTGAGTAGATGACCTATTACATAGTGATAATTACTGAATACTTGGGTCGAGTCGTCAAATTTGATAGGAAGAATGCTCTTGCAGAGAAGACAACTCCTATCAAGGTAACATGTCTCAGCTTAGATTTTTCAGAAACAGTACACTTCTGTGATGAACAAAGGCTGCAAGTCGGGGGGCATACATGTTTTACAAACATCTCTTGTTGCTCTGTCATTTGCATAACAGTTGGATTTTTTCTGTGAAGATTCTTCTTCCTGTCCAATGACGAGTTGCTGGAAATCCTGTCCGAAACCAAGGACCCATTGCGAGTACAGCCGCACTTGAAGAAATGTTTCGAGGGCATCTCGCAGCTCAGTTTCACGCCAGACAAGGTGATCACGGCCATGGAGTCAGCTGAGAAAGAGGTTGTACAACTCTCAGAGACCATCATACCGGCAGACGCAAAAGGGCTGGTAGAGATATGGCTGTCTAAGGTAATTTGAGCCAAACTTGCAAAACATGTCTGTTGAATAATTTTTTGAGGGTTTGAGAATAAATCAAAAGAATAGTGAGTAAATGAAATTAAACAAAATTTGTTAATATTCTTCTTTTTAGCAATTAATTCTTGTTATATTGTAATCATTTTTTAAAACGTTCTGATTTATTCATATTATTTTTGCTCACCATTGTTAACATACTAAAACAACTTTATAATACCAAGGCCAATTCTGTTTGCAATTTCCCTCCTTGTTTATGGGAATAAAATGGATGTGCACATATGGTACAGGTGGATTTCCTTTTGGTCCTCAGTAAAAAAACAAATAGATGGAGTTTCAAGCCTCTTCCCAACTTTTCATGTGTCTCTAAAGTAAATCACCATTAGGTTAGGGATGATGGGTCCTCACATAATCATGCTTTTGCATGGAAGGACCTCAATAACTTCAAAATACACACAATTTGCACACATTAATCGTTGCCCATTTTCAGGTAGAGGAGAAGATGAAGCTCAGCTTGAAGGCGGTCAGTCTGCAGGCCACTGACGCCTACACGAAGATATCCCGGAGAGAGTGGGTGTTACAGTGGCCCGGACAGGTCGTCCTTGCAGCCTCCCAGATCCACTGGACCGCGGAAGTCACACAGGTTACACTGAACCAAGTTTTGAATCTGTAGTGGCTAAACAAGCCGCTTCAAACATTTCTAGTATTTACTTGACACAATCCTCAACTGTGAACAAAATTTTCTGGTCTTCATTTAAATATGTTTGAGAGATTTGCAACTTTAAAGCTTACCTAAAATATTTATTTAAATAATGTGCTCACTATACTGTCAGATATTTGAATAAAGCAACCAAACAGGTCTTTTATAACAAGAAATGTCTTTAAAAAAGACAATCGGCGTTGAAATTAATATTGAGATGTCATTTTTTTACCCGAAACATAATACAAGAGGGACAAGATGATCGTTTACATGACTTCTCGGACCCCAGCTTGTTTGGTCCCCACTAAGGAGACTTCTTTTGGACACTATAAGAAACCTTATCGGACCCAAAATTAATTGGAGATAAACTCAAACATTATTTAGATGTTTACCGTAAATAAACTGATCATACCTCCATGTTTTCACCGATGATAAATGAATAACCTAAATGCTAGTAATTTACGTTACTATAATTGTTACATGAATTTGTCAGGCAAATTTAACATTTTAGCATTGTTAGAAAATATTGCTGAAATGAATGAACATTATTATGCATCAGACGAGTGTACATAGTTATGTTAAATAATATACTATACGTATCATAAGTTTGTAAATATTGTATTCATGCTACGTAAATGAAGTAAAAGTAACATTTCGACGTATTACGAGACTTCTTTCACCACATTTTATTTATAGAATGATGTTAAATAATTTTTTTTAATTGAATAACATCTACTGGAGAAGTTAATAGAAAGGTGCAAATATAAACCATTCTAAATAAGACGCAAAAGCAATTCAAATATAACTTAACATGCACAGCAAGTTTATAAATATAAATTCCCCATTTTTTGAAATTCTCGGGTTTATGATTCTCTGGACACTAAATTGATGAATGTATATTGGCATAGCTCTACCACGTGCTATTTTTAGAATGATGCACCCTTTATCTTGAGTGTGTTGAATACGAACTGGAATAGACCAGTTCATACCGATCTTCGCCGAATATCTATGTATGGCTCTGAAAGGTTTCAGAGCGCAATAATTCTCACAAAATTGGATCATTGTAATTGCTATTTATAGAGCGTGCCGCTGATGTAGGCTAAACAACATAATAATTTCATTATGTTAAAAAATATTACATTAAGTTCATGACATACAATTAGTAAAATTGTTCATAATTATGTTCAGTTCTAGAGTGTCGAAGATATGTTTATAACTTTATTTCAACCTCTTATGCAAACAAATATGTAAATTTTAATCCCCCAAAATATGCAACAGTTATTGGTGAACATCAAACCATTGTTGAAAGTTTGCATTCCCTGAATGAAAATTTGCCCAATTCTATTGGCATTCAATTTTCCCGCTGCATAAAATTATCGCAAGAAATCTAGGTCAAAAGTGATCTTAAACAGCTACGCCGAAAAAATAATTCATTTTAACTATGAATATGTTTAATTCTCCTAGATAGCTTATCTTATAGGTTGCATTGTACTTCCTCTATAGATTATGTAATATAATTATGTAACAGTGCTTGTTTTCACTCACTACAATACTTTTAAACAGAGTAAACAAAACTCACTGTATGAAGAAAATAGGATATTTTCAATGTGTATATTTAATAATGACATTTGATTTTCTTTCACCTTTCAGGCCATCAAGGGACACTATCTGGGTCCATACCTCCAGAGGAGCAACAAACAAATAGAAGAGATCGTTACCATGGTGAGAGGATCCCTTTCCAAGATGGCCCGCATCACCCTGGGTGCTCTAATTGTCCTGGATGTTCATGGTATGACATGCTTCTTGCCTGCTCTTTCTGAATATGGTCAGCGTAACATTCAGTATCAATATCAGAGTGAGAGATCATATGACGCAAATCGTGAGAACCCGGGCTTAATGCATCTGCTTAAAGTGTCGTCCCGGATCAGCCTGTGAAATCCGCACAGGCTTATCCAGGACGACACTTATAGACTACAGTTGATTTATGTTTAGAAGAGACTTCCTTGAAACAAAAAAATATATCATAAAAGCGGAAAGTGCACAGGCTAATCTGGGACGACACTTTATACAGATGCATTAAGGGCGGGTTTCCCACTACACACTTCATGTATGTTTTGGTTTTGCAGGTCTGAGACTGATTGGGCTCAAAAAGGACGATTTAAATGTCTAAAATTTATGTAACTCAATTTCTTCATTTGTTAGTTCATTATTATTTATATTTTAGTGTGTGGGGGGGTATATAGGAGTGAGCTCGTCGGTCTGTCGGTCCGTCGGTCTGCTGGTCTGTTGGTTTTTTGGTGTCCGGATGATAACTCAAGAAGGGCTTGACATATTCAAATAATTGTTGGTACACATGTGTAACATCATAGAATACAGGTCAGGTTTGACTTTGGTTACAAACCACTAAATTTTGACAGAGTTATTGCCCCTTTTCGACTTAAATTCCATCATAAAATACGGGATAAATTAGACTTTGGTTACAAACCACTAAATTTTGACAGAGGGGTGGCAGCGTCAACTTTTTGTTTCCGCTCTCTAACTCGAGAACGAATTGAGCTATTGTAATGAAACTTCATACATATGTACGTTATATCGAGACCTCACTTGGGATTGCATATGGGGTCAAGGTCAAGGTCACCGTTACTAAAAATAGAAAAACGGTTTTCGCTCAATAACTTGAGAATGCTTTGATATATTTTAATGAAACTTCATAAATAGATACCTTATATCGAGACCTTGCTTGGGATTGCATATGGGGTGGATGAAGTCAAGGTCACCATTACTCAAAATAGAAAAACAGTTTCCACTCAATAACTTGACAATGCATTGAGATATTTTAATGAAACTTTTCATACATAGATACCTTATATTCAGATTTGCTTGGGATTGCATATGGGGTGGTTGGTGTCAGGGTCAAGATCACCATTACTTAAAATAGAAAAACAGGTTCCGCTCAATAAATTGAGAGTGCATAGAGATATTTTAATGAAACTTCATATGTAGATACCTTATATTGAGACCTTGCTTGGGATTGCATATGGGGTGGATGGGGTCAAGGTCACCATTATTAAAAATAGACAAAAAGTTTCCACTTAATACCTAGAGAACGCATTGAGATATTTTAAATCTTCATATGTAGATACCTTATATCTAGACCTCACTTGTGATTGCATATGGAGTTGGTGGGGTCAAGGTCACCTTCGTTAAAAATAAAAAATAAACAGTTTGCACTCAATAACTTAAGAACTTATTTAGATATTTAAATGACAATTCATATGTAGATACCTTATATGAGACCTCGCTTTGGATTGCAAGGTCAAGGTCACCATTTCTTAGCCATAGGTGTATGACCTTCACCTTGCACCCAGAACTTTCTTTCGTTATTGTGCTGACTTATGCATTTCTTTAGAAAAAGTTGGTTTTCGTGGAATTTCCACATTTCTTTTTAAATTATGTTTGGTGCACAGGTGTAACATCATAAAATACAGATCAAGTTCAACTTCAGTTACAAACTACTAAATGTTGTCAGAGTTATGGCTCCTATTGAAATAAATTTTTTCCAAATACACTGTTAAACATTCACAAATTAAAGCATTATGTTTGTGTCTATTTCTTTCAAATGGATGCCATAGTTTTGTGACAAGGCCATATTGTGGGGGTATATCCGTTACTCATGTGACAATTCTAGTTCACGGCGTTCATGCTTCTTTGAATGTTCTGAATATAGTCATTCATATATTTAAATGTTTTTGCTACTTGCGGTCATAAATATATGAAGGATTGAAGTTTTATTCGAAATTTTAAATTTTTGCAATGATTGTTTAAATATGTACTTTGAATTGATTTATCTTTTCTGTTACAATCAGCTCGAGACGTAGTCCAGAACCTTGTGAACATTGAAATCAAATCTCCATTTGACTTCGCCTGGATCTCTCAGCTGAGGTACTACAGAGAGAACGGCCTCATTAACGTGAGAATGATCACGACGACCGTTGCCTATGGTTACGAGTACCTCGGTAACACGGGTCGACTGGTGATCACGCCATTGACTGACAGGTGTTATCGCACACTAATGGGCGCGCTGCTACTTAACCTAGGGGGCGCTCCTGAGGGGCCAGCTGGAACGGGAAAGACTGAAACGTCGAAAGATTTGGCCAAGGCTGTTGCAAAACAGGTATATCTTAGGCCCCCCAAAAATTATGTGTTTTGGGCGACGCGATCCTAAAGTTTTTAGCAACTACTGAAGTGAAGTCCATATTCGTCAGATTTTAGATAATTTTCAATGTGTTTTTACCAAAATGTGTATTTAAAAAAAATATAATGAAAAAGTCAATTCCAACACCTAACTTTTTGAGACCGTTGCCCGAAACACAATTTTTTTTCTTCCTTAGGCAAATTGACCTGACACTTGCTAACACTTTATTAAGCATAATTTAATTATTTCCTGCATATATCCTAGGTTTAGTTTGTGCATGTTTTACAAAGTTTCACGACTTTAACCATAAACTTGCATATTGTGACTGTATTTAAGTGAACATTATCAAATTAGCGTAAGTGCAATTAGGAATTATAATCGATTTGTAATATATTCATACATAAAGGTCAGTGTCTGCTTACTTTGTCCAGGCTATAGACCTCTTAAGATATTTCTTAGAACATCAACCTTGATGCATTGTATTTGTTTCATGGAAAAAAGTCTTTCTAATTCTACCATGGCTTTCATTGTATTTCTTTGGTGGCTGTACTATAGTTTCTACAGCTTCTATAGCTTCTGTAGCTGAACAAATTTACCTTACAGTTGTGAACTTCATTAGAATAATTTCCCCTTCAATTTTTTTCAATTAATTATTCAGTTTTGTAATGTGCATGTGTTATGAAATGTCACATATATATTAATGAGATTTTATATTGTAACTGTTCTTCAAGCGAAATATATTGAATTTGCATTATTGGAACACAGACACTAATGTATTTTACCATAAACCACATCACATTTCCCTATCATGTGTTCCAGTGTGTGGTGTTCAACTGCTCTGACGGGCTGGACTACCAGGCTATGGGCAAGTTCTTCAAGGGGCTGGCACAGTCGGGCGCCTGGGCTTGCTTTGACGAGTTTAACAGAATTGAACTGGAGGTATGGACATTCAGACCACATGCGCCTCATATTCTTACTAATTTAACCAAGTTCCTCTTTTGGTTGTTAAATCTTTGACGAGTTTAACAGAATTGAACTGGAGGTATGGACAATCAGACCACATCCGCCTCATATTCTTATTTATGTAACCAAGTTCCTCTTTTGGTTGTTAAAGTGATACTTGCAAATTAATCTCCTTAATACAATATATTGAACCAACCAATGCCATTACATCGTTTCGATTTTTTTAATTCTGTACGTCAGGTGTTATCGGTGATAGCCCAGCAAGTGCAGACAATCCAGCGTGCCATAGCTGAGCAGCTGACCATGTTCGTGTTCGAGGGCTCGGAGATCTCCCTGGACCCCACCTGCACCATCTTCATCACCATGAACCCGGGCTACGCGGGCAGGGCCGAGCTGCCTGATAACCTCAAGGTGCAGATCCAATTAACTGATCGATGAGTATTTATTGGCAATGCATTTAGCTATTTAGAAAGCCTGGACTTAATTGTTTGATGGAGATTTCTTGTAAAAACATTTATATTCTGTAAATGGTGTTTGTTGGAGATTTGCCTTAATATGTGTGGTTATAAACTCTATAACAACCTGTTAATTGGCCTTTGAATGTATGTGGCTGCTTGAATAGCTTGTACTTTTTTTTCTTGAGAATATGTATGAAAAATAGCATTACAATGGTTGAAGTTAGCGCATGCCCTTAAGCCCAGAACTGGTTAATTTTGAACTGGGCTTGCTCAAACTCTCAGTTTTAGATAGGTGGGCTTGTAACCTTTTGTTGCTCTCCAGTAATGATATAAGAATTCAGGCCTGCTTGTCCAAATTTGCTTATTTCCATGACTGACATTAAGAAAGTAGTTAAACTGATTTGAATTGAAGGAACATAAATAATGTCTTGTTTAGCCAGTTAATTTTTAGCTGGATTTTGCATAGAAAAGGCAAGCTATTCTACTCGCCCTGGCGTTGGCTTTGCCGTCGGCATCGGCGTCCGAGCTAGGTTAAATTTTTTCGGTAAGCTAGTTTCTCAGGAATGGATTGAGGGATTTCATTCAAACTTAAAACATTTATTCCCCACATTAAAGTGAACCTTAGCCAATATATAGGCCAAGTTTGGTAACTCTAGTTTGAAATTTGTCAAAATTATGGGCCTTTTTATACTTTAAAATTTTACATATAACTGTATGGACAGGTTAAAGTTTTTCGGTAAGCTGGTTTCTCAGGAATGACGTGAGAGATTTCATTCAAACTTAGAACACTTATTCCCTATATTAAAATGAACTCATAGGCCAATTTTGATAAATCTGGTTTGAAATTTGTCAAATTTATAGGCCTTTTTACACTTTGAAATTTTACATATAAGCTATATGGACAGGTTGAAGTTTTTTGGTAAGCTGGTTTCTCAACTCTGTGTTTCTCCTCTCTAACTCGAGAACGGATTAAGCTATTGTAATGAATTTTCAAACATAGATACCTTTTAGCAAGATCTCGCTTGGGACTGCATATGGGGCGGGTGGGGTCAAGGTCACTGTTACTTAAAATAGAAAAACGGACCACTCAATAACATGAGAACGTATTGAGATATTTTAATAACTCTTGATACATAGATACCTTATATTAAGACCTCACTTTGGATTGCATATGGGATGGGTGGGGTCAAGGTCACTGTTACTAAAAATAGAAAAACGGTTTCCGCTCAATTTTATAAATTTGAACACGCATTGAGATATTTTAATGAAATTTAATACATATATATCGAGACTTTGCTTGGGATTGCATATTGGGTGGGTGGGGTCAAGGTCACTGTTACTAAAAATAAAAAAACGGTTTCTGCTCAATAACTTGAGAACACATAGGGCTTTTGTTATGAAACTTTATACATACATACCTTATATTGAGACCTCGCTAGGGATTGCATATGGGGTGGGTTGGGTCAAGGTCAAGGTCATTGTTACTAAAAATTGACAAACCGTTTCAGCTCAATAACTTAAGAACGCATTGAAATATTTAAATGAAACTTGATACATACATACCTTATATCAAGACCTGACTTGCAATTGCATATAGGGTTAAGGTCTAGGTCTCTGTTACTAAAATAGAGACTGCCGCAGTTTCCGCTCAATAACTTGAGAACGCATTGAGATATTTTAATTAAACTTTATACATAGATACCTTATATCGAGACCTCTCTTGGGATTGCATATGGGGTGAGTGGGGTCAAGGTCACTGTTACTAAAAAGAGAAAAATTGTTTCCGCTCAATAACTTGAGAACGGATTGAGATATGTTAATGAAACTTAATACATAGATACCTTATATTGGGAACTCACGTGGGATTGCATATGGGATGGGTGGGGTCAAGGTCACTGTAACTAAAAATAGAAAAATGGTTTCCGCTCAATAACTTGAGAACACATTGAGATATTTGAATGAAACTCAATACATAGATACCTTATATCGAGACCTCGCTTGGGATTGCATATGGTATGGGTGGGGTCAAGGTCAAGTTTACCATTACTAAAAATTTAATTGATATGCTGACTTTAATGCATTTTGTTTGAAAAATGTGGTTTTCATGGAATTTCCATGTTTCTTGTTTTATAAAAAAAATGCCAGTAACTCTGACAAGCACAAGAAAAGTGGAGCGCGCTGTCCTCCGACAGCTCTTGTTAGTACAGGAGTTGGTCAGATGATAATGGTCTGTTTTGTGAATAAATAGTGACATGCCACACCATTTGTCACATTGAACATACATATTGTCATGCTATTACAGGTGCTGTTCCGCACAGTGGCCATGATGATACCCGACTATGCAATGATTGCTGAGATCTCTCTCTACTCCATGGGCTTCGTCGAGGCTCGCAGCTTGTCCACCAAAATTGTTGCCACATACAAACTGTGTTCCGAACAACTGTCTTCCCAACATCACTATGACTACGGCATGCGAGCCGTGAAATCTGTCCTGACTGCCGCAGGAAACCTGAAAATCAAGTACCCCGAACAACGAGAGGATGTGCTCGTCTTACGTTCCATTAATGATGTGAATCTACCAAAGGTGGGACCACAATTTATTGTAATGTCATGGATTAAAAATATTTTGTTAGAAGAAATTGTATGTGATATTTTTGTTGATGCCAGTGAGTAAATTGACATTATTGAGTATACATTATTACAATCTTTGGAAAAGTTATGTACTGGTCATTGTGGCATTTTCTCTCTTTTGTCTCAGACTTAGAGTTTTAACTGCCAAACATTACAAGGTCAGCTCATTTTTTTTTATAATCAAATATGTGCACATGTGATTATCACAATAGTGTATGTGAACTATGTGATAAATGTATTGAACCTCAAGAAAACATTGTCTTATTTTACTGAATTTATTGCAAATGTCAGCAGTGACATTATGTATGTATGTAAATGTATGTAGTACACTTAGTATGAAAACTTTCTTACAGTTTTTGTCACACGACATCCCGCTGTTTGAAGGGATAATCTCCGACCTGTTCCCCAGCGTACAACTTCCTAAACCCGACTACGACGCTTTCGAGTTCGCCCTGCTCAAGAGAATCGACGCCCGGAACCTGCAGGCCGTACAGTACTTCATAGACAAGATTGTTCAGGTATTGATTGGTCGATCTTTTGTTGAACTTTGTCAATCTATTTGCTGCAAATTGATGGTACTTTACGAGAACATTCTACTTGTTGTGTTTTATGCAACATTTTTTATGTTATTTCAAAGACAAATGTTATTCCAGCATGCTAATTTTGCATAAAAGATCTCTCATCAGCAAAATATTTTTGATGGAAGTGCAAAAGAAATAGAGGATATTTGTTGATTTTGGGGTATGATCGTATTTTATTTCACAAATGTTCATAGAAAGTGATATTTTCAGGAGCCACAAGTGAAACTATGTATTTTCTATGATCATGAGTGAAATAAAATACGATCTTACACTAAAATAAACAAACTTTCTTCTTATTTTATGATTTTTTCACACTTTAATTGTTACCTGCTTTGGTAGACGTGAAAATAATGACGTTTTTTCACAATTTTGAGTCCAGCATCATTGACAGTCTGTTTCATTTACTGTATTTATTAAATCGGGAACCAGTGTGAAACAGTTAAAATTACCAGAGTGGTAATTTTCACTGTTTTAAAACTGAATAATCAATAATTTCATTTCACTGATATTTCCCTATAAATCATTTGCAAGCATAAAAGAAATAAAATTCATTGATAAGCATAATGAATGCATTTATTTCGTCTTGTTATGAAAAGAACTCAGGAACTATTTTACTTTAGAAAATACCTCACTGTTACAAAAAATACTTATCAGCACTGGTTTGTGACATATGATCATTTATTTGTGTTGTAATTATCCGATCCTTATTTTTGTCCAGATCTATGACATGATTTTGGTGCGTCATGGTCTGATGATCGTAGGAGATCCATTGGCGGGGAAAACTTGCTCGTTCACCGTTCTAGCAGACGCCTTATCAGATCTGCATGACCAGGGATTGATGGAGGAAAATGGGGTAAAGTAATATATTTACAGATAAGTATGAGGCGCGTCGTGGGAAAACCGGACTCAATGCATGTGCGTAAAGTGTCATCCCGGATCAGCCTGTGCAGACAGGCTGATCCGGGACGACACTTTCCGCTTTTATGGTATTTTCTGTTTCAAGAAAGTCTCTTCTAAACATAAATCCACTGTAGGCGGAAAGTGCCGTCCTGGATTAGCCTGTGTGGACTGCACAGGCTAATCCGGGACGACACTTTACGCACATGCATTAAGACCGGTTTTCCCACGACGCGCCTCGTATAAAGACTAATTAAATACCAATGTCAATTATGATTAACACTATGCAGTTTATTTGGTTCCTTGAAATGTGTCACTATTTGTGAAGAGATGTATCACTATTTGTGAAGAGATGTATCACTATTTGTGAAGAGATGTATCACTATTTGTGAAGAGATGTATCACTATTTGTGAAGAGATGTATCACTATTTGTGAAGAGATGTATCACTATTTGTGAAGAGATGTATCACTATTTGTGAAGAGATGTATCACTATTTGTGAAGAGATGTATCACTATTTGTGAAGAGATGTATCACTATTTGTGAAGAGATGTATCACTATTTGTGAAGAGATGTATCACTATTTGTGAAGAGATGTATCACTATTTGTGAAGAGATGTATCACTATTTGTGAAGAGAACGGATAGAATTTGCTAAATTTCATGTGCAGAAGTTCCTTAAATAATTCCTGAATAATGAAATAATTTAAAGAATCATACAAGGTTATGACATTGTAATACTGGCTTTTTTTCAGTTACGCTTATGTATTGCCTTGCAACAATATAAAACATGTATGATGAACTATTCTAAAGGTCGTGGTCAAATAAGACATTATTAAATGGAATATATGAGTTACAAAAGTCCTGTACTATGTTTTCAGGTCTGGTACAGAATCATTAACCCCAAGGCCGTGACTATGGGACAGCTGTACGGCAGATTTGATCCAGTCTCGCACGAGTGGACTGACGGTATGTAACAGGACTGCTTTCTTGAACATCAATACTAAGTTGCCCAAAACACTGGCTCGGACTTCTGAAATGGTTTGGACATGGGTTTCAAGAATATTTAAGCTATATGGCTAGTTTTCTCATTCATTTTGGGGGTGATTTTTTTTTTTTACTTAAAATATCCCTATTTGACCTATAAACAATACATAACACTGCAACCATATTATATATGAACATGTGGATAATGTTCTTTACAATTAATACACTTTTAGAAAAACAAACTATTGTCATGATATTATGTTACTATGTATTTAATAATGGCATTGCACTGCACAACATCAAAAATGGAAGCAAAAAAGAAAAAAAGCTAAATGCTAAAGAGGTATTTGAATTATTATTTTGAATTTTTGTTCAAACAGATTGCCGTTGTTTGACCATCAATATGTTCACACATAAATACATATGGATAGCATAAAGCCCTTAAAGGGACCTTTTCACAGACTGGCAAATTGACGATTTTCAAAAGTTTTGCCATATATCTACAAAAGAAAAATACATTATTCATAAAAGCTAAATAACACTCATGAGCAAGAAATATATTGGAAATATTGCGTTGTTAAGGAAAAATCGTCATTTGAAAAAGGTAAAATTATAAAGCGTGTGTAACGCTTTTCCACTGTATTTTGGAAACTCTGTATCACTTATATAGCGTTAAAACTTCCCTACTATATCTGTAAGTCCGGAGGGCCAAGTGGTTAAGGCGCCTGTCTGTTTTGATTCAGACGATCTCAGGTTTGAGTAACGGCGAAGGCAAATGTTTTAATTTACTTCTTTTTCTTAATATATGTTTTGCTTTTGTTTGTTCAGATGCTCTCCTTTTTGCAGTGAAGAGCATTTTCCAAAAATTCGAAAATCTGTGAACAAGTCTCTTTAATGAAGAGTCCATAGTTTGCTAAATAACCACATAAGAGGCTATGGCTTCAAGCAATTGCTATATAAAGGTTTCTATAGCCGTGGTTTCTATCGCAGGTATCCTTGCCAACACGTTCCGAGAGCATGCGTCCAGCACTACCCATCACAGGAAGTGGATCATATTTGACGGCCCCGTGGACGCAGTCTGGATTGAGAACATGAACACGGTGCTCGACGATAACAAGAAGGTGATTATATGGAACCGACAATGAAGGACAATGGCTTTTGCTGCAGGATTTGCACGTTTTAGTGTGTTTCCATTTTGTCTGATGTACTTTGGTACATATTAAACAATGTTTTTTTTATACTGCTCATCTGTTGAGTCATGGTATTTAGTATTGAAAATAAAAAGCTGAACTCAACTGCCAACAAAAGAAATATTTGTTTATTTTTTATTTTAGTATAACATTATTAAATTACTCTCATAAGCACCACAGTATCAATTCAAATCACATAAAAAGGTAGATATGCATGACTAGCTGTCGGCAACCTTAACCCAATTACGTCATCACTTGAGTAGCTGTAATCTCATCTAATGTAAACACAATCTATTGTGCGAGGTTAATTTCCACATAATTTTCCATTGATATTTACTACATAAAACTTTTTAAATATTTGAACAAAAATAATTGAAGTTTAGCCTGACATTAAAACATGCAGTTGTTTGGCCTTCGCCATTTGACAGAGGAAATAGTAAACATAAGACAAAAGCCGATATTTTATGGCACCTTGCAATATTTTAAAAGAAGGCACCATTTCAAATAGATAGTAGATGAAAAATAACTAATTATTGTACAAAAAGGATCGTTTACTCACAAAAACAAACAGAAATTTACAAGAATCTAAGCCTTAAACACTTAAATGTTTGTTTACTAAAATACTGCAAATCAAATGATACAGTGAGACAGCTGATGCAGAGTATAACACTAACAGATAAAGTATCTCATATTTCTGAGTAACTTTCATTATATCGTGATCCTCCTGATACCTCAACATCGTCACAGCATTTAGTAATCAATGTAATTGTTTGGTACAATGAACGATCACTTCGTATGTTTGGTGTTCCATTGCCAGCTGTGCTTGATGAGTGGAGAGATCATCCAGATGAACAACAAGCAGAACATGATCTTCGAGCCTCAGGACTTGGAGCAGGCCTCCCCCGCCACCGTAAGCAGGTAACCAGTTGTAGTGCAGAGCTAGATGAACATGGGATTAATTTAAAAATTAATTAATTAATTTAAAACTGGTTAGAATATTGTTTATTTTAATTACAAGAATATTGAAGTACATATTCATAGATGGTTTGGAGCACTATAGTTGGTGGGTTAAAAATCTACTTTAAATCGTGATCATAAATGATTATTTTGCCCTGCCATTAATTAGCTTGGTGTATCCTAAATTTGATGTCACCTAAATTTTATGACGTTTTGTAATTGTTTAGTAGAACTAGTGTCAATTTATTAATAATTTGCACATTGAACATTTTAATGTTTTCTCGAAGATTTGTATCAGAAAATCTCACATCATTTAACATGTTTTAGTAAAAACAAAACATCGTCGAATTTGCCGTAAGTCTCATTTGGGTTGCACTAGGTTATTACCAGTATTTGGGACTGTCAGAAACCTACCATAATATAAGATTAGGTGTATTCCGCTTTGATCAACATTAAAGCAGAAGTAGTATGGCATATTTTGAATAAAATGTAGGAACTCTTCAAACAAATGTCAAAATTTCATTGTTCACCTGGACGTGATGCACTCAACGTTGACATTTTAAATGTATGCATGCTTTGAAACCAATTTTATGCAGTTATGTAAAGGTGCACCTGTTCTCCAAATGCAGGTGTGGTATGATCTACATGGACCCCCTACAGCTGGGCTGGGAGCCCCTGGTGAAGTCCTGGATGAACACAGCCCTCCCGGAGTTCAAACTCACCCAGGAGCAGAAAGACACTATCAGGGTAGGTCCTGTACAACAACAGCAGCAGCAGAATCAGTAAATGTAGCAACAGTAAAAACAACAGCAGCAGTACAAGAGGGCTTCCTCTGGCTAAATGGTTTTTTATGCCCCCACCATCGATGATCAGGGTGGGTGGGGGGGGGTGGCATATAGAGTTTACCCTGTCCGTGGGTACCTTCGTACGTATGTATGTACATGTGTACATATGTTCAGATTCTTGTCCGGACAATAACTTTGTCCAGCATTGGAGGATTTAAAAAAAACTTGGCAGAAATGTTAAGCACAATAAGACGATGTTTCGTGCGCAAGAACCAGGTCCCTAGGTTCAAGGTCACACTTAAAGGTCAAAGGACAAATATAAGAATTTAAGACATAGACCCTGTTCGGAGCATAATTATGGTCAGCGTGGAAGGAATTTAGAATACCTTGGCACAAGTGTTAAGCATGGCGAGATGGTGTGTCGCATGACCAGGTGCCTTGGTCCAAGGTTCAGGTCACACTTTAAGGTCAAAGGTCAAGTATATGTATAAATGTTAAGGTTTATAAAGATTTTTTGTCAGGACTAAACTATTGATTGGAAATTTATGATACCTCAACTTACTTCACATAATAAGAGAATACATTAGCAGAAAGTACAATATAAAAGGACAATTCTCATTTTGCAAAATATTTTATATGCATATAGACAAAGCGGCAAAACAACAATAGCAAAACACCAATTTGCTGCAGCTTTAATGTGTTTAATACCTTCTGTGTGGTCTCCAATTGGTCAGTTTATTTCTTTTTTAAGCAAACTTTGAATGTGAGCTTGGCTGTAAAGGTGGGTTTCCTAACACAAACCAGCATTAAAATGATTTTTCATAAAATAATAAATATCTGGAAATTTCAACTGGTTTTCAAAATTCATCAAAACCTTTAATGTGTCTCTTGAAGTAAAATAAGGTAACAGTCATAGGACACACCTCAGGTCCATATGAGGCATGTCGTGGGAAAACCGGTCTTAATGAATGTGCGTAAAGTGTCGTCCCGGATTAGCCTTTGCAGTCTACACAGGCTAATCCGGGACGGCACTTTCTGCCTACAGTGTATTTATGTTTAGAAGAGACTTCCTTGAAACAGAAAATACCGTAAAAGCAGAAAGTGCCGTCCTGGATTCGGGACGACACTACGCACATGCATTAAGACCAGTTTTCTCACGACGTGCCACATATAATTCTTAGGACTTTTATTGTCACCTTACAAGGTCTGAACGTGTTGAGCAATGTTTGGTTTGTGTCCTTGGTACTTGTTGCATTCTGTAAGTAGCAGTCATGTTACAGACATAGACCTCTATACGAAGACAATTCACTAGCAACATGTTGCATTGTCTACACATACGTTTGGGGTAAATATGTGAAATGTAGTTCAGATAAATTAAATAAAATACTTTTAGTATTTTGTAAAGAAAACTTAACATGGTGTAAAGATATAAATAAAATGCAGTTTTGTTTAACATTTTACAGGAATACATTTGTATTAGCTTTTATCACAATGACCATTGTCCTGCACGTCGGCCATGAATCGCTTTAAAAGCATGACGTGAGTAGTGAGCCGATAAGAAAGTAATTTAATAACCCACAATACCATGTGCTTATGTACACAGCTCAGTTTTTTGTCAGTGTGTACACAGTGGTATCACTTGGTTTCACTAGATGCTGTTTGAATGGCTGCTGCCGCCATGTCTGAACTTTGTGACCAAGTACTGCAAGCACATTCTCAGCTGTCAGCCCATGCACCTGACCGCCAGCATGCTGAAACTCTACCAGTGTCTCCTCAACGATATCAAGTAAGGGACATGTGTTGCTCATGCTGGATTACTATATCTGGATCATTTCGCTAAAAACTGTGATTATTTTAAATGGCCAGTTTAATACACTACTTAATAATTTTAATATTGCAAGCTAATTTTATGAAATTTGTGTTACGCATTTATAACAATTTTTGTAAACAAGTTTGAACAACTCATAGTCCATGTTTGCTATTTCATGTTGTGTTCTGTAGATCTTATAGTAGCAGTCCAGAAATATGTTAATAATATTAAACTTTGCAGAAACGGTTTCTATTGGACATCTTACCAATCAAAATACAAATAAAAATGCTGACAGCATAGAAAGACTGTCGGCGACAAAAGTTACTAAAAGCATGTGAGTTATGAGTGCATTTTTTGTAAAAAAAATTATTTGTTTGAGGTTCAATTTTCCATTATAGACTTGATAATATGGCTTCTTATTCAATAGTATATGACATCATAATAAAATATTTTTCAAGCTAATTATATAATGCAAACGGAATTATATACATGCCAGTTAACAAGTCAATCTGCAACAAGCCATGCAGAATAACCGATGAATCGTGGTAGTAAGGAGCATCGATTGTTAGTGATTTGTAGCCTTCTGAGTCAAAAGTAGGTCATACGATGCGTGCTATCGATTTTCCATGCTACAGTTTACAATTAATACCTTGCAGATATGTGCTGTCAAAATATTCAGAATATGAATCAGTAACAAGAAATAGCATGCAATGAGTCAGAAATAACCGATGTAGCGCATTAATTTGTGGTCTTATTCCAGTACACCCAGGTGAATAGTTCAGTTACCTGCAAGTCAAAAGTGAAAATAGGGATGTCATTAGTTTGACGTAACATTGTTTTATGAATTGACTTTTTAAAAAAAACGGTAATTGTAATAAATCACATGATATACACATGACATACATTATCTTAAATAATTAAAAGGTAAGAAAACAGGCGTGAATTTTTGCTGTTTTGAAGTAGAACACTTTCATGTTTTGATTTACTTGCTCGTAGCCTGCAAAGAAAACAAGTATTTTTCCGCGACACTTGTTTTGGAAATTACCCTCTCAAAAGACCGTTGGCTTCCGCCAACAGTCTAAAAACCGTATAGAAATCGGTAAAATAATAATGTTTTGGTAACTTTTTACGCTTGCGTCGAGCCCAATATGGATCTCCTGACTGCCAAGTATTGGAAAATACGGGGCAGCAATTCACCCTGTATCGTTTATATCACACCGACAACTTTTAGTAAGACTTTAACATAAGTAAGATGATAAAACACAATTTAAACTAATTTTTTTACTGACCAAAATTATCTTTAGACTTTAAAGTATATTCAGAGTGGAGTTTTAGCCTCTTCATCTCAATTTCTTCATTTGAAGTATGTGCAGATCTTTTTGGCAGCAACATTTTGACCAAACGACAAAACGTAAACAAATCAAATAAGTCCAATGAGAATTAAATGGCAAGAAAGCTTAGGTCAGACAGCAGTAAGTATATATGAACCAAATCTGTATACCAGTTACTCCCCTCTTATACGTTCTTGTAGTCAGTATTGAAATTTGCCAACTTATCAAGTTAAAGTTAACACAAACTTGCCAAAGAAAACCATTTTAATCAACCGACTGCCATTTTGATTTTATTACTGACCTAATATTTTCTGGAGATACTCCATGTGGGAAAATACGGGGCAGTCATGTGACCTCTTTTAGCCAATGGAAGTGCTGGAAATTTGTTGGAGGTGTGATATTATAAAATGCCTTTCGTAAATAAGAAACAGTTTTCAGTGGAATAAACGCCATTAACTTTCATGAGAACTAATGCCAATTTAAGATATATTAAATTATATTCTATGGACTGCGGCTTAAAACATTTAGGTTTTGTTATTGTTACCATTTTTGTAGTATAATGTTCTTGTTTTTTTTAAATATATATTTTGTTAATTGTTGTGCATTTGTAGTGAAATAGTGTCTGTCATTGACATTCTTTAGTGAACGACATACTCTGCAAAACATAGTCATTTATTTAGGGAGGACAATGTCACAAATATGACTGTTCATTTCCTGGAAAAAAAAATCTTCATTGACATATTCTGTTATTATGTTACTAAGATATTGACTTTTTTGCTGTCCTAAGTGTATATGAATTTCTGTATCTTTGTTTAGATGCTGCTAGTTTGTGTATGGATTATTACAAGAAATCATCTTGCTAATAATTTATTAATATTTATTTATCATCAATATATCATACTTTCTTCAGAACTAGTTTTAGTGATAATGGTGAAATACAAACAGTTACGAACATGACAAGGTATTGTATAACCACCTGTGTGCATCTATTTTCATCGAAATTTTGTATAATAAAGTGCTGAAATGGTTTGTGAAGTGAACTGCTGCATATAAAAATTTAGTTTGAATTCTTATTGATATTATATCTCACGTCAGTGGGGAAGCATTGTTTCTTTGTCATGCTTAGTTAATGGTATCGATAATATTGCAAAATGTATACCAGTTATTATGCCCCCGTTCAAAGATGGTGGTGTATTTTGGTTTGCTTATGTCGGTCAGTCAGTCTGTAAGCTGGTATACCACTTTTGTTTGCGCTAAATCATACAGTTTTCATCATATCTTCACCAAACTTCAGGAAAATGTGTGTGAGCGTAATTCTCAGCCAAGTTCGATAATCAGAAAAATCAACCTAGGATATGTGGAGTTATGTCTTTGAATTATCTAAAATTTGCCTTTTTAGCCGTTTCCGCTCTCTAAGTCCAACAGTTTTTATCAAATCTTCACCAATCTTGATGAAAATATTTGTGGGCATTATGTCTCAATCAAGTTCGATAACCAGCTAAATCGTCCAAGGAAATGTGGAGTTTTGGCCCATGAATTATCTAAAATTTGCCATGTTAGCAGTTTCCACTCTCTGAGTCCAAAAGTTTTCATCTGGTCTTCACCAAACCTGATGCAAATGTTTAAGGGCAGAATATCTTGGTCAAGTTTGATGATCAACCAATTGGCCCCAAGAACTGCAGAGTTACAGCCCTTGATTTATCTAGAATTAGCATTTTTAGCAGTTTCCGCTGTCTATGTCAAGCAGTTTTCATTCAATCTTCACCAAACTTGATATTTCAACTATTTATTTTAACCTAGAGGAGGCATACCTGTTTTACAAACAGCTCTTGACTTGTTATTAGGTAACCAAGGTAAAAGACAGTTATCAAAATGAAGCAGATTACCCAGCAACTGTTTCAGCACACATAACAATGAATGGGATGTTGCTCAAAATCACAGACTTATTTGTTGCTTTTTAGGATGCAGTTGGTTTAAATATCTGACATTCCAAAAGCTGCATCTGTGTATCACCTTCCAATAATTGAAGTAAAGAAATTTGTTTTGAGCTATATCAATACTTAATATAAATTTTGTCTGTCTTTTGACTCTGTTATGTGATACCACTAGATCTTCTTAAGCTAACTGTGATGTTGGTTTTAAGCAAAATGCCTTTCTACCAATGGTTCATTGGATAACTCGGCATATTTATTCTTGGACCCTTGGTCTTATCTGTTACTGGAACCAAATTGCATGCTGATGATTTCTGTTAACAGTGGAACTGCATGTTATAATACATATGAGGCATGTCGTGGAAAAATCTGGCTGAATGCATGTGCGTAGTGTCATCCCGGATTAGCCTGTGCAGTCCGCACAGGCCAATCCAGGACAACACTTTCTGCCTACAGTGGATTCATGTTTAGAGGAGACTTCCTTGAAACAGAAACTACACAGGCTAATTCGGGACGACACTTTACGTACATGCATTAAGCCCGGTTTTTCAATACATGCCTCATATTATATATTTTAAGGTGAAACCTTTGTTATATCATTAACTTGCCTCACCACTTTGTTACAGCTGAATTTGACCTTGGCGAAGGGGAATGCTTTATATTTCTATCCCATTTACATCCCCCATTGTTTTCTTTCACGAAATGTTGCATGCCATTCCTTATAACGATCATACTGTTTCATATTCCCATGAAATTTAATGTGTTCTTTTCATTAATATATTTTATATTATATAATATTCATTTTCATTGTGAAATTGTGTTACAGTTTCAGCTTGTTTTATGCCACCAACTTTCGAATGATGTTGAAGGGGCATTAAGTGTTATGTCCGTCCGTACACACGAAGGGATACTTAGGTGACTAAAATAGTCACATAAGTATCCCTTTGTAAGTAAAAACTTCCTTAGGTGGCTAAATTAGTCCCTTAGGGGGCTAAAATGGCATTAGGGTTAGTCATGAAATAGTCACATAAGTATTCATTTGTTAGAACTACCGTGCGTGCGTCCGTCCATGTGTCCGTCCAAAACAATTCCGTGTCCGATCAATAACTGTAATTTCTAGATGGATTGTAAAATTACTTGGTTGAAACATTCACCATCATGAGAATATGTGTCGCGTGCAAGACCCAGGTCTTTACCTCTGAGGTCAAGGTCACACTTAGAGTTCAAAGGTAAAAAATGGGGTCTGTTTTTCATGTCCAGTCAGTCATTTCTGGATAGTTCCGAAATTACTTGGCAGAAATGTTCACCATCATAGGACAATATGTCGCCTGAAAGACCCAGGTCTGTACCTCCAAGGTCATGGTCACACTTAGAGGTCAAAGTTCAAAAATGGGGTCTGTGTTTTTGTTTCCAGTCAATAGCTCTGTCATTTCTGTATGGATTTTGAAATTACATGACAGAAATGTTCACCATCATGAAACAATGCATCACGAGCAAGATCCAGGTCCATACCTCCAAGGTCAAGGTCACATCTAGAGGTCAAAGCTGAAAATTTGGGTCTGTTTTTCGTGGCCAGTCAATAACTCTGTCATTTCTTGATGGATTGTTAAATTACTTGGTAGAAATGTTCACCTTCATGTGACGAAGAGTCACGCGCAAGATCCAGGTCTGTACCTCCAAGGTCAAGGTCACACTTACAGGTCAAAGGTAAAATATTTGGTCTTTTTTTTTGTCTGGTCAATAACTCTGTTATTTCTGGATGGATTTTGAAATAACTTGGGAGAAATGTTCACCATCATGAGACAATGTGTCGAGCACAAGACCCCGATTAGTACCTCCACAGTCAAGGTCACACTCTACAAATAGTTTTCACCCATTGTTCTTCATGCAAATGTATTTCAGCTTTACTAAATACACTCACTTGTGATGAACATTTAACTGCTAATACATTTGTGTGACCAGTCCCAATCAGTAGGGGCATTTGTGTCCTATGGACACATTTCTAGTTTGAAATAAATCTTACCATGCTCTTGTGTTTGTGACAGTTGATAACTCTTGACTATGAAAAATGCAATAAATGATGAAGCTAACCATGTAAATATTTGTGCAGTGTAGTATAATAGAATAAATAATACATGGCTGAGTTGATGTAAGTGAATAACATCAAACCTTAGAAAAGAAATCTCCTTACATTTGTGTTGTTGGTACGCTTTTACCATCACCCTTAAAGCAATGTTTTATTTATAACATTGAGCTACACAGAGAGTTTATTGCGTAGGATTGTTGATAACAAAGGTAAAAAACACAAGCTTATATCATTCACCTGCATAGAACTGCTTCTTTAGTTCTTTTAGGCATCACTAGAATATGTCTCAAATCGGCAGCATAGTTACATACTAGTAGTTTCAATTAAAGCGTGGTTTGGAATCGTCTCTGATTGTCTAACAGGAAAATTGGTGACGAGGATGATGATGATGAGGACATATTTGAAGAAGATCTTGAGAATGAAGAGATGAAACCTGCAGAAAAACCAACAAGTTTGACCGACCAGAAAATCATCGAGGAGAAGACGAACATGCTCACATGCTACTTCCTGTTCTCCATCGTGTGGTCTGTCGGCGCAACGTTGGACGAGAACTCGAGAATCAAGTTTGACGAGTTTTTCCGATCGCTTTGCGAGATGGAGAGTGTTAAAGACAAGCATCCCAGGTAAGAAAACATATCTGAACATAATATATATAAACATATTTCACATTTTAAACATGTATTCTTTTTTATTTGGTTTATACCACATATTGTATTAGTGTAATTTCAGTTTATTTTGTCAGTAAAGGTTTCTGTATTCATTTTTATGTGAAATTTTGTTAAAACTAATGTTAAGAGAAATGCAATATTATTGATTTTAAATATTGTACATTATGATTCAGCTGGGAATAAGTGTTTTTAAACCATCTGAGAGACCTACAACACATAATGTATAAGTTCATACATGTAGATACACCTATAAACCATCCAAAGCATATTTAAATGACTAAATGAAAATGCTTCAGACAAATACTTTGTGGAACTTAACTGTAGTTATAATTTATAGAAATAGATACATTTTAATATGTAACCTATTTTACAATATTTTATTCTTAGTTTCATATTCTTAGTGCTAGATTTCTTTTATATATTACATGCTACTTTTCTTTATATAGATTATAATTTTATGTATTTATTTATATAGAACTAAAATGTCATGATGCATTTCTGTTGTAATGTAGTTGTTAAATATTTTGTTGGAATGATGTATTTTGAAACAGGGATGATGACTTAGAAAAACCCCTTAGGTAAGAAAAAATGGCTAATGCCAGAGATGAAAATTAGAGGTGGCGTGTTGTGGGAAACCCAGGCATAATGCTTGTGCGTAAAGTGTCGTCCTGGACGTTACTTTCCACCTATAGTAGATTCATGTTTAGAAGAGACTTCCTTGAAACAGAAAATATAATAAAAGCGGAAAGTGTCGTCCCGGATTAGCCTGTGCGGGCTGCTTTATGACACTAATGCACATGCATTGAGCCCAAGTTTCCCAAGCTCGCCTCAGAGAGAGAAAAAGATGGTTTGCAAAGCGACTTGTGGTGACCACAATCATAGCTAGTTCTCTAAGACTCTTGTTCCTGGAAGTCCCAGTCTTAACAAGCCCTGTAATCTGCCATATTAACCTACAGTTCACAGTTAGGCAGTCACACTTTTGTGCAACAAACATTTTCCAGAGGATGTTTAAATAGTATTTCAGTCAAGATCACCAAGTGACCATTTCTGCACCAGTGGGCTGATCAGATTGCATTCATATGTGTTTGGGTTAAATTTTCTCCTGTGTGATTCCATCTTTTTTATAGATAATAATATGCCCATGGGTTCTTGTCATTTCATTAGTTTCATTCTTCATGTGTTAATCAATGTTAGGCGAGAGTTTGTTGATTTTGTGGTTCTCGGATCCGCCGACCCGATTTTTTCCAAAAAGCAAGAAAATAAATAAAAATGTGTAGAATGCAACCGATATCATAAAAATGATCTTGTGAATGGGTTTCAACCTGTTTCACGCAATGCCAAAAAAACCCCCAAAAAACGCTGAAGAAATGACTAAATTTTATGTAACCCGCATTGTGACTGTATATTTCTGAATGATTCATATGATCTTCCAGTCTGTTATACATCATGAAATACTTCAGTAAAAACTAATTAAGATCTTAGAGTCATTGTATTAAATATACATTTTTAATTTTATATCAATATTATAATTAACACATTTCATTGGTGTATATTGATTTATTAATTAGATATATTCAGTTAGTTTTCTCTTCATTAAACATGCTGTTATGCATATAATATGGCCAATGTCGAGCAATATCTGAAGTACTGTATTTAATTGTAAAAAGCAATTATTTATTTTTTTAACAGTAGTTTTATGATAAATGCTGAATTTTAATGTCATTATTATGGTATTATTGTTATGGTTGACATGCAGTGATTAAGTTAATGTTGTGTAATATGATTTTTGTAATTAATGATTCATAAAGATATGAAAATCACTGCCCATTTCCATTTGTGGAATTTAAGTCATTAATGTACTCAATTCATTTACTTTTATTTTTTTCCTTCTTACAACTGAACACTTTTTCAAAAATGTCAGCGAACCAATATATAAAAAAACTCTGGCCTTATTCTGTCAGTG
The DNA here is from genome assembly GCA_027627225.1 of Congeria kusceri. Taxonomy (NCBI): domain Eukaryota; kingdom Metazoa; phylum Mollusca; class Bivalvia; order Myida; family Dreissenidae; genus Congeria; species Congeria kusceri. The sequence goes on from CM051035.1 coordinate 24,488,665, forward strand.
CTGCCATTGGCTACTAAAATTTGTAATTGGCTACTATGATTTCTGTATAGATTTGACTTGAAGCATATTTTCACACTTTCTAAGGAAAATATTTCTTAACACAGGTTATATTTGCAAAATAAATGTTGGATTACTAATTCAGATTTTTTTTAGCGCCAACCTATATTCTGAAATGAGTTCAAGAAGAGAGTTGGCCTGTGCCTTCATGAATACCTTACACGACAGGGTTCTAATTTGGGTTGTCGATACAAATATGACAATTAAGTTGACTATCTTTTGGATATTCTGTGAAAATGTTTGTTGCCCATGAGTTAATCAATAAGTTTCATCTCCTGTCCTACCATCTTGATCACACTGGTTACTGGTTACGAAAAACGACAGATCTCCAGTTTTACGAAAGGATTCTCGCTTATGTAACGAACAGCCTGCTGCTAGAAATGGCCGCTTTTGTCAACATTTCAAATGTGAGTATTTAACTTTTGAATATTTCTCCTATATTTCCATACTCACATTTAAAATGTTTACAAAAGTGGCCATTTTTAGCAGCAGGCTGTTTGTTACATTAGCGAGAACCCATTTGTAAAACTGGAGGTCAGTCGTTTTCCCTAACCAGTGTGTAAATGTGTTCTGCGATAATTAGATGTGTTGAACAAAAACAGTGGGCTTTTCCGAAATAGTACAATAGTGTAGTAAATGTCATGTAAAGAGTTGTTTATCATAGGACTAATGTTTGTAAAAAATAACAAAAAAATAAGAGGCGCGTCGTGGGAGAACCGGTCTTAATGCATGTGCATAAAGTGTCGTCCCAGATTAGCCTGTGCAGTCCGCACAGGCTAATCTGGGACGGCACTTTCCGCTTTTATGGTATTTTCTGTTTCAATGAAATGTCTTCTAACCATAAATCCACTTAAGCCGGAAAGTGTCATCCCGGATTAGCCTGTGCGCACATGCATTAAGTCTGGTTTTCCCACGACGCGCCACATATATGACATTCACTTTGTTTCTACGAATAAATAAAAATAACAAGTTTGCACGTTAGAAACTTGATTTCAGAGTGTTATTGAGTATACAATGTGTATATTATATAAATATATTATTATGTTTTCTTAAAATGAAATGACCAATAAAAAAAATTCATATTACCATAATTTAGTAAGATATTATAAAATTTCAGTTTACTATGTATTATTTGAGATTTCAATAAATTTAATGTATGAAATTTTCTTCTTAATAAGGGAAGCTTATATTGAACATGTTGCTGTTTCACCTATTAAAATTGTTATAATAAGGCCAAAAAAATGTGTTTCAGGCAACGGTCTCACGCAAAACAATCGTCGCTAAATACTTTAGGGTCAGGGGTTTTTCGCTAGGTAGGGTCGGGTTGCCTGAAATACAGAATTTTTTTTTCTGGCCTGAGCACAAGGAGCATCGAAATGCCAGAATGTTATAAGCAAACGGTCCTCTAGTCCCATGAGCTCAAAATCATTGTATGACGAAGTTTTAATTCTATTTTAGTTTGAACCATGTTGTATTGGTCCATTTGAACAAAATCTTTTGTTGAATCAATTTGAAATCAGCTAAAGTTTACTTTGATTCATAAGTATGGTTGTAGAAATTACTTGATTTAACTATTAATTGTTGTTCGTTAATAATTAGGTATTGTAGAGAAGCAATGGGTTTTACAGACAGTCAAAGATATAAAGTTTTGATTGTATTGGCCACTACTGCATAATTAAATTTACTATGCATGTGTATACATTGTGAATTTTTCTTAAAACATGTTATTATGTGAAGTTAAGAAAGACATCAAACATACAATGAATTGTTTTATTACACTAATGTTTTATATGCAGTTAACCATTTGTAATTTTAAAATTTTGCAAGGTAATTAGTGCATTAGACACATAAAAATAATTGCATCAGTAAATTGATTTTACCACAAAACTGTATACTTTTTGCATTTACAAAATTTTCACAAAAAATAGAAATGTGCCCATGCGTGCATGAACGCAGTTGTTAAATACAATAAAAATGATTAAAGACACAAAATACACATTATATCATAAGCATTTACAGAATAAAACAAATATGCTTAAACGGCATGACATGCACAAGTGTATGTGAAAAAAAGAAAAATTTCATGTCCATTTTATATGTTTGATGTCTTATTATAACTTAACAATAGCGTATTTTAACTTCTGCTTGCCAAAACACAAGTTTGCTCATCAATGGTCTTTGGACAACCACTTACTTATTTTATTAACAGATTTGGCAACGCTTTTCTAGTCTCAAGCGTTAACTTACAATTTGCGAAAATTTGTCTTCTATTGTGGTACTTCTTCATGCAATAACCACTGTTTAACTCTGTTCTTCTAATAGATTAAAACAAACTGACATAATAGTTTAAGTATACCGGTAGCTGAAATTGTGACAAGTCTTTCTACTCTATACAATTTTGTTTGCTAACAAGTCTTTGAATGTTTACTGGATTTGGTTTCTATATTAATATCTTGTGATGAAGAAATATACACCAATATGTTACTTGGCCTAGCCTATAAGGTCAATTCCAAATAATGGAATTGCAGTCTTCACAATAGGTTTTTCCAAGGACTTGCCCATTTGGGCATTGTATTTACAATTTCAGCTTGCCCAAATCCACCTAAACTTGTCCGAAATGTGGAAATAAAATCGAGACATTATGTCATTAGTTCCAATGATAGTGATGATGTTCTTGTAGTTATATAAAATAAAATCAGGCGATTATGATATATTTAGAGAAACAATTATTGTCATTCTTGTATTTTTATGCCCCTGGCATCTTGATGCAGGAGGCATATAGTGATCATTCTGTCCGTCCTTCCGTCCGTGACAAGGTTAAGTAGATTTTACTGTTTCGTCTAGCAATAACACCGCTTACTACAAGACTTTGATGCTTACACAGTTGTTGCGTATGACCATTCCCTATCCACCCGTATCACCCAACCTTACTTTGACCTTGACCTTGACCTAATTTGGACTTATAATAATTCAAAAGTGCCATATCTTGGTTAACTAGATATTACCGTTTCGTCTAGCACCAACACCACTTACTACAACACTTGGATACTTACACAGTTGTTACTTATGACTGTTCCCAATCCACCCAAATCACCCAACCTCACTTTGACCTTGACCTTGACCTAATATGGACTAAGAAATGGGCTACCCAGCACCAACCGGGGGCATGTGTGTTTTTATCAAACACAGAATCTTGTCTGGTAAAAGAATCTTTTAATTTAATGATATTTGCATCCATCGTGTACTTGCGCTTTCAGGCAGACAGGTCAAAACTTCATCTTGTCCCAATAGGTTTTCACTCGTCCCAGGCTTCGCGAAAGTGGATTATTTCAAAGACTGAATTGTATTTTATTATAAAAAATTAATTCTAAAATGTTGTAATAATTCTGCTTTTTAAGCTACAAACAAAAACAACTAGGAATTACACAATATAACTAATTAATGCTTGCATAGTTTAAATCGTTGTGTAAGAATATGATAATAGTGTTTACAGGTATATGTTATTTATTTGTTATAGTTACTGTCTAGGTATATAGATTTAATAGCATAAATTTCTGTATGTATAACAACACTGTGTCCTGTATTTTATTTATGATGTTTTTAATTCTTATTTAAACACAGAGTGATGAGATATTTATATTTTCATTAAGGGTATAAATATACACTGGAGCATCTGAACAATTTCTTATTGTATGGATTTTATTTCTGCTTGAGTCATAAATCATTGGATACCAATAGGTTTCAAAGAAGAAAGTAGACTGAAAAAAAAGAAGTTATTTTTGCTGCAGTTATAGACTGACAGATGCAAAAAATTGGCACTGAACATTTATTTTTCATTTTTCTTGAATAATAATAATGTAATACACCTTGAAACATTTGACAAAAAGGTTAACACTATTGAATAAGGTCTTAAGAAGAGATCTACTTTTACAGGCCTAAAGATTTGAAGTTTTCGCGTGGTCTGATGATTCCGAAGCGGGGCCTTATCTACGACCATGTGTATCTACGGAAACAGTACGGGTCCTGGTACCATTGGAGTTCGCTACTATCCACGGTGGATATCGATGAAAAAACTAAGGTATTTGGTGGAATGTTGTAGTAGGTGAATAATTATGCAGGGCTGTGGAAATCCTGTGCCCGATTGTCAGACGCGGGTAATTTTACTGTCGGACAAGTGATTTTTTCCTGTCTAATTTCACGTTGAAAAATTATGTTTAAGTTGGAAGCTAATTATAATATTATTATACACTTGTACATTTGAATTACAAATTGTGTTTATTTATAATTAAATGAAAAAATATATCAGGAAGGCCAGAATAAAAACTCTGTTTTTGTTTGGACAAGTGACTGTTGTTTGCGGACAAGTAGATATTTGCAATGAACTTGTCCATTGACAAGTTAACAATTTTGATATTTCCACACCCCTGAATTATGTGTGTGCTATTTTGAGGATAGATGTATGTATTATGTTTTATCAATTAAGTCACTCATATTAGGGTTTGTAAATATTAACTGAACCAGTATTATAACTTCTTGGTTTGCTGTGTGTAGAAAGTTGAAGTCAGGACTCACTTTTATACTTTTATTTAATGCATTGCTGGCATAGCATGGGCATACATGCCATACGTCCCGGTCTCGCCGGGATTGTCCCGCTTTCGTGAAGTTTGTCCCGGCGTCCCGATCAAATGCATTTTGTCCCGGCCAATCACAAAAATCGATGTTAATATGCAATAAAAGTTGCATTGGGCCAACAATTTACTTCTTGTCGTTAATGCCTTAATTGGTCTCTCCCTATGCCACAACAATGCCTGCTAGCCGCGTGTCGATGAGGAGCAGTTATGATAACTCAAACAGTGGTTTATTAATCCGTTGTCTCGCTTTCGCGGGACGGTGGTCAGATAATCCGCGCTCGCTAATTGCTGTTAGTCATCATGTGGAGGGTGTATACAGTAACTGTATGTCCTAGATCAATACTGACCTATGTGAACGACAATTACGTTGCCGATTCGGCTGTTTTGTTGTTTATTGTTAAAGAGGAAATGTCAACTGCATATGTTCGCCATACAGATACATAATTTTGATGTTATGCACTACGAAACTTTTATTCAGAAGTAAAGATCTCACAGTTCTCTGCTCTACAAGGGTTTTTATATGGCAATTAATACACCCATGCTTTCCATGCGGATGACGTGACGTTGTACATGTCAGCATAAGTTTTGCGCGTTTTCTTGCAGAACAAAAGATTTACACAAAGTGCAAAATGTATAATGTGCATTTTAGCATTTGACGCACGCCAGCATGACGTGCACGAGGAAATTTTCCCACCGTTTTTGCAAGAAAACAAAGCATATATAATATACATGTTTTTATATAAGGATGTTTATACTTCATTAATTATTCAATCAGTACTACGAGTTAACAGTGGTAACGATTAAAAGCAGTTGAAAGCTGTAAACAAATGCTCGTAAGAACATTATTTGTAGAATAAAAAGGCCCCGTAACTAGATTGAGTGTAACCTTATGATGTGAGAAAAATGAGAAAAGTGGGTTTAAATGTGACGTTATTGCGCGAATCGGATGCGCACTGGATATAAACATCTGGAAAGAATTATTACTTTCAGTTTCGCAACAACAATGACGCTTTTGCTTTTAAAAGGCTATGGTATACCGTATAAACAGTGATATTTCGTTTATTTTATTTTGTTTAAATGTTTAAAAAAAATGGAAACGTGTTAGCCTTAATTAGTGTATACATGTATTATGTACATGAATGATATGACAATTTTAATATGAACATTGCGATCCATGGACCATGCGTCAAAATAACAATATTAAGGTGTCCCGCTGAAATGTGAAATGTCCCGCCGATTTTTTGTCAATGGCCCGTTTTGGCCTGAAAAACTTATGGCATGTATGAGCATGGATTCGTTCTTAGGGGTAACAATATCTATTGATGTTAATGAATATTGTGGACAATGTTACTCTTGGAAATTAGCACAATGCAATAGACATGTTTAATTTTTATTAATTTTAGAAGTGAAATAAAGTTATAATAATACACAACATTTTGATAAGAATTGTTTAATATGAAAATTACCTTAATAATAATATCTTGGTTCTTGGGAATTATAAAATGAGCCCAAATAGTTAGTGGTTTTCAAAATAAAATTGACTCATCTCGAATTTTAATAGAGTTCCACAGACGAGGTAAGGAGTAAGGAATGAATTTGTATTTATTTGATATGAAGCTGCTTTTTCAGTGCAGTAAAAGATTGGTGTAAATTTTGAGTTGGCGGTACTTTGTTCGTTTAAATAGTTGACACAATTGTGTATTGTGCATTTTAGTGTCAAACATTTAGCGCATTTATTCTTCTCCACTTGATAAGTAATGTCATACATTGATTTTGTTGCTAATGTATTGATCTTTAAAAATACTTTTTTGGTGGACAATAATTAACAGACCATGATATACACTGTATTTCTTTTGTTTCTTATATTAAATTGGTATAAATAAGAATTGCATTAAATTCATTAATTTATGTATGCATGCATTAAATCTGAGTCTTGGAAAAGCAGCTTTCAGTTTGTGGTAAGAGCTTGTTGGTTGCCATGGTTTCTTGAGAGTTGCTATAGAAATGTTTTATAGAGTCAGTCAAAGAGTGTGTGTGGTGACTGACAATTTTTTTCTGATTAGTTCAATCAATAAAGAAATATTTAAAAAAGAGCTTTTGGAAATTATGTGGATTGCTGAATTTTTGCCAAATTATAAGCATTTCATATATCAGAATGAACATTGGTCTTTCTGCCCAAATTCTAGGCTTTGCTATTGAGACTCAAGCTGATTAAACAATATGATAAACTTTTCAAGTGATGTTTTACCTTTTAAACATTTTGTTTTGCTTATCATTCTGAACATTTTATTTTGATGCAACGACACGCCTCATATCTCGTTTCTCATGAATACCTTACTCATTTATTTTATATCATGCATATTTCAGGAACTTAAGGTAAGCTATCATACACTGTTTTCATATTCATTAATAAATATTTCTTTACTCCAGGGTACAGTTTCACTAAAACATCTTAAGACAAATCTTTGTCACAGTTTTGTTTGAAAAATAAATAAAACACATTTTGTTCGATAACTGGGTACTACAAGTTTATGAAATAAATTGTCTGAAGCGAAGTTTTGTTTTAAGATGCGTAGTGATTGTGCATCCAGGATGAGTAAAACAAAATATGTTGAATATCATAAATTGTTTTCATAAAATTGTACTTGTTAACACAAATCAATATATAATCCTAAAATATATATAGGATGATACAACAATCTCTCGTTATGTACTTTTTAGTTAGTGAAAAGAAAATAGGCTGGATACAGTGACATTGTTCAAGCATTCTATCTAATGATGTAAATAAGTTAAAAAAAAGTAAAATTGTGTTCAAAAATATGAAGTGTTAATTATTGATGATATTGCTTCATTGTAGAAATCCAGTTTTTACTTTTCTTGGCATAGCCAATTTAATGTCACACATTAGCTTAAAATGGCCAATAAACAACGATTTGTAGTTGTGTTGGGTAGGAATTAAATAGCCATGCATCAAAATGACAGAGAGTTGTTTATTGGCCGATAAACAATGATAATGCGAAAATTATTTCGATTCTAACATGATTTGACAACTATTTTTGCAATTGTAATGAGAACTACATTTTACTATGCTACGCTCAGAATCGGGACAACTTTTTGCATTGTTTATAAGGTAGTTTAACAATGATAATTTTGTTATTTGTCTATAGAAAAATTAATGAGTATCATGCTGGAATGTTGTTTTTAGCTCACCTGAGCACAACAGCACAACATGTTGATGGTGAGCTTTTGTGATCGCCTTTTGTATGTCGTGCGACGTCTGTCATGCGTCATCAACATTTACCGTGTGAACATTTTGTGCCCAATAAACATGAAACTTGCTCAGATCCTTTGTTCTTATGATATCTCGGCCAGGTTCTAAAATGGTTCTGGTCCGTTGAAAACCATGGCCCCCAGGGGGGTTGGGGGGCAATTTTCCTTATATGGCTATAGAAAAAGCTTGTGAACACTCTAAAAGTCACATTGTTTGGCCAATCATCATGAACTTGCTCAGAACCTTTGTTCTTAGGATATCTTGGCCGAGCTCAAAAATGGTTTTGGTCTGTCAATAAACATGGCTGCCAGGGGGGGAGGATGGGACAGTTTTCCTAATTGGGCTATACAAAAAGCTTGTCAACACTCCTTAAGTCACATTTTTGGCCCAATCAACATGAAACTTGCTCAGAACATTTGTTCATATGATATCTTGGCCAAGTAAGAAAATGGTTCTGGTCCGTTGAAAAACATGGCCACCAGGGGATGGAAGGGGTCAGTTTTCCTTATATGGATATATTGAAAAATTTTAAAAGCTGGTGCATACTCTAGAGGCCACATTTGTATCCCAATCATCATGAAACTTTCTCAGACCATTTGTCGCAATGATATCTCGGACAAGTTCGAACCCAGGTCACATGTGGTAAAATACTAGGTCACCAGGCCAAATTGAAAAAGTCAAGCTTGCGAACAATTAAGAGGCCATATTTTTAGCCGAATTTTCATGTAACTTGCTCAGAACAGTTTAATTCCTTAGCCCCTCAGGTGAGCGACCTAGGGCCTTATGGCCCTCTTGTTTAAATATTTATTTGTCATCCAAGCTTAAGTAACATCTATTTGCATACCATTCAATAATATAACATAGTCATATAATCAGAGACATTTGAAAGTGTTTATTTTTATTTTTCTATTCTTGCTATACTCGTATATAATCGTTTTTGATATTTCTGTAATTTCTGTGTTATATGTGATTTTAATGTAGTACACAGATATGTTACAGGTATTTTCCATTTAAATTTACACAACAAATTACCCTGGAATTATCCCTTAAAATTCCTCTGCCCCTATTTTTTTGCATGGTTTTTATTTATTTCTATTTATACCTTTCAACTGCCAAGCATGAATCGGGGTATTGAGCATATAACCTGTCGTTTTCCCGTGTAGTGTAACTTTTTTTAGCATAAACATTTATGGCATGTCATGGAAAAACCAGGCTTAATGCATGTGCGAAAAGTGTCATCTTGGATTAGCCTGTGCAGTCCGCAAAGGGTAATCCGGGACGACACTTTGTGCCTACAGTTGAAACAGAAATATCAGAAAAGCGGAAAGTGTTGTCCCGGATAAGCCTGTGCGGACTGCACAGGCTGGTCCGGGATGACACTTTACGCAGGTGCATTAAGCCACGAACTGCCTTATTTATGATTTCTTGTAAAGCTGGAGGATTTTGATCCGTTCTGGACGTATAATATAAAACTACCTTCTGTTATGGATAATGTGAGTCTGTTGTGTGCCTTGGCTCAGGTATTCACAAAGCTCCTAAGGGAAATCTGAACTTAAGTTTTACTTAAGTGAAAATTTAAAATCAAATTTTATATGTGAAATTAAATGATTTTTTTTTACAAAAGGGTAAACTATTAAACATCTAAGCAATATTCACAAGGTTACAACAGTTTAATGTAAAAAGACTTATTCATGCAACAGTTGGAGATTTAAGGATTTTTATGAATTTAAGAAATTTACTGAAGTTTTCCCTTAGAATCTTTGTGAATACAGACCCTTGTTGTTGTTGTTGGAATGTTGTTATATGCACATTAAAAATTATGTGTTGTTGGGTTGAGGGTACGATTGCTGTTGTCTTGGAGATTTTGATGGTGTCCTCATGGTCTCAAAGTTTGTGGTGTGTTTTGCAAGCATTCTAATCTTGTTCTGGTAAAAATTGCGGGTTTTTCTATATTTGAAGTGTTATTGTAAAACTCACATTTTGTATTTATTTGGTCACATTATTTTCACTGTACACTGCACTTTGAAATGAACTAGATCGAAACCGATAATAGTGTTACTCTTTAAGTGATGTTGCCTTTATTTGGTGTAATTGTTAACTAGTATTTGGTTAGGTTGTTAACCAGTATTGCAACTTTCTAATAGGGAACAAAGGGTTCCAGAAATCAGTCGGCAGGGTCTGGTAGACAGTCGGTAAAATCGGGTGACCCCACCACCCGGTCATCAAGACCGGTTTCTCGCAGACCATCAATCAAACCTGATCTTTCCGACACTGACAAGGGTGGTTCTAAAGCACGAAAACTGTCACTTAAGTCTGACCTCTCAGATTTGACGAAACATTTTGCGAGAATTCCTACTAATCTCAACGGCAGCACTTCATGGGTGAGATAAATGTCAAGACTAGGCTGTTTTTTTCATGGTGTAGCGGCAAATTTTATTCTTGGGTATAGAGGTACATATGAAAATGTCAGTTACTTCCTTTAAGGCTGGCTTTTTGTGTTAATCAATAGCAAAAAGATGGTTGGTCATGTAGTTCATATGTTTTGTATTCTGCCGTTTTCTGTATTCTTGTATTCTTATATGGTATATTGTTTGGTAGTTTTATTGGTAATGATTATTTTGGGATAATGTTTTTCACATAGTTCTTTTTGTTCGTTTGAGTCATTGTTATTTCTGTCATATATAGATATGTATATTGAGGGTCATATGTGTAATTTATCGCCTGGTGATATTCATATCACTTGTATTAAAAATAGTGTACTTGAATATTAATCCCCCGCCACGAAGCGGGAGGGGGGTTATAGGAATGCCCTTCGTCCGTCCGTCCCTCAGTCCCTCCGTCCGTCTGTCCGTCCGTCCGTCTGTCCGTAACATTTTCGTGTCCGCTCTATATCTCCTATAGGATTTTCCTATAGGATTATAGGATTTTCATGAAACTTGGCTCAAATGTTTAGGTCATTGAGACGATGTGCAGAAGGCATGAGTCAGTCAGTCACGCCGGCTCAAGGTCAAGGTCACACTTGAAGGTCAAATATTCAAGCCTCCATGTTGTGTCCGCTCCATATCTCCTATGCCTTTTGAAGGATTTTCATGAAACTTGGCTCAAATGTTTAGGTCATTGAGACGATGTGCAGAAGGCATGGCTCAGTCACGCCGGCTCAAGGTCAAGGTTACACTTGACGGTCAAATATTCAAGCCTCCATTTCCTGTCAGCTCCATATCTCCTATGCCTTTTGAAGGATTTTCATGAAACTTGGCTCAAATGTTTAGGACTTTGAGACGATGCGCAGAAGGCATGGGCCTTTCACGCCAGCTCACGGTCGTTTTTCGTGTCCGCTGCATATCCCCGATACCCTTTGAAGGATTTTCATGAAACTTGGCTCAAATGTTTTGCTCATTGAGACCATGTGCAGAAAGCATAACCGGTCACGCCAACTCAAGGTCAAGGTCACACTTGAAGATTGAATGTTTGAGCCTGTATTTTCATGTCCGTTGTATATCTCCTGTGCCCTTTAAAGGATTTTCATGAAACTTGCCTCAAATGTTTATCACATCGAGGCAATGTGCAGAAGGCATGATGCAGTCACGCCACCTCAAGGTCAAGGTCACACTTGAAGGTCAAATGTTTGAGTCTCTATTTTTGTGTCTGCTCCATATCTCCTATCATGGCTATGCCCTTTGAAGGATTTTCATAAAACTTGTTTATCATATTGAGGCGATGTGCAGAAGCCATGGAGCAGTCTTGCCACCTCAAGGTCAAGGCCACACATAAAGGTAAAATGTTTGAGCCTCCATTTTCGTGTCAGCTCCATATCCAAATTTCTGAAACTGTACTTTCATATCTGGTCCAACTGTGCCAGATTAAGGTCAGTGTGATACTTTAAAGTCACCTTTAAAATCTAATGAAGGATCACGGCTGGGGGATATAGCTGTCCTTTGGACTGCCTTGTTCCATATATTTATGCACAGAAAATCTGGAATAGGATTCCCAGCACAGGGTTGGTTGCACTAGTGTTCCCTGTAAAGTTAATTAACCGGGACCTTTGGAGCCTGTTATATTTAAGAAAATAGATAGCACAGAATCAGTTTACGTTTTGCACAGTTTGGTTTATGGTGAAAATTTTTACTTCATATAGCCCAAAGTTAAACTGTAATTTTTGATAAAAAAAGATCATAATACTTATTTAGTATTGCTGATTTTTTCTGTTGACATTTATATTGTATTACTTAAGTCCACTAATCATTGAATTTTTCCATATTATCCTCACCATCATCATTACCATTATCATCAATATTATGCACCTATCAATATTGTGTATTTTTGGGGGTCTTATTCCCCACCCTAGAGCCAAGCATTTTTGTCTAAATCCCCTCAGTGGGAGATGCTGTAGGGGTATCATAAGGCCCGACCAATCCGACCAAAGTCTATTTCCCCGGGACCCGGAATCATTTGGCGTGTCAAATTCCCGTCTGTCTGGAATCGCTTTAAGTCTAAAGTCCGGTATATGCCTGCCGCTCCCATCATGGGGTAAAATATTGACTAGTGCATTATCAGTACCATTATTATTATCAAATGATGCAGCCAGAGCAGAAAGATTTTATCATGCTATTCATTTTAGTTTTCAGTCTTTCATTTCATACACAAACTACTACTCATTGATTTCATTACTGTAATCAGGATGCCCCTAAAAGTGTATTTACAAGTGAAGAAATGGTAAGAATAGGTGTTTAGTTGAGCCTAGTATGTAATGCATTACTTTATCTTAGAAAGCAAGTTACATACTTATGCTGTAGGTTGAAATGGCTAAGAAATCTACATGAGGTGTGTCTTGGAAAAACCGGGCCAAAAGTGTTGTTCTGGATTAGCCTGTGCGGACTTCACAGGCTAATCCGGGACAACACTTTACGCACATGCACATGCATGTAGCCCGGGTTTCCAACGACACGCCTCAAATATAATATGTTAAATAATATGTGAAATCCTAAAACAGAATCTGTGTTCTGTAAATGAGTTTTAAAGTAAATATTCAGGGCATTATAAAAAAGGGGGTATTGAGCAGTTGCAATATATATCCAGTGTTATATTTTTATGCTGTGTATGTTTTCAATGTGCATATTTGCTTTTTTTTTGCAAATATATTTTAAGTATATTTAAGAAATGCAAAATCTATTATTTGTAGTAATGGTAGCTAAATGAGCTTTATCAATGTATTTTCTCTCCCTGTAATATGCATGGCCTTTTTAGAATTTGTATATATACACACACATATGCATGTTTTGTATTCTTCATTTTGTTGCATGACATCAATACTTGTATTGCATAGTGTCCATTATTATTTTATAGATTTATATACAAGAACAGCCAGTTCTTAGCTCTCTTTTTCTCCTACTTATTTAACCACTGTTGTAGAAGCAGTTTCTTTGGTTTGTTTGTAGTTTTAATTCTGATCCAATAAACTCCTCAGTGCATTCGTTAACAACCCATGTTCATGTTTATATTTGTGGCGTGTTGTGGGAGATCGGGGCTTAATGCATTTGCGTAAAGTGTTGTCCCGGATTAGCCTTTGCAGTCAGCACAGGCTTATCCGGAACGACACCTTCCGCTTTGATGGTATTTTCTGTTTTAGGGGAAGTCTCTTCTAAACATAAATCCACTGTAGGCAGAAAGTGCCTTCCCGGATTAGCCTGTGCATTAAGCCTGGTTTTCCAAAGACACGCCTCATTTTATTCTTCGAATCTGCCTTTCACTAATAAAGGTTCATGTGTAACGCCTGGCTACATGTATCAGATAAAAAGTAGAAGTATTATAATTACAATGAACCAAATTCGACATAAATTTGGGATATTAGTCATCTAAAAACATTTTAATGTAAATGTTGAAAGTTCAAATTATGTTATTGAGGTTACAACAATTTATTGTTATAACATAAATAATAGCATTGTCAAATTTGGGTTGCGCACACCAGGCTACGGCTTGTTTTTATTTGTTAAATATCAGATTGATAATATTCAAAGCTTTGGGGCAATATTTTTGTGCAATCATAAGTGTGAGAGTTAATTTCTCATTAAATAACGACTGAAAACAAATATGATTTTCACCAGAATTATTTAATGAAAAGAATACTAGTGAAATGAGCTGTTTTAAAACTTGTTTGGGAATACTGAATCATTTCACAGCATATTTTTGTAATACAGCTGAACTTCATTATCTCAAAGACTTTGTCTTTGTTTCATTATCTCAAAGTCATGAGGACTTTTGTCTTTGTTTCATTATCTCAAATTCATGGGGACTTTGTCTTTGTTTCATTATCTCAAAGTCATGGGGACTTTTTCTTTGTTTCATTTTATCAAAGTCATTGGGATAAAACTTAAAAAAAAGAATTGTTGAGATGCTTTCAGTGCTTTGAATGACATGTAACTCGATTTTCTACAAACTAAAATTTACCATAGCAATCAAAACTTCCAGATAAACATTCAGAAATAAGTGTTGGAAGACTGGTTCAGATATGAAACATAAACAAAAGTAACCGTTTATTGTATACAAGATATACTTGAGAATGTTTTTTCCACTTTGATGTATCTGGAACACCAAAACAAGCACTGTAGATATAACGAAGTTCAGCTGTAATGTGTTATGTAAAAGGCCAAAAAAAAAATTCTGTGTTTTGAGCAACCTGACCCTACCTAGCAAAAGCCCCCCGACCCTTAAGTTTTTAGCGACGATTGTTTTCCGTGAAATCCGGATTTATCAAAATCTAGTTAATTGTCAATGTTTTTTTACCGAAAAAAAAAAAAATCGTCTTTAATTTTTTTTTACAAAAAACTCAATCGCGACCCTACCTAACTATTTTGTGACAGTTGCCCAAAACGCACAATTTCATTTTTTTGGCCTAAATGATGTTCACTGGTATAACTTTATTAATCACTGTAAGAATAGATGGAAATAGAATGCAGAAATGATATGAAATACTTTTATATGCCATTTAAATTCACCAGTGTCTTATGGTTCACATTTCGTTTAACACATGTTTTATGGTCACAAAGTATCGTGGTACTTGGTTCAAAGTTAAATGTAGTTTGTGACTTTTTGGTAAACCAGTACTTTAACGATATATTAGATACATGTACATTTACATGTACGTCTTCACTACCGGTGTCTGATTCAGATAACAGATGTTGTCTTAGTTACTAATACAATTTGCAATGTAACAACATTAATTTTTTGGCATGGTTTCATGCAAAATAAGAAATCTAATCAAAACATTAGAATGTAAAGCCTGCTCATCCAAACAACATTGAAGCTAAAAATATTTTGGCTGCGACAAGGTTCCATTGTATTTCCTTGATTATTTTATAAGTTGATGCAATATGCACTATCATGTTTATTTATGCGTTTCGTGAAATATGTGATCTTGTACAAAACAAACAAGAAATATCTTTAAAAAAGATATTTGGCATCTGGTAATTTTGCAAATAAGGAATGTAAATTGATCTTACAACATAAATAGAACAAAATAAAGTTGTTGTTTTGATGAGCAGGACAACTTTACAGTGATAGTGTTTTGTCTGGATTGGCTCCGTTGTGTGATCTTGTATATGGGTAAATCTACAGTTCCAAAAATCAAGAAAATTATTAAGTGCTGAGGCAAGGAGATGACATTTTAAAAACAAATGTAACAATCATAGTTGAATGTAGTAGTTTGTATGCAAAATATTTTGATTATTGTTTATTCCTATAAAGTATCTTGGCATGACCATGCACAAGCTCTTAAGTGGGGCAGCTATAATTGGCCACCCTAGGACTGAAAGGGGCCTATGGAACATGTGATAAAAAGCAGATAAGCCCATGTAACTAAATGGTGGCTATATACCTGTATATGCATGATGAGCATTCTGATTCCCAGATACATAATCCGCACCAGATGATAAAATATTTTACTTTTCATCTCTAGTAGTCCTGATTGTGTATTTCACCATATTGGAGGCATGATAAAAATATGTCACCCAAACTTAACTGTATGTGCACCCAATCTTAACATTTAAGTAAATCCGAAACAAATGGTTATACTTATTCGAAATGACAGAAGCTTGTTCAAAGTTTCAATGCTGTTAGAAACCAAGTATGATGATCACCATTTTTGGTAATAGGTGTTTCAACAATTGTCAATCACATGCAAATTAATTTAGTTTTTTATCCAATCATCACACTCGGAAATAATCGGATCAACTATTAACCAATATTACCCAAAAGAGAACACTGTACAGCTTGTGAAATTCTTTCCAAAGCGATTAAAGAAACTGAATCCTTTACTAATAGCAGTTCATCGTGTACGAATTGGTCAGACTTGGCGCAAGGCATTCTGGGAATAAAACTGGTATCTCTCAAATAGGTCCTCGATCAAAATAAGTCTTTCAAATTGGTTATCCCTGCCAACGTAAGGGATAACGTCAAATATGATAACACTGTCTTACGATGGAAATCTGTTTCGGTGACGCCACTGCTACTTGTACTTACAAAATGGGGAAAATTTTGCAATATTAAGGGAATGAAGTGGAGAAGTCTATGGCAATGTTGCAATATTTAGGGAATACAGTGGAAATGTGTATGGAAATTTTGCAATATTAAGGGAATAAAGTGGAAAAGTCTGTAATTTTAGCCTTTGGTAGACAAGACATACACCGAGCCAGTCCAGTGTTGTGACGGTGTTTGCAGTGCTCGTACTAATATTTTGTCTGTTTATTTTCTTCTTTCACCACACCATCTGAACTAACATTAGAGGGACAGAGAGCTACGAATCCTGGTAAGAAATCCCATACATTATTAAGTAGGAAGTTGTATTTTATAAAAAAATGTTTATGGAGGCACAATTAATTATCATGGTTCATTTCAGGGCCATTCTGTATACCTTTTATAAAATTATCATTAGATTGGTTTTGTTAAGGTGTTTGTTGTTGTTGCTTAGGTGATTGTTGTTTATTTTATGTATGTATAAATATGACCATCCAACCCATTTATTATGTTTAAAACAAATGAACCACACGTTCAACATGGAAAAGCATGTAAGTAACTCAGTTGGCTCCACCAGTCAGCTTTTAATCAAGTTGGTGAAGATGGCACTGGTAAAACTGTCCAAATTTACATCATTGTAATTTCACATGTGAATCAGTTTCACCAAAATCCACACCTGCCCGTCCAAAATAAGGCCCCTATTAGAAGTGAATGTTCTAGAATGTTATCCAAACACTGAAATGTCTAATGTTTGTTATTTGCAAATTATTGTTTGGTGAATGTTTCATGTTTCATTTGTTGTTACATAATGCATTTTAAGATTAATTTATAATTACCGCTATGCATTAAATTTTACTAAAGTCGTATCATAACTAACTTTCAGAAAAGCATACTATGTTATCATTTATTGTCTTTTTCCATCAATTGTTGCTGTTTAGTTTTCATATTATGTAACTTCATTTGAGATTGTTAAAAAAAACAATAATAAAAATTATATGAGGCGTGTTGTGGGAAAACCGGGCTTTATGCATGTGCATAAAGAGTCATCCCAGATTAGCCTGTGCAGTCCGCCCAGGCTAATCCAGGACGTCACATTCCGCCTTCAGTGGATTGATGTTTAGAAGAGACTTCCTTGAAACAGAAAATACAATAAAAGCGGAAAGTGCCATCCCAGATAAGACTGTGCAGACTGCACAAGCTGATCCGGGACGATAATTGACGCATATGCATTTAGCCCGGTTTTTCTACGACATGACTCATATATATATATAGTTTCATGTGAAGCATATATTTGACTTTCTTAATACTTGTATACTAATTTTTCAACACTTAATAATCTGGTATACCAGTACTAAAGAAATATTTCAACACACTTTAGATTAACGAGTTGATCATCAACACGACTGAGACGGAGCGTCAGAAGTATTTCCTGGAGCGTCTGCTGCTTAACGACAAGCCGCTTTTGTTTGTGGGCCCGACGGGAACCGGCAAGAGTGCCATCACCAACAACTTCCTGTCCCAGCTTCCCAAGGACAAGTTCATCATAAACAATGTGAACTTCTCGGCTCAGACATCAGCCAATCAGACGCAGGATATTATTTTCTCCAAGCTTGATAGGTTTGCTGCAGATTATTAAGTAAATTTTAAGGTCACATTTTAGTTTAAATATTACAAACAAAGAAATTTAAAAAAATGTGGGTTGTATGATTAAAATACCATTATATAGATATTTAATATTGTATTCATATTATTCCATGATATTCCCAGCTGAACGATATTGCACATAAAACATTAACAACTTTGCTAAGTTTGCAGTATTACTGTAACAAGCCATTCTCATTACTTAGTTTGGAGTAATCCCAGCACAAGCATAGTATTGAACTATACTGTGTATATTTCCTTCTCAGCCAGAATATATTGTTTGTTTGTTTTGTTGGGATTTTTCACTGGTGTTAACAGTATTTCAGTCATAACACGGTGGTCAGTTAACCTACTCACACTTTACCTGCGCAAGCTTAGTCGATCTAAGCGGTTTACTAGTACTAAGTGCACATACCTATGCCAGTAACTGACAACTGCCCTTCTTGAATCAGAGGTAGGGGGAGAATGGCCGTAGAAATAATTTCATGACCAATCCCCACACAAGTTATGTGGCCGGGCTGGGGTTCAAGCTCACGATCCCCGGATTGACAGTCTAGCGCTCTACCCACTGAGCTAGCCGGACCCGGCCAGAATATTTTGCCAAAGTAAATGCATTGGTATATATCTGGGCCTGTATTCACCAACCCATACTTAGAATTACAGAATAAAAAATAGACTTAGACTTAAAACTAGAAATGTGTCCACAGACACAGATGCCCCATCTATGCAGCCTATTTTACATGGCCACGCTTTGCCTATATGCATACAAAATATTTTGCAAAAGGAGAATTGTCCTTTATATATAGTACTTTCTGCTAATGTATTCTCTTATTCTGTGAAGTAAGTGTAGGTATCACAAATTCCAACCAATAGTTTTAGTCCTGACATAAACTCTTTATAAATCTAAACATTTATACATATACTTGACCTTTGGCCTATAATTGTGACCTTGACCTTGGACCAAGGCACCTGGTTATTGCACACACTGCCTCATAATGCTTCTCACTTGTGCCAAGTTATTTGAAATTCCCTCCCCGCTGGACAAAATTATGCTCCGGACAGGGTCTGTAGCTTAAATTCTTATATTTGATGTTTGATCTTCACACTAGCTTAAATTCTTATATTTGATGTTTGATCTTCAAGTGTGACCTTGACCTTAGACCTAGGGATTTGGTTCTTGTGTGCGACACACTGTCTCACCATGCTGAACACTTGTGCAAGTTATTTGAAATTCCAATATGCTGGACAAAATAATGCTCCGGACAGGGTCTACGGCTGAAATTCTTATATTTGACCTTTGACCTTTAAGTGTGACCTTGACCTTGGACCTAGTGACCTGGTTCTTGTGTGTGACACACCGTCTCAGCATGCTTAACACATATGCCAAGTTATTTGAAAATCCTCCAATGCTGGACAAAAAGATGCTTTGGACAGGGTCTATGGCTTAAATTGTTATATTTTACCCTTGACCTTTAAGTGTGACCTTGACCTTTGACGTAAGGACCTGGTTCTTGCGCACGACACACCGACTCACCATGCTTAGCACTTCTGCCAAGTTATTTGAAATTCATTCCCTGCTGGACAAAATTATGCTCCGGACAGGGTCAATGGCTTAAATTCTTATAATTGACCTTTAAGTGCGACCTTGACCCTAGGGACCTGGTTCTTTGCTGCGACACACCGTCCCCTTGTGCTTAACATTTAAGTGCTTAAGTTATTTGAAAATTAGCCAATGCTGGACAAAGTTATTGTCCAGACAAGAATCTGAACATACGTACATATGTACACACATGTACACATCTATACGTACAGGGTAAGCGCTATATGCCCCCCATTATTGATGGTGGGGGCATAACAAAATATATGTGTGTTCGCAAATATGACGCAACACATACCAATGTCACTTATTTCATTGACAAATTATTCTACATAAAGAACGTCATAATGAGAGTTGGTCAATACCGTGTAAGATTCAAAATAACAGTGTTCTTAGAACCGTTTTAGAACCGAACAGTTTCAAGAATATTCTTTATTTTTGCATCTTAAGTCTAAACATGTTTTGGTGAATACGGACTCAGTTTCCTACATTTATTATTGTTGTTTTCCCGATACACAGGAGGAAGAAAGGTGTGTATGGCCCAACCCCGGGAAAGCAGCTGGTGGTGTTTGTAGACGATCTGAACATGCCGGCCAAGGAGAAGTACGGGGCCCAGCCCCCCATAGAGGTTCTCCGACAGTGGATAGACCAGGGGTACTGGTTTGATAGGTGGGTAACTCTCATTTGTATGCAGTATGTGAACACAGGCTGTATTCTGATTTGTATTAGCACTTTCGACAAAGATATAGTAATGTTGTTTTCTCAAGTCCAGTGGTAAAAAATTTAATGCGAGGGTAACTGTTTGTCCAATTTAGCAATTTTTGCTAACTTTAGCCTACCCTGCAAGTTTTCATCCTTTTTTCAAGGAATACTAGAGTTATTGCCCCATGTTGCAGTCATGTAAACACAATTTTACAATTTCCATGGATTTTATCACATTTATTATATGCTGTGATAATTGTAATGCTAATTATGTGTATAACAGAAAGGACACCAGCATTCTGAATCTGGTGGACATCAGCATGCTGTGTGCGATGGGGCCGCCAGGCGGGGGTAGAAACAACGTCACCCCGAGGTTTCTCCGACATTTCAACATCATCGGCATGCTGTCGTTTGATGAGGAGACAATGAAGAACATATTCTCACCGATTGTTGACTGGCAGTTTAGGACGTTCGAAAATAACCACAGAAGATGGTCCAGGGTTAGTTGTCAGAGTGTATTTGTTTTCTCATAATAGTTTGTTTTCAGCAACTGCCTCTAATAAAGTATTTTCTAACATGATAATCGCTTATTTATTTATAGACAAAGAACAAAATTATCGTTGTTAAACTACCCAATGAACAACTATAAAAGAAGTCCCAATTCTGAGCAGAGCAAAGTAAAAAGTAGTTCTAATGACAATTGCAAAAAATAATTGTCAAATCATTTTAGAATCAAAATAATTTTCACATTATCGTTGTTTATGGGCCAATAAACAACTCTTTGTCGTTCTGATGCGTGGCTATTAAACCACTCGGGCTAACGCTCTCGTGGTTTGATTCCTACACATCAGAACTGTGAAACGTTGTTTATTGACCGATAAACAACGATAAATCAAAAATTATTTCTAAATTAATTGCCCTGACAGAATTTATATTTATAAAAAAACAAAAACATCGACAGCAAATAGAAAAAAAATAAGACAGTCAGGAACAAATCAGAGAAAGTTTTGATAGCTTGAACAGACAAGTGTTATGTTAAGCATGGTTATTTAACTTTTTGCTTGTCACATTTCCTCGCAGATAATAGTGACTGCTACCCTGGAGATCTACCAAAAGGCCATTAAGAACTTCCTGCCTACCCCATCCCGCTCTCACTACGTCTTCAACCTGCGAGACTTCGCTAGGGTTGTACAGGTAACATAGTATGAATTTTTTGCAGGGTATGGTTGGGGGAGTTTTACATCTTCATACTTTTGGACTATGCTATGGTCGTAAAGGTAGTCTTTCTTTCTGGCAGAATTATTATAGAGTAAGGTTAGGTCTACGCCACTACGTCTTCAACCAGAGAGGCTTCGCTGAGATTGCTAAGGTCGCACAGGTAGGTTGTGTTTTTTGCCTGAATTACTTTAGGGAAAGGCTGGTAGCTATTGTAGGCTATGCTCGTGGTTGCCATTGCTGTCGGCTTTGTTTGTTAATTTGCCTGTGTAAGATCACATAATTATGCAGAATTGAATGAAATTTAAAATGTACGTGTGATTTTTCCATAATTTGTAACATTAACTCCAGGAAAAAAATGGAATTATCACATTTGGTCCAACATTAATATGATGCATGTCGTAGGAAAACCGGACTTAATGCATGTGCGTAAAATGTCATCCCGGATTAGCCTGTGCAGTCCGCACAGGCTAATCTGGGATGGCACTTTCCGCCTACAGTGGATTTATGTTTAGAAGAGTCTTCCTTGAAACAGAAAATACCATAAAAGCGGAAAGTGCCGTCCTGGATTAGCCTGTGCAGAAATGATATAAAAATGTTAAGCAGATACAATAGTTTCGCACTCAACCCTCGATGTGTACATTTTGGAAGAGTTTGTTAATATAGAAAAGTCTGCAATGAGTCATTGTTTAATAAGTTATGAGAGAGTCAGTAAATGTAGGAAGCTATTGTATTTAGGAACAAGTAAGAGAATGTAGAAACATCTGAAAAATAAACATTCACTTATTTGAGGTTTTGTAACAACTTAAAATGCATTCCTTGTTCCCTGATGTTGTGTATTTACAATATGAAAATCATACTCATGGCCACTGTTGAAGATGAAGAATAAATATAGCCAATAGTACGAATGAGTCGTGTTGTGGAAAAACCGGGCTTAATGCATGTGCAGTCCGCACAGGCTAATTGAGGACGGCCCTTTCCGCCTACAGTGGATTTACGTTTAGAAGAGACATTCTGTAAACAGAAAATACCATAAAAGCGGATATTGTCGTCCCGGATCAGCCTGTGCAGTCAAAACTTTACTCACATGCATTAAGCGTGTTTACCCATGACAAGCCTCAAATGTGTATCTCCTTTATGAACCCACAGATACAATACTTGAGTATGTGTGGTGATGTTTCCTCTGCAGGGTGTCTTGCTGCTGAAGGCAGAAGTGATACCAGACGGTCAGGAGGGCTCCCAGAAGATCATGAGACTCTGGATTCACGAGGTCTACCGCGTGTTCTACGACAGGCTCGTTGACGAACAGGACCGAGACCTGTTCTTCAATATGGTCAAGGTAAGATAGCAGTCAGCAGCAAAATGAACAGTTGTAACTTATAAGTGCCTAGATTTCGTTTGTCTTCTTTGGTTAGGTTTTACCTTAGTATAAATATGCTTATGCTTATGTCAGTACCATTCTGGTATGTAAATCAAACTTGACAATTGTCGTTCTTGAACATTAATTTGGAAATTGTAAATTTCTATTTCAGCTGTGCGTTGAGAGCCAGTTCAAGGAGAAGATGAACTCCCTGTTCTCGCACATCACGGGGGACCCCAAGGCTGAGACGACGGACGACAATATCCGCAGCCTCATGTTCGGGGACTATCTCAACAAGGGCAAGTCAGAAAAACTCTACGATGAGATTGAGCAACTGGATGAATTGAGAGAGGTGTGTAACATTTGACTCGTAATTATAATATTTGTTTCGTTGTTTTAAATTGGTAAGTGTTTTTGCTCTTTAAAGACTTCATGATCTATGACATCAGAAACATCACGTTGACATTGATGGACACTCCCATGTATTTTGATTAAGATCCGCAACATGTGCTCAAATTATCAAGTTTTACTTTACGGTATATTGCTGTCACTGTTCAGACTATAGAGCACTGCCTAGAGGACTACAACACGATGAGTAAGGCCCCGATGGATCTCGTCATGTTCCGGTTTGCTATTGAACACATCTCCAGGATCAGCCGTGTACTCAAACAACCTAATGGACATTGCCTCCTTGTCGGTAGGAACAATATTCTATATAAACACTTGTATATGTATTATAAGATGTTTGATAATATTATAATATAGAATCCCATTTTTAGCTCAAACTTTTGAAGAAAGAAATTCTTGCTATTGTCGTCGCTCTGTCGTCTGCGTCAGCATCGGCGTTAGTTTGAAGTTTTTTGGTTAAGCTTTTTGTCAGAGTCCATTTCTTAAAAACTATCAAAGGTATCCATTTGAAACTTTCAATACTTGTCCACTATCAAAAGAGTAATCCATTACAACAAGGCAGATAAACGTGTGAGTTGTATTTCTAGAGTTACCTGCCCTTGTTTGGACTTGCAACTTAGCATATTTTGACAATTTTTTGGTAAATATAGAATTTCTCAATAGCTATCATAGACATTAAACTCAGGTTACTTGTTTATGGTGCTGCCTCATTTTGCAGAGAAGAGGAGGTAACTCTTTCAAGGATTTTGTTGGAGTTATTACCCTTTTTTCAACTTACCGGTTCATTTTAAGCATTAGGTCAAATTTCTTAATACCAATGTGAGGTATTGACTTGAAACTCAAAGCACTTGATCACAGTGATGAACTTATTCTGTAGACAAGAGGAGGTAACTATGAAGGATTTTGTTTGAGTAATTGCCCCTTTTTGCAACTTGGAATCATTTCTTTAGGTCAAAATTTTCAATATCCATAAGAGCAATTACTTGAAATTCAACATACTTTATCACAATGATGACTGTATTCTATAAAATAGAAGAAAGTCGATGGCGGTGCTCTTGTTTCTCTTTAAACATGTACTTGCTTACTCATTGTTTGACAATATATCACTTTCCTGAGTTTAAATTAATATATGTTAGTAACACTGATTACAAGGTTTTGCTTTCCAATAATGTTACTGGGGCATTTTGAATAGCCTTGTTTTCCTAAACTGTTAAAGGTGTTTTCTATTCAAGAACTCTTTATCAGATATTTCAAGTCAAACTTGAACAGTAATTTGTCTCTATCAGTACCTCATATTTTGATTTTCATTAAATTACCAATTTCATTTAAAAGGTCAATTGTTTAAGTCCTCTTTGTCTCATCAAGGTAAATGTTATTTTTTCATTTAAAAAATAATGTTTGTACGCTTGTTTTCTTCGTCTTCATTTGGTTACCTTCCACTTTCCAGGTATCGGTGGCAGTGGACGTCAGAGTGCTACTCGACTTGCTGCCTTCATGTCGGACTTTGAGCTCTTCTCCATAGAGATAACAAAGAACTACAACATGCCAGAGTGGCGGGACGACCTGCGTAAGATGATGCGGAAGGCGGGGGATGAGGGGATATCAGTCGTGTTTTTATTTGGAGATCATCAGATCAAGGTTTGTTAAATTTCATGCAAAAAATACAAACAAATATTAAAGCTCTCATCAAAGATATATTGTTTGTTGTATTTTGGTTTGCAGATGATGGTAGGTCAGTTGGTTGGTTGGTTTGTCTGTCTGTCTGTCTGCTCTCTTAAGTCCAACAGTTTCAATCCGATCTTCACCAAACGCGATGAAGCCATAGTATCTAGGCCAAGTCGTAAAACCAGCCAAATCACATCAATGAATGTATCATTGTTCAATTTGAAACCATTCTCAGAATGCTCGCTTTTGTTTCAGGATGAGACATTCCTGGAGGATGTGAACATGATACTGAATACTGGGGACATCCCTAACCTGTATGACAATGAGGAGAGACTGGAAATCATTGAAAAGGTGTGGGGCTTTATATGGGAGTCTCGAGCTTTATTAAAAGTCATAGTTTAGGGTGTTCTATATGTGTGTTGTGATAGTCAGGAACTCACTACGTGTCAAATGGCAAACTTTTATTACCCAGTCAAAAGACTGCCAAAATGCATAACGGGTATGGCTGTAAAATGCAAGATATCCCAGTACTAATATTGCGTGCTAAGTACAGACAAACATCACTAAATATGCACCATTTTCCAAACAACCATATCCAGAAATGGGTTGGGTATAAAACTGAATACAAATAAAAATGTAGGCGTGCATATGGACTGTTTAATATTATATGCATCAAATCAGTAAAAATTGGGTAAGGACATTATAATAGATTTTTGTGTTCTGTTACTTGCTTCAGATGCAAACAGTTTGCCAGAATGAGAATTCACAGATTGAAAGGACCCCACTGAACATGTACAACAAATTCATCGAGCGAGTGCGCAGAAACCTGCACGTTGTTCTCGCGTTTTCACCCATAGGCGATGCCTTCAGGAACAGGATCCGAATGTTCCCATCCCTGATCAACTGTTGTACCATAGACTGGTTCAAGGTATGTGGAATATTCCCGTCCCTGATCAGCTGTTGCACCGTAGACTGGTTTAAGGTATGTGGAATATTCCCGTCCCTGATCAACTGTTGCACCGTAGACTGGTTCAAGGTAAGTGGAATGTTCCCGTCCCTGATCAACTGTTGCACCATAGACTGGTTCAAGGTAAGTGGAATGTTCCCGTCCCTGATCAACTGTTGCACCGTAGACTGGTTCAAGGTATGTGGATTGTTCCTGTCTCTGATCAACTGTTGCACCGTAGACTGGTTCAAGGTATGTGGATTGTTCCTGTCTCTGATCAACTGTTGCACTGTTGACTGGTTCAAGGTATGTGGAATGTTCCCATCCCTGATCAAGTGTTGCACCGTAGGCTGGTTCAAGGTATGTGGAATGTTCCCGTCCCTGATCAACTGTTGCACCGTAGACTGGTTCAAGGTATGTGGAATGTTCACATTGATGTCACAATGAACAACTATTTTAGCTCCTTATATATTGTGTACAAGATGTATTTTTCACTGTGGCATCAATTTATTAAGAGGGCTATTTTGTTTAATATAAATTATCACAAATTAGAATTTAATTTTTGAGCCTTCAGTTGTTTTTGAACAGCATGTTTAGTTTTGTTATGCAAAACAGGGTAACCTATCAACAAATTTTTTGGTCTTCAGTTTAAGTATGTCATTTTGTTCATGCTATCCTTTAAAACGATAGGACATGTTAATATAGAAAGTAAAACAGTTATCGTTGAGTACAGATGTTTTATAATTATAAAAATTGTTCTGTCATAATAAGCAATCAACATAATATTAATATAAAATAAACTATGAAAGTGCTAACAAACTATATACGAACCTAAAAGTACAACTGAAAATGGTTGACATCTAGCTGCAGTCAAGGAACAAAAAAGAGGCTAAGATGTTAAAGCAGCTATGACAAATTAAATTTATTTGAAGTAAACTGATCATGTTGTCCTTGAAAGGCATGGCCGGAGGATGCGTTGGAGTTGGTTGCCAACAAATTCCTTGACGACGTAGAGATGACCAACGAGGTGCGCAGTGAGACTGTCATCATGTGTAAACACTTCCACGAGAGTGTGAGAGCTCTGTCAGAAAAGTGAGTCAATAAAAACATACTTATTCTAAGTTATGCTTGTGTTAACAGTTTAGGTGTATCATTAGAACTAGGGATGGGACCGAATACTGAAATCAATATTCGAATATTCGTTTTAGGTATTCGAATATATTTGAATATTCGTTTTGTAAATACTACTATATATTACTATATACGGCACTCTGTCCGAATATTTACCTATCTGAAATATGTATCCTACGTGTACGTAGTTGTGTTACCTTGTTTCAGTGGTAAATGAGCGATATAACTTAGTGAGTGTTAGGCAAATATAAAGAAATGTAAGATATTGTTAAATGTATTGTTAATTAATTTGTTAATCGTTCCGTTTTTTTAAGAACCATGAAGCTTGTATGTGCTGTGCAGATTACACGTTGCCTGGGTTTTGTCAAATGACCTCGTAAAGTACTTTCCAAGCACGTGATGGTGGCATTGTTTATTAATAAAGACTCTTGTATAATATACGGTGTTGATATAATGGAGAGTAATTTACTAGTGACGTATATTAAGATTGACCAGATCATGCTAATTTTGTTTAAGACATTGATTGGCTGATAATGGATTCATTTTGATTGGTTTACGTAGAGAGTAATTGTAATTTACTGTAAACAAGTTAATTGTACATATGTCACTTAAGGATAAAAAACAACAATGTACGCCTTGTGCAAACTGTGAAACCGTTATCACAACATGGCCCAGTTTTGTTATTTGTGGATACAATGCGTCATATTCGCGCTTCCTACAAACCGTTAATTCGCGGCCCTTGTAAAGACGTAGCCCCCTGCCAATTATAAATTGTCGTTAATTGGACATGTTTGGCATGTGTTGTAAAAGCATTACACTGCCCCCCCCCCCCACATGCTAGGCAGGAAATACGACTTGAAGTCATGTTAAATTTGCAATCAAGCTGGAAAAAAACAACATGATTTTTTAAAGAAATTTTGTTCTTTAAATGAATTTGAAAATCGAATATTCGTATTCGTTTTTTTTATATTCGAATATTATCCTATATTTGAATATTCGGTCCCATCCCCAATTAGAACACATCTTCAAATGTAAAAAATCCATAACATTATCAATCTCAAACTCGGTTTCAACTTCTAATATTGACCAGTAAAATATGTTGTGACGTATCCGCTTTGAGTTATGTTGGTTATTATATTTACGGTATGTTTAGACTAAGAACTGAGAACTTTTGTAGTAGTGGGTCTAGAGCTATGGCATTACCACCTCCTTTAAACAGGGCTATTTAATGATAACTGCTGTCATCATGTCTTACAGTGGTATGTGACTGTCAATTTAGTGTTTGAAAGCTGATGTCAATAATAATTAATCGCTGTGATTAATTGATATCTTAGTCAGTGAATATCCATTCTTGTATGGCATACATTTTCTCGAGCTCATTCAGCCCTAACATTATTTTCCAATAAAAACGATTTTTATCAGCTAAAACTTAAGAATTAGTCCAAGGTCTAAGTTTAAGGTTATACAATAGTTATTGTTGTACCCAATGGCATAGTGTTTGAAAAATAACTGTGTAACCTGCTTCATATTCAGGTACTACAACACGATGCGTCGCAGGAACTACGTCACGCCAACGTCCTACCTTGAGCTGATCAAGACATTCAAGAACCTGCTAAAGAAGAAGCGCATGGAGATACTGACCTTGAAGAACCGCTACCAGGTCGGCCTTGAGAAACTGGACTTCTCCGAACAACAGGTAAGGCCAAAAAAAACCTACCAACCCTACCTAGCGAAAAAAAAACAACCCCTAAGTTTTTAGCGACAATTCTTTTACATGAAATCCATTTTCGTCAGATTTTAGATAATTTTCAATGTTATTAGACCGAAATGTGTCTTTAAAAAAAAGGTAAAAAAAACTCAATTCCGACCCTACCAAACTTTTTTGCGACCGTTTCCAGAAACACACAATTTATTTTTTGGCCTAAAGTGTTTTATGTATGTGTTTTGTTGCCAGAAATGGTCCATTTCCATCTTTGATGAATCCTGGTTTTTTTCAGTTTCAGGTTGACATAATTTGCATATTTAAATGAGAAACACGTATTTTCTTTGTCAGAAATGGTCCATTTATATTTTTTAATGAATCCTGTTTTTTTGGCAGTTTTAGATTAAAATATTCTGCATATTTAAAATGTTTATGGCATATTCAAGCAAACTTTTTCTTGATTAAAAATGTAACATTCATAATTGATGTGTCTTCCAATGTATTTCAGCTTATCATACTTATTTTCTTAGAAAAATTTGTGACTTTAAACAGACCAAATATTGAATGAATCAGATTATTACTCATGTAGATTTTTTGCATATGTATTCCATATTTAAAATTTTCTTTTAGTATTTCTATATATAGATCTGATGTATTTTGTTATTTTGTTAAAATCCTAAACTTGTAATGAAACAATTTCCAGGTTGGACTGAATTGTGCAAATCTGTGTTGCAAGTGAACAACTTGCATCTGTCAATTCACTCATGTATATTTTGTTGTCCTCTCAGATCAAAGTAAAGCTGATACATTGAACATAGAGAATACTAGGTTATTGTTTAGTAAAGATAAGTTTATTTAGTGAGGCTTAGAAAACCTGAACCACGAGCCTTGGCAAGTGGTTCACATTTTTGTGCCAAGCAGATTAACTTTTCTTTATTCAATACTTACCTACTGGTTGGCGAGTAGTATCCGTGAACTAGCAGTATCCGTGATCTGAATATTAAAAGGTGTAAAAGCCCACCAGCATTGAATGTTGAGTTTACACACATCACCTAGCAACTGTTCCAAATGCAGAATAAGTTGAAGTCTCCAAAACTTCAAATTTTTCAAGATATTTACATTTTTGTAAAAAACAATCTCAAAACAACTTAACTCCTCGTGGGGCATTCACGCGCACGTCTTTGCGCATGCGCATTAATCTATAATTGGACCCCTATTTTTATTTTGTACTTCCCTATTTTCGGTTTACCAAGGGTGATCGCTAGGTTATTCACATAAAGCAGCAATTATAGTATTTAAACACCACCATCCATTTATTCAACACGCATTCTTAGTGAAATAAATTTTCTTTAAAAAATCAAGAATTGCAATCGCAAAATGTTTACTCTAAAAAGAAAATATTAACAAAGAATTGCAATTTTAAAATGTTTACTAAATTATACGGCTAGTTTCGGGACGATTTTGACAAAATTTCAATGCAGGGGAAGTGTCTACCTCGATAATAACAAGGTTATCTCCCGTTTACAATCAGCAAATTTTTAAGGGGCGCCAAAGGGGTAATCATAAGCCCATTTTTCGGCATCCACTTCTGTTTGTAGTCGCATTATCACCGTTAATCTGGCATAGACTTTAATAATATTACATCATTATGATGAAGGTAATATAATGTAGAATAATATAGAGTGATTAAAATCTTGAGGTTTGTAGCACAAAAATCGCATTTTCAATTGAAAGGAAAAATCACAGATACTACTAGTTTTATTGCTTCAAGTAACGCTTATTGATTACCCCTTTGGAGCCCCTTATATGGAAAAATCCATATGACGTCATGACAAGATATTTACATCCTTGTAAACAGAAGGAGCCCAACTTTGTACTGCAACAAGCTTTTCATTAAAAGTATTACTTACGCGATTGAAAATAAAGAAATACTACTAAAAAATCACGGATACTACTCGCCAACCAGTAGTATTCTATTTATCCCATCATTTTCTGTCTGTATTTTGAAAATAAACAAAAGAAAAACACTAAATAACACATAAAATGACGTCACAACAAACAATAAAATGACTTCCAGCGCATGTTTGCTGTATTCCACGATGTGGAAATACAGCTAAGTTTATCCCCTGGGGTGTTATTTCACACTGTGGAAATACAGCTAAGTTTATCCCATGGGGTGTTATTTCACGCTGTGGAAATACAGCTAAGTTTATCCCATGGGGTGTTATTTCATGCTGTGGAAATACAGCTGAGTTTATCCCATGGGGTGTTATTTCACGCTGTGGAAATACAGCTAAGTTTATCCCATGGGGTGTTATTTCACGCTGTGGAAATACAGCTAAGTTTATCCCATGGGGTGTTATTTCACGCTGTGGAAATACAACTAAGTTTATTCCATGGGGTGTTATTTCATGCTGTGGAAATACAGCTGAGTTTATCCCATGGGGTGTTATTTCACGCTGTGGAAATACAACTAAGTTTATTCCATGGGGTATTATTTCAGACTGTGGATATTTAGCTAAGTTTATCCCATGGGGTGTTATTTCACGCTGTGGAAATACAGCTAAGTTTATCCCATGGGGTGTTATTTCACGCTGTGGAAATACAGCTGAGTTTATCCCATGGGGTGTTATTTCACGCTGTGGAAATACAGCTAAGTTTATCCCATGGGGTGTTATTTCACGCTGTGGAAATACAGCTAAGTTTATCCCATGGGGTGTTATTTCACGCTGTGGAAATACAACTAAGTTTATCCCATGGGGTGTTATTTCAGACTGTGGATATTTAGCTAAGTTTATCCCATGGGGTGTTATTTCGTCAATGCAGGCTTGATGATCGGATAAAATTGCTTTCTCATCCATGATCTCTGTCCTTCACAGATCAATGTGATGCAGAAGGAGGTGATATATTGAACAATCCTGCATACATGTGTGTGTTATCTGTCCTCAACAGATCAATGTAATGCAGATATATTGAACAATCCCGCATACATGGGTGTGTGTTATCTGTCCTCAACAGATCAATGTAATGCAGATATATTGAACAATCCTGCATACTTGTGTGTGTTATCTTTCCTGAACAGATCAGTGTAATGCAGATATATTGAACAATCCTGCATACATGTGTGTGTGTTATCTGTCCTCAACAGATCAATGTAATGCAGATATATTGAACAAATCCTGCATACATGTGTGTGTTACCTGTCCTCAACAGATCAATGTGATGCAGAAGGAGGTGATATATTGAACAATCCTGCATACCGTAAAACGTTGTGTATTCTTACGCGCACTTTTTTGCCCCCAAAAATCTATTTTTAAAACTTGGTGCGCGTTATATAATACTTTAACGATATAGGGAAATTTTTCCAAATATTGCGCACCTTACCCCAAATGGCTTCCAGGTACTGTAAATGGACTATAAGCATAATTAAATGATCTATGCTATTAAGAACTGAAGGGACAATGTTAATAAGTGATAATAATTGTTTTTATTATCATTTCAGGTATATATCCAGCATTTTAAACAGTACATTTGGCTAAAATTGAGAAGAAATGAAGCTAATTTCGGCCATTTTTGTTTATTACAAGTTATTGTTGTTCTAATAATACCATGCCCAACTGTCCCGCGTACAGCAACTGTATATGGGGCCATTGTCGATATTGTGATAATTTCCTTTGTCTTACGAAATGTGTGAAATTTTTATTTTTTTTCGCAACTCAATAGGTGCGAATAAATATTTTGAAATTGGTTCGTTTGTGTTTTTCCTGGCTTATATCATTAATGTTGTTAAGTAGATTGAGATATAAGTGTCATTTTGAGTATTTTACAAAAATTGTATGAACTTGCCAATAACATGTTGGTGTAATGTAACCTTTGCTTGCAAAGCGTCTATATCACATAAGACCTTGGAAAAACTGTAATACGCTGTAAGCATGTCAAACATTTATTTTGATTTTGTGTTTAATCTGATACGTTTTGTATACTTTCTTTTTGTTAAAAACTTATTGCAAAGCTCCACAGCACACATTTTCAACCTATTTTTGGCTGCCAACTATTTTTTTCCACATTTTCCACCAAAAAAATTAGGTGCGCGTTATACATGACTGCGCGTAATACACTGCGTTTTACGGTACTTGTGTGTTATCTGTCCTCAACAGATCAATGTAATGCAGATATATTGAGCAATCCTTTATACATGTGTGTGTTATCTGTCCTCAACAGATCAATGTAATGCAGATATATTGAACAATCCTGCATACATGTGTGTGTTTTATATATAAAATAAAAGATTCTAACATGATACTATCTGATTATTCTTGTTAAACTAGCCAATAAACAACGCAAAAACTAGTCCCATTTCTTTGTGCAGCATAGTAAAATGTAATATTCATTACAGTTGCAAAAATATTTGTCAGATCATGTTAGTATCAAAATAATGTTTGCATTATCGTTGTTTATCGGCAATAAACAACTCTTTGTCGTTCTGATGTGTGGCTGTTAAACTATTTGGGCTAATGCCCTCGTGGCTTAATTCCTATGCATCAGAACTCCAAATCATTGTTTATTGGCAGATAAACATTAAATCAACTGACTTGCATGGTCTTACTCCCACAGATCAACGTGATGCAGAAGGAGCTGATAGAGTTGCAGCCCCAGCTGATCCAGACGAGCAAGGAGACGGAGGAGCTGATCCTGGTCATAGAGAAAGAGAGTATCGAGGTGCAGCAGGTCAAACAGGTCGTTGAGGTGGACGAGGCCGCCGCTACCAAGGCCGCCAACGAGTCGCACGCCATCAAGGTCAGGTTCAAAGTTTTATTTTAACCAAAGGTGAACAGATAGTTTTCTTTACCATTTGTGACTATATTGAATATAACATTTGATGTTTTTTGCTTAACATTTCTTTTAGTTCTGTAAAAATCAAGAGATGAGTTTTATGCTAAAAGAATATTAATT
This sequence comes from Congeria kusceri, assembly GCA_027627225.1. Taxonomy (NCBI): domain Eukaryota; kingdom Metazoa; phylum Mollusca; class Bivalvia; order Myida; family Dreissenidae; genus Congeria; species Congeria kusceri. The sequence continues at coordinate 24,522,452 of CM051035.1, forward strand.
TCCAGAGTTTTTGTTGGCTGAAAATCTTGCATATTTATGGTAGAATTTAAACAATTCCCACAAATAGTTTCTTTGAACAGAAAAGTCAGGACTTACTCCCTCAGTTTATTATCCATTGCGAGTGATTTCTGTGCTTCACTACCACATAGGTTGAGTGCAAAGAGAAACTTGACATCGCAATGCCTGCCATGAATGCGGCCATTGCCGCCCTCGACACGCTTAAGCAGCAAGACATCAGTCTCGTGAAGACGATGACCAGTCCCCCAGCAGGCGTCAGACTCGTTATGGAGGCCGTCTGCATCATGAAAGGCATGAGTCCTGAGAAACGACCTGACGTGAGTGGCAAGATGGTGGAAAACTATTGGCCAGTGGCCAAAAAGGTGCAATATGTGGTTTTATTATACCACACTCCTTGTTTTTCCTTCTTTGTTCATATAAAAACGAAGCAGTCAATAATGTTAAATATCACACTGCAATATCATTTGCAATGAAGTCATAGCGAAAGACAGGTTGATCGGAGTTAAAAGGCGCTAATGAAAGGGTGAATAAATTACTCCGTCTTACAAAAGCGCATTATTTATTGAGAAGCCCTGTTCGTCGCCTTGGGCAACAGTATTTCCTCGGGTTCACAAAATGCACTATTGCCCTCAAAGAATGCAATATTTATATAATGCTGTGTTTTGTTGATGAGCATTATATGTATGATATAACACACCAATATGTTAGTTTCTTTGTAGCAATTGAGTGTGAAAATGAGTCATTACAATCTGAGTAATCATAGTTTACATGCTTATTTTGTGATATTTTCATCATTTCCATGATTGCAAATTATCAATCGATAGTGCCGGATGCATTTGCACAACTGCAATAATATTTTAATTTTAATCTCTAAAGACAGCACTAGCATAAAACATTGTTATATATATTATTTAAGAAATAATGTTCAATTTATCATTGTTTATCGGCCAATAACAATGATTTGGAGTTCTGATGCATAGGAATTAAACCACGAGGGCGTTAGCCTGAGATGTTTAATAGCCACAAATCAGAACGACAAATAGTTGTTTATTGGCCAATAAACAACGATAATGCAAAAATTATTTTGATTCTGACATGATTTGACATATATTTTTATTGTAATTGGAACTACTTTTTACTATGCTCCGCTCAGAATCGGGACTAATTTTTTCATTGTTTATTGGGTAGTTTAACGATGATAATTTTTTTCTTTGTCTATAGAAATTTGTTTAAAAGGATCATGTTAGAATTCATGTTTACACATAAAATCTTCAGATGCTTGGAGACCTCAAATTCCTGGAAAGTCTGAAAGAATATGACAAAGACAATATCCCAGCACATATCATGAAGAAGATTCGCTCCAACTACATAAACAATGATGACTTCGACCCGGCCTTGATAAAGAATTCATCGTCTGCCTGTGAAGGACTGTGTAAGTGGGTGCGAGCTATAGACGTTTACGACGGTGTCGCTAAAGTTGTGGCGCCGAAGAAGGAAAGTTTGGCGAAGGCGGAGGCGGCGTTAGCAGAACAGATGGCCAAGTTGAATGCGAAGAGGGCAGAGCTAAAGGCTGTGACTGACAAGTTGGAGAGCCTTCAGAACCACCTGCAGCTGAAACAAGAAGAAAAACAGGTACTGCAATATACTTTTTATGGCCCCATATGTCCATCTGTTAGTCCGTCCGGCCCAGGTTAAAGTTTTTTATAATGTCCGATATCTTGAATACTATCAAATGTATTTTCTTGAAACTTGAAATACTTCTTTACTTCGGATGTCTCTATCAGGGAAAGCAATCCCCATAATTCTGTCTTGTATTTTGATAGATTTTTGCCTCTTTTTGAACTTACAAACATTTTGGTTAAAGTATTTCCAGAGCAGCCATTTTGACTGAAGTAATTAAGTTTACATTTTTCATTCACTTTTATTGACAAAGCTTTATTTTGGTGTAAATGTCGCACTTTCTGAATAGTATTCGGGGGTATATGTCACCTGATAGTGACAGCACTTATAATGAAAATGTTTTTTGGCTCATAAAGATATGAATAAATATGTCCTGAGTGCCAATTAAATGAAGCCTTTTACCACATAGAACATAAGCAACTATGTGCAATTGATTCAGAGAACGTTCATCCTTTTTGGAGCTTTTTGTCAAATATCTTTAAATACAAAGTTGACATTTAGTACATTATTATAACCTGTATAAATATTGATATAGTAGTCTAATAAATAACTTGGTAATTTTTTAATGTTTCTGAAATTGAAAAAAAATAATTTGTTATCATTATTTTCTATGTTCATGATATGTTATGGGGTTATTATGGCATTAGGCAAAAGCTGATAGAACTTGCCTACTATATCACACCCTCATACAAATGATTATATATAGAACATTTCTATTATGTCACACCTTCCTAAAATCATTTTATTGTAATAATTGTATTGTTTTATGTTTGTAATATACTGTTCTCTGAGGTTGGGTTCAGTGGTTGATACCAATTTCTATAGTGTCAGTAGTAAGAACACAACTAGAGTTCAGTTCATAATTATTCTTTATCAGAGTAATATATTATTCAGGATCAATCAAGATCAATATCGATCAAGCTGAATAAAGCCCTGAAAATACACAATAACACACATACAGTCTTACAGAAACTCGTGTAGTTATCACATTAAAATACCTGAAAGAGTTATGCTGTATATAATAATACGAAAATGTATCTAGTGGCCCACTTAAATAACTCTTTACACATATAATAACAATTCACTAGATGAACATACAAATCCCTTACAAAACAACAGAACATCACAGTTATATAAAACATACAATAGTTACACTTTTCCTGTCACACACATACACATTACAACACATATCAACATGCCAAATGTGGTTTGGACTTGTACACAGTCAATGACTCTTGTTTTCCTCTGCCTCGCGCCAACACTCTGACTCGTGAATGTTAAAGAATCGTCAGAAATAAAAGTAACTTTGCGTGTAAAAATATTCAGCTCTATGACAAAATGGCTGCTAACACCTTGACTGCCCAGAACACAATGAATATAGATTTAAAAAGAGTGGGAAACACACTGACTAAACAGGTTTTAAAATCGGTCAACTGTGACAACTTATCAGTCTGGTCAAAGCGAGATAATTAACTACTCTGTCAGAGTTATTGGAAAACTGTATTTTGTATATTTCTATTTATTAAAAGTTTCCAACATGGCACAACTCTACACAATTTCTCAAACCACTTTATGACAAACATCTGGGCTGGTATTTATAAAGATTCTTAGTCGAAAATTAAGAAAAATCTTAAAATTCTGAAATTTAATTATTGGATTTTCTGACAAAGTAATGCATTTTTTAGAAGATTTTGACACATAATTTGCAGTATATTTCAAATTGTATTAATATCTAGCTTTAGTTATGCAAATGTTCCAAAGTATAGTGTTTTAAACACAAATTCTAGTTTTGACTTATGTTCAACTTAAGTTAAGAATGGCTTAAGAATCTTTATAAATATGGGCCCTGTACGACTATGTTCAGATGCTGGAGGACAACATCGCCCTGACGAAGGTGAAGATTGAGAGAGCTGAGAAGCTGATCAGCGGACTGGGAGGAGAGAAGGAGAGATGGACCAGGGTATGGAGATATTTACTTGTGCAATCAATACATAAACTGTGATAATTAAGAAATCAATTTTGATTTATAGTTGTTTATCGGCCAATAAACAACAATTTGGAGTTCTGATGCGTAGGAATTAAACCACGAGGGTGTTAGTCTGAGTTGTTTAATAGCCACGCATCAAAACAACAAAGAGTTGTTTATTGGCCAATAAACGCTGATAATGTGAAAATTATTTTGATTCTTACATGATTTGACATATATTTTTGCAATTGTAATTGGAACTACTTTTTACTATGCTCCGCTCAAAATCGGGACTTCTTTTTGCATTGTTAATTGGGTAGTTTTACAATGAAAATTTTGTTCTTAGTTTATATACAACTTAGCGAGTATCATTTTAGCATACTTCTTATTTCTATATAAAAGTACTTAGAGCTGTTCCAGGAAAAAAGGTGTTGGGGGGGGGGGGGACGCCAGTCCAAAAATGGGGTACCACCAACAAAACTTTATTTTTTTTCAAGTCATTGATAATCTGTTATATCCCCACTATCACCCCCCACCCACTGAATTTTAATACATCGGCGTTCCACCCCCTCATCACCTTTTTTCCTGGAACAGCCCTTAGCTAAATCTATACAAAAATATTCCACTAAATTAATACAAAATACTCAGGTTAATCAATGCAGTAGTAATTGTTTATTGTTGTGACACATGCATTTATATTACAAACAATATAAGATATTAGGAATAATTTAACGCAGCAAGGGCCTCCAGCCTATAAGTCACTAAAAATGAACGACTTCATTATTAAACAAAAATTCTAAATAATTTTCTCAGCTAAATCGCTGTTAATCAACTTTACAATATTAAGCACAATATCAGTGAAAATGCACGTCTTATTTTTAAGTTAGCATGAGTAAATAAAACGATCAACTTTTCCTGTATGAATACACCTGTTCCTGTATGGGATCTACGCATTGTGATTGGCTAGTGCCTGTGTGAAATTTCGAGGCCTGTATGAGATTTAGCACTTTTGATTGGTTAGTTGAACTGTTCCTAACAGACCTCCGACAAATAACAGTGCCTGTATGAAATCACTTATTTAATAGCATTATGATACAGTATACTCAGTTTAATCAATAAAAAATACATAGAAAAATATTCAGTTAAATACAATACAAATAATCTTTCTTTAAATCTCTGTGTTCATTACAGAACATTGAAGAACTGTCGGAGACATACGACAACATTATTGGAGACGTCCTGCTGTCCGCCAGTGTCGTTGCCTATCTAGGACCGTTCACTCTGGCGTATAGACAGGTGAATAGTCTCTCTGTTACTGTACTATACAGTTGTGTTTGCGATGCAGATGTTTGTCTTGTGGAAGTTCTGGAAATGTATTCTTTTATTATTTATATGACAGAGAAAGAAATGTTTATATATTTACATTACACAGGCTGTAGTTATGAACTTGTCTATAATTGTTGTTTGAAGTAAAGGATTTTTTTTACTATTCATTTAATTTATTCACTACATATATGAGGCGTGACATGGGAAACCTCGGCTTAATGCATGTGCGTAAAGTGTCGTCCTGGATTAGCCTGTGCAGTCTGAACAGGTTAATCCGGGACGACACTTTCTACCTACAGTGGATTTATGTTTAGAACAGACTACATCAAAACAAAAAATACCATAAAAGGGGAAAGTGCTATTCTGGATTAGTCTATGCGGACGACACTACCACATGCATTAAGCTTGGGTTTCCCACGACACGCTTCATATGTATTGTGCACCAGAAATGTTATATTTAAGATAAGAAATGCTTTTAGTAAGTATAAAGAAGCAAATACCTGCTACCAGTGATGTCACACATTACGAACATTTCAACATGTTTGTGTTATACACAGGACTGTTTGAAAATTTGGTACAAGATGTGCAAGGAGAAAGAGATACCAGTGTCGGAGCACTTCTCCCTGCACGGGACCCTGGGGGACCCCGTGAAGATACGCGACTGGCAGATAGCTGGCCTCCCTGTAGACAAGTAGGCTTACAGGGCTTGAAATACTATGCAATATACGTAATATAAGTGTTCTGTTTTGGGTGTTTATTTCACATTTCACATATTAGTTGGTTTTTGTCCGAAAAAGTTTTTCTGTATTAATATATTTTTTGCTTTCCATAGGATTTTCCATAAATATAACAATATAAAAAACAGCCATAAAAAATAAGTGAATTTGCTGACCTAAGCTCTGTGATCCTTTTATAGTGAATAAAACATTAATTTCATTTAATATTTCCTGGACTGGTGCTAATTTCAATAACTAAATTTTGTTGTGGTCGGTGTTGATGCATTTACCGGGTATAGTATACTGTGAAATTGTTCGTGGAGGTATAATTTTCGTGCTTTTCGCACTCTAGCCATTGCACGAATGTATGACCACTGCAAATAACAAGCTGTCTCAATAGGAACTTTCACTGGTGTTCTGCCCAGTTAAGTGTTTCATAAAATAATTGACACTTGTTTTGTAAGCACAACTGATGTTTTATTTATTTATTTATTATTTTCAAAATTGGATTAGCAAATTTAAGACCGTGCAAAAATGTCAGCGATCGCAAGGGCACGAAATTTGTACCCTGTGAATTAAAGTGATTCCACAGTATATTTATAAAATTCTACTGGCTTAAATCTGACTTCCCATTTCTAAACAGGGGTCATTATCATCTAATGTGAATTCCTGGATCTGTATAGCCTGTATATCGTCTATTACACTGTGCTCTAGTTTCTCTGTGGACAATGCGCTGATAGCGACGAACGCCAACCGGTGGCCCTTGATGATTGACCCCCAGGGTCAGGCCAACAAGTGGGTCAAAAACATGGAGAAGACCAGCAAGCTTGAGGTCGTCAAGCAGTCTGACCAGAACTTCACACGTTCCCTAGAGAACTGCATGCAGGTAACTGCATGTATCATAATAGGAAGTTATGAAAATTGAGATTTCTCATGATAACCGGACAAATAGAATTCCCCCCCCCCCCTTGGGATTACAAGGGCCTATCTAACATGTGAATAAGAAGCAGATAGGCCCTTGTAATACTGAGGTTGCAAAATCCTCTTTCAAGTTCTTTGGACAAGAAAAATACTTCGCATTATCATCAAAACAGGCATCCAAGTGCATTAAAGGATGTTTTTTTTGGGGGGGTGGGGGGTAAATATTTGAATATTAAGCATTAACATTTGTTCTAGATGATTATTATCTGAAATTCTAAAATAGTTTCACATATCACATTAATAACAAAGCATTGTCACATTTGGTTACATTGAATAACATTTATATTTCTTTTGTGCAGCTCAAGTCTGATAAAAAAAGAATTCTGATTTTCAATAATGTAACAAATAATGATAAAAAAATGTTGTTTTCCAGTTTGGTAACCCGTGCCTACTGGAGAATGTCGGAGAGGAACTGGATCCGATATTGGAGCCGATCCTCCTGAAGCAGACGTTCAAACAGAGCGGGCTGGACTGCATTAGGATCGGGGACCAGGTGGTGGAGTACAGCAGGGATTTCCGTTTCTATATCACAACGAGGCTACGCAACCCGCACTACCTGCCCGAGGTGTCGGTGAAGGTGGGTTGATCGGAAGCCGTAGTATAGCCGACTTTTCCATGACATAGATCGATAAGTCTTAACCAGTAATCCTGAGATTAATTCATGTTGATTTAATATTTTATTAAAGTATCACTATTATTTGTTATACAATCTTTAAAAAATAGATTTGGAAACAGTGATTTGGGATTTTCTTATAGAAATATATGGAGTAAATTCCTAATTAAGTGAACACATTATTTCGAAGAAAGTGACTTAATTGTGTAATATAGGGCCCAAACATCAGTGATCAGAGTAAAAAAATAATTGGGAAGTGAATCCATCAACACAGATCAAGTTTCTTAGTATTTTTGACAAGTAGCGTGCTAAGATGTTAAGAATTCACAAAATTGTTGAACTCTGTGATTGTAACTTGTATAGTGATGAACCAAACATATCATATCATCCTACAGGTGACCTTGTTGAACTTCATGATCACCCCCCTGGGCCTTGACGACCAGTTGCTAGGCATCGTGGCGGCCAAGGAAAAGCCAGAACTGGAGGAGAAGAAGAATCAGCTGATACTGGAAAGTGCTCAGAACAAACGGCAGCTGAAGGAAATTGAAGACAAAATCCTGGAGGTGTTGTCAGAGTCGGAGGTGAGATTGAATACAGACATTTTCTTTTTACATAGTGAATTGTATATACAAACAATAGTTTATGATCTGCAGGTCATAAAAAAACCTTACATTGCCTTGTATATTATACCTGCATGTACCTGCTTATTTTATATTTTGCAACTACCGGTATGTTGGTTTTAAAATTTCAAATAAATTTGTTCCACTCATTTCTACATCTGCATATGAATAGACATTTGCAAAGTAACATCCTAGAACACTGATTCAACTCCTTCATTTATGTTAAGTAATTTTCCACCTATATCTACATCTGTGTATGCATGCATAGGTATTTGCAGAGTAACATCAAATAGCACTTGTCTCTCATATTGTGTGATTAAAATGTGATGTCATGTCTTTCCACTTGTTTCTCTATCATGGTATGCCTGGCGTTTCCAGGGTAACATCCTCGAGGATGAGACGGCCATAGAGGTTCTGTCATCTAGCAAGGTTCTCTCCCTTGAAATCTCCGAGAAGGAGGAGATCACATCCAGGACCGAGATCGAGATAGATGAAGTGCGCAACGGCTACAAACCTGTAAGTCGATGATGATGGGACAATGTAACAGATAAGGCGCATATGTGCATAAACACCTTATTCTGAAACACCTTTTACACAATTAATTTAAAATTTAAAGAGTGACAAACCTCAATTTTTAAATTCAATACCCATGTATTGCAAAATAGATTGTATAAAGATTGGTCAAAGTTTAACTGATAGTCAAAGTGAAAATATGAGTGTTCAGTGCAATCAAATATGACATGTGACCTGTAGTAATTTTATTGCATCATTCATTCATTTTGATATGGTAAAGCACATTGATAGAGCTTATGTGTTACAGTTTTACTTGATTTGGGTATATCTAACTATCAATTAATGTTAATGGCGTAATGTAATTTCAAGTACTCAAAAAAATTACTGAGTACTCAATTGCTTTAAAAATGGTGGGGTTATACTCAATTCTGACCAAATCCGGGTCTGTTGCTCGGATGTAACATGATTGATTGTACTTAAACCTGCTGCTGGAAATCAACTGTTGCACTCTGGAAGACATGAACTATTATAACAACGAGTAGATTATGCTGAGAGAGGACTTCAGAAGCATCACATGATCAGATTTATTGTTCCAAACACTGCAAATTGGAACAACAAGTAGATTATGCTGAGAGAGGACTTCAGAAGCATAACATGATCAGATTTATTGTTCCAAACACTGCAAATTGGAACAACAAGTAGATTATGCTGTGAGAGGACTTCAGAAGCATCACATGATCAGATTTATTGTTCCAAACACTGCAAATTGGAAGTTATGATATGGACATCATATGTGGAGAAACAGTCTGGAAGACATTAATTATTGTTACAACAGTGTATTTATTTTGCAATCAACACAAGTTTTATTAGATAAATTAATAATCCCAGCATGGCTTCCGAAGTAATCCTTCACTGACAAAGCCGTGCATGAAATTTCTGTAACTTGTTTTTGTACATTTATAATAAAACAACATCTGAATCAGTTTTGCGATTGATAGAAATCATAAATAAATATAATGGTTTATTGTTATATTTCTTCTTGTGATTTAGTAAATGTGGAGTTATGGCCCTTGAATTATCTAAAATTGGCCATTTTGAGCTCTTTCTGCTCTCTAGGTCCAACAGTTTTCATCCGATCTTCACCAAACTTGATATTTAAACAATTGCTTCGAACACTTAGAGGGCATGCCTGTTTTACGAACAGCCCTTGTTTGTACTTGCTTTTCTGTTCATCCACTCTGTGTCAGTTACTATTTTAATAGACTGATCGGGGATTTGCCACAAATAGTTGAAACTCTTCCCCAGCTATTGTTAAAGGATTAATTGCCATTCATCGAAAATCACAAACATTACCATGTATAACACCAACATTATGCGCATGCTCTTTTGTATTAAATAGTTTAAATGCTAAACACATGATATCCAAGTGCGATAATTTGAGAACATTGCAGATTAATTTGAATATGATTGACAATTGTGGAAGCGTCTATATGTAGAGGCCTAGTTAGTCAAGAAAATATGTGACATACTTGCGCTGTTTTCAGGTGGCCAAACACGGCAGTATTCTGTTCTTCACCATATCGGACCTGGCCAACATTGACCCCATGTACCAGTACTCTCTGACCTGGTTCATCAACCTCTACCTCCAGGTATGTACGTGCACAACAGCTGCAACATGGCTAGGTTGCCATAGCAACCAAGTACTTTTGTTGTCATAACAACCTCTTACATTTTTTGTGTGTGGTTTGACATTAGGTGTTTTACAAGCTTTCAAATGTGAGACACTTTTAGTCCATTTTACTGACAGCTGGTTGGGATGCTTTGGATTGAATAGGTCTTGTTGAAACGAATTTTTCATATTTGAGACAATTGAAGTCTATTTTACTCACCTCTAGTTACTGTACTTACAATGAGTTTTGGATGAAATGTTTCATGGTATTAAACTTTAAACATACTGAAATTCATTTGCCAGTTACCAAATAGATACACACTCGGCATAAGCAATATGGCTGTTCTGCCTATTTCAGTCGATAACAAAAAGCACCAGGTCACCAGTCCTCGATGAGCGTATAGAGAATCTGAACAGTCATTTCACTTACAGCATCTACAAGAATGTGTGCCGCTCACTGTTCGAGAAGGACAAGCTACTATTTTCCTTCATTCTCTGTATCGGCATAGCAAAATCAAAGTGAGTGTTTTGTTTGTGTAGCAAAAGTCAGTGTCCCATTTTCAACATTAGCTTGTAGATAATAATTGGGTTTTCCAGATGGTTGCACTACTGAAGAAATATTTACTGGTTTCCATATGAAGGCACTCTTACTGAATTATTTTTATTTTAAAATTTAATTTTTACTTGTGTTAAACTATTTTCTGTTAATACCAGGGTTCGTACAGGTCTGGAAAAGTCATGGAAAATGGGTTTTGTCTGGAAAAATCATGGAATCTTATCATGGAAAAAATCATGGAATTTTCAAAATTTATCATGGAAAGGGAGAATTATCCATGAATATGCCTTTAAGTGCATAAAATGATCATGTCCATTGAAATATAATCAAACAAAATTTCAAAATCAAGAGCGTAATGCTGGACAGACGTGTATTGCAGGACTACAAGCAATTCTATTCTATTCAACTAGGTGTGAATCAGCCTTGATAAATAATGTTATTATGTAGATACAAATTTAAAAAAAGTGTGGATATCAGTGTACTATTTGGACTTCTGTATGTTCGGATTGCATAATGGAAAACTGAGCTATGTCATGGAAATATCATGGAATTTTGGTTTCAACAGTTTGTATGAACCCTGTAATACAAAAATGTACTTGAACTGGTTTTAATTACAAATAAATGGTGCAGTGTATCTAAGTATAAATGTGAATTTGAAGCAATCCACTATACGCGTTAGTTACAGCAAAATGAACGTTTCAAGCAGTCATTATGCACACTCGGACTCTGCCTGTGACGTATATTATCGCAGTTATGCAGATTGCTTTAAGTCGTATGTTAGATACTTTGTATGTGTTACTTTCCAATGTATAAATGTGGCGCGTCGTGAGGAAACTGGTCTTAATGCATGTGCGTAAAGTGTCGTCCCGGATTAGCCTGTGCAGTCTGCACAGGCTAATCCGGGATGGCACTTTCCGCTTTTATGGTATTTTCTGTTTCGAGGAAGACTCTTCTAACCATAAATCCACTTTAGGCGGAAAGTGCCGTCCTGGATCAGCCTGTGCGGACTGCACAGGCTGATCCGGGACGACACTTTACGCACATGCATTAAGACCGGTTTTCTCACGACGCGCCACAAATATGCTAATTCTAATCCAGAAATCTGACTCGAATATTTGAAAAACACATGCACCTTACACAATTTTTTTTTTCGTCAGGGGTCTGATCAATGACAGTGAGTGGCGGTTCCTGCTGACAGGAGGCGTGGCCTTGGAGAACCCGTTCCCAAACCCCGCTTTCTTATGGCTGGCTGACAAGTCTTGGGGAGAGATAGTCCGAGCGTCTGATCTGCCTGCATTCAAAGGATTCATGGAACAGTTCAAGATGAATGTAAGACATCACCTTGCTTGATATGATCATATCTATGAAAGTTTACTGATAAATTTGGACAAGGTTTCATACTTATAGGTTCCATAGTTAATAAGAATATTTTTGCACAATATTAATTCTAATCAATTATTCACCTAAATAGATTTGTAATATACTTGAACACTATCCTTGGGTTTAACTTAACAGAATTAAGATCAGTCGTAACTGAGAAGAAAAATGAAAAAGATATACTGCTACACATTTTTGTCTAGTTAAAAATAACACACACTTAAAATTTTGAAAAAGTGACGCAATTTTTACCTCAAATGTTTCTCTCAGACTAAGTTAACAATGAATTATGAGATACAATGTTTTTCATTGTCAGTCAACCCCATGTCAGAATTTAAGTGTATGCTATTTTAACCGGCTTCTTAAATAACTGGCAGTTCTTAAACCTGTAAATCACAGTTTGTTTTATTTTATGAATGTGTGGCAAGCTTCATACAACAGCATATGTCCTTGCATCTGTCATTCACTGATAAGTCCCATGCTTTTCATGCCAGATCGGTGCCTGGAAGAAGATCTACGACTCCCACAGTCCCCAGACGGAGCCCCATCCCAACCCCTGGCAGGAGCGGCTTACGAAGCTACAGAAACTCATAGTGCTACGATGTCTCAGACCTGACAAGGTAGGTGTTTCAGGGTTTATAATTCCACTAACTTAATTGAACACTTTATACTTTGTTAATAAAATAAAATATGTAAACCATGTAATTAAATACTTGTCATGTACATTTTCTTTATTTAATAATTTAAATGTATAATAAGTTCTATTTTTCTTGTCAAAAATCAGTGAGAAAGTTTTGCAATAAAACTCTTCACTTTTAGTGATAAACAATAAACAAGTTGTACTAGTAACAATAATTGTAATGATGATGATGTGGATGATGATGATGATGATGATGATGATGATGGTGATGATGATGATGATGGTGCTGATTGTGCTGATGGTAATACTGTTGTTGTTGACAAGTACCAATGTATCTGTGCCTTGCTAGATGGTGTCGGCCATTCAAACATACATCCTCGAGGAGATGGGACAAAAGTACATCGAGCCTCCGACCTTTGACCTCTCACTGAGTTACGAGGACTCCAACTCCTCCTCCCCGCTCATATTTGTTCTCTCCCCTGGTGCGGACCCGATGGCCGGTCTGTTCCGATTTGCCGAGGAAAAAGGTCGGTATTTTTTCTGAGCATTTTGGTCGTCTTACAGATACCTGCCCTTTTTTAGCTCACCTGAGCACAAAGTTCTCATGGTGAGCTTTTGTGATCGCTCGTTGTCCTTGCGTGCGTGCGTCAGTCAACTTTTCATTCAAACAACATCTCCTCCAAAACCACTGTGCAGATTTTCACCAAACTTCACAGGAATGATCATTGGGTGACTCTCTTTCAAAGTTGTTCAAATTGTTATGGTCCGCTGCATATGTAGGTCACTAGAGCTAAAAATAGATTTTAAAATTGTAAACTTGAAAAATCTTCTTCTCTGAACCGCAGGGCCCCGAGGTTTCATATTTGGTATGTATGATCCTATAGTGGTCCTTTACATAGATTGTTCAAATTATGTCCCTGGGGTCAAAACGGGCCACGCCCCGGGGGTCGTATGGTTTATACAGAATATATAGCAAAATGACTTTAAAATCTTCTTTTCTAAAACTGAAGGCCCAGAGGTTTCATATTTGGTATGTAACATTCTATAGTGGTCCTCTACAAATATGTTCAATTTATGCCCCTGGGGTCAAAACTGGCCACGCCCCAGGGGTCACATGATTTAGATAGACTTAAATAGCAAAATGTCTTAAAAAATCTCCTCAGAAACACAGGCCCAGAGGTTTCTAATTTGGTATGTAACATCGTATAGTGGTCCTCTACAAAGAATGTTCAAATTATGTCCCTGGGGTCAAAACTTGCCACGCCCCGGAGGTCACATGGTTTATATAAACTTAAATAGCAAAATGTCTTTAAAAATGTTCTCCTCTGAGACCGCAAGGCCCAGAGGTTTCATATTTGGTATGTAACATCCTATAGTGGTCCTCTACAAAGATTGTTCAAGTTATACCCCATGGGTAAAAAATGACCACACACCAGGGGTCACATGGTTTATATAGACTTATATAGCAAACAATTTCTTAAACATTCTTCTACTCTGAAACCGCAAGGCCTAGAGGTTTCATATTTGGTATGTAACATCGTGTAGTGGTCCTCTACAAATGGTGTTCAAATTATGCCCCTGGATCAAAACAGGTGAAGCCCGGGGGTCACATGGTTTATATAGACTTAAATAGCAAAATGACTTTAAAAATCTTCTCCTCTGAAATGGCAAGGCCTACAGCTTTCCTGTATTTGGTACGTAACATTGCATACTGGTCCTCTCCAAAGATGGTTCAAATTATGCCCCTGGGGTCAAATCTGGCCACACCCTGAGGGGCCACATGGTTTATATAGACTTCAATAGCAAAATGACTTTAAAAATCTTTACATGAAACCGCAAGGGCCCAGAGGTTTGTTCTAGTTTATTCAAATTATGCCCCTGGGATAAAAATAAGCCACGCCTCGGGGATGCAAATTCCAATTGGGTTACAAGGTCTCAGGTGAGCATCCTAGTGCCCTCAGGGCCCTCTTGTTTCAAGATTTGCTTGAAATGTCTTTGCTAAAAAATTTTTTGAATGTGTTATATGGTACTTTAGTGTAATTTATTAAATAAAAAACACTACTAATAAATGTCTGAATATCCAATAGTCAATCCTTTGTTGTTGTGAGTTGTCCATTAACTAAATACTCCTTACCTTATTGGTATGGTATGCTAGTCCCATTGTTCGGAATCAGACTGTAAGTTCATTAGTATGTTATCATGAAATGTTTATTTATGAGGAGTGTCATGGAAAAATTGGGTTTAATGCATGTGCATAAAGTGTCATACCAGATTAATCAGGCTAATCCGGGATGACACTTTCCGCCTAACAGTGGATTTATGTTCAGAAGAGACTTCCTTGAAACAGAATGTACCATAAAAAAAAGTGGAAAGTGTTGTCTCGGATCAGACTGTATGGACTGCACAAGCTGATCCTGAACAACACTAAGCGCATGTGCTTTAAGCCCAGTTTTCCCACAACACGCATTATATATAAGTAAGAAATAAATTATCTTATTTATTCCTTATGTTTGTACCCTAGGTATTATTTTTGTGCACACTAAGAATAATGACAGTTAGGATGGTGTGAGGGTGCATTATTTTTATTAAATTACCAGTATTTCTTATGCTTCCGTTTTGAAAGCTAGTCAGAACAGATTGCTTTGTAAACACTAGGTCATTTTGCTGGCAGCCCAAACCCAGCGTTTTACAAAATATATATCAGCCTGTTGCTACACACAGTTTAGATTTGTAAGGGTTTGAAAAGTTAATCACCCTCGATTGATTCAGAGGTTAACTGGTCAGAGGTCAAGGTCACTTAGAATCTTTGACCTTCAGCATGCAATTTCTGGGTCTCCAGAAAACACTTTTCTAGGTCATTCAGACCAATTACTGAAATGATTGTAGGCTAATATTTTTCACATATATTTTTCGCAGCAGACTGCATTACTGAAAGCAGCACAGAATTAAATATTAAATATTAAGCGTATTTTAAAGCATGACATTAGGTCAACAATGCATTTAACAGTTGTTAAACTAACAAAAGTCAAAAATATGTGTTACAGTTTGCTGCATATGCCTTATTCACATTGTGGAGATACAATACAACAGTGGTTGTAAAATGATTTTCTTTCTAATTGCTTTTAAAAAGATTCCCTTTTACGTAAGTACAAAATAAGAAAATTCTGGAATTGGGCTTGTTAAAAGTAGCAGATCACCACTTTTTCCACCCAAACCCTCCAGGTGTTATTTCACGCCCCGTGGCTTCTCGGCAAGCAACATTGTACAGTAGCCTCGGAGACACGTCAGACTTGAACCAAGACCACACCCCTTCTGCCTCCAAGGTTGGGGTCACAGGGGTCAAAGGTCAAGGTCAGGGTCACATGATGGAGGACGATGAAAGGCGTCGCCGTGTGTCCAGCATCTTTGGCGCTGACGCGGCTGTCATTGCAAACCAAGAACGTTTGGCCCGTATGTTTGTACAGGCAATGACAGTATATTGTAGTGGTCAACCACCCATATAAATGACACCTCGTATAATACTAGCCACTTCTTTATTTGCAGCATTTTGTTATGCAATCCACTGATATTATTGCATTCACATTATATAGCGGTTGTTAACATTTATGTCTGTGTTTTTGCTACATGCTTCAGTAAAGTTAGCCCAAGCTGCCTCTTCTGTAGTCCAGCACATCTTCTCTGATATGTATAACATCTGGCAATTCTTCAGATATTTATTCATCATGCCATGGAAGCTGTCACAATATTCTTTTTTTAAATTGTATTTTAGAATCATTCTGTTTCTTATTACTGTTAGTTGTTATATATATTTTTGTATTTTTATTTCATAGTGGATTGATATTTTACTATATTTGATGTAATTTAGAAAATTGTCGATTAATATTGTGCTATACTATACAGAGTTTGTAGCTGCAGCCTATTGGGATTTGTGAATCGCCTCACTAGATATAGAGTTCCAGTTACTCTGCAGAAAGGACTGATTTTGCAATGGGAAAATTGGGATCGAAAATCTATAGTTGCAGCATATCATACATGGGCCCATATTCACCAACGCATTCTTAGACTTTTAGAACAAACCAGTTTTAAGAATATTCTTTATTCTTAAGTCTAAGAATGGGTTGGTGAATATAATATAATACAACAATAATTTGCCATCGGCTTTTGACAGTTTAAATACAAGCAGTCCAGGGCCCCTGTCTTATCAAAGATCTTACTACAAGTTACGACTGAATTTTGTAGTTTAAAAACTAGACATTTATTATCAGTATGTTCTTGAAATAACGGACATGTGAAAGATACCAAGGAAATGAATTGAATTACTGAAATAAAGTAATCATAGATGTTGGTGTTAGCATTGATGCTTCTTCAAACATTGTATTGTAATGTAAATATGCCCAACGATGTTTAATAAGACGGGTCCCTCATGTGTTCATGCTATCATATCGCCACCTGAGTATCACAAGGTCCTATCTGCTTCTTTACCACATGTTAGATAGGCCTTTGTTATCCTAAGGTGGCGGTATACATCACAGCATAAATCAGGTCGTTGTGTTACAACAATGCAGGTTGTATTAAAATGATAAATTACAGATTTCATTGCAGAACAATACCGTATTTTCCGGACTATATGACGCATTTTTTTTTACACTTTCAGTATTTTTTGGTTTTGGTAAATATTATCTTTGTTTTTAATATAATGCACTGCACATTTTTATATAAAAAAATTCATGAAAATAAGTGGGTGGGGAAAGGACAAAATTCTGATTTTGTACACATATAAGTTGCATTGTTGTGTAAGTCACAAATATTTGTACAAAAAGTTGCGTCTTTTACACTGAAAAATACAGTACTTCTTTTTAAAAATCGTAATCCTAGATCTGTTTGAACAAGTTCTCTTGTAGAAATATTTTATAATATATAAGGTCATGACATCTATCAGGATTTATATATTATCATGACTCTTAGATAAGATTCATCAGTCAGCTTCAGTCCCCAGGTAGCAGTGTGTGAATGCTAGATAGTCTGGGGCAGTATTCACAAAGCATCTTAAGTTAAATTTTATCCTCATCCTTAAATTTGGAAATCTCCTCAACTGTATAATTCCATAAAGAAACAGTTTAGCATGAAGTTACACTTTAAAATAGCATCAATATGAAAGTGTTATTTCAGCAATATTAACAACATACGCATCTGTTTATTAAGTAAAGAAATATAATACATTCAAATTTTGCACTTAGGTGAAAATATTTAAGAAATTACTTAAGATGCTCTGTTAATACGAACCTTGGGCTTTCTTCTGTACTTAATTTATTCTTAAAGGGACCTGTTCACAGATTGGCAAAATGACAATTTTCAATTTTTTTTGTCATAGATCCCATCAAGGAAAATATGTTACATATAAACAAGCAAAATATCACTACTAACAAAGAAATATATGAGATATATAGTGTTGTTTTCGAAAATTATAAAGAGTTTGTAACGTTTTTCATCTGTATTTTGGAAAACATGTGGTGTATTAGTTACATAGCGTCGAAAATTCACTATGATGAATGGCAGTCGGAATGGCCTAGTAGTTAGCGCGACAGACTGTTGATCTCAGTGGTCGTAGGTTTGAGTCCCAGCGAAGGCAAAGCTTTGAATTCTATGTTTTGCCTTTAATAGTATGTAATATATGTTTGTGATTTGTTCAATTGCGTTAGTTTATGCAGTTAAGACATAAAATGACATTTTTCAAAAATAAAAAAGTACAAAAATCTGTGAACAAGTCTCTTTAATTATACAATGTGGAAAGATTTATGTCTGTTTTGGGTTTCAGTCCTTTCCTTTTAAAAGTTTTGTGCCATGTAATGCATTACTATTTTAAGACTAAATTCTGCATTATGTTATATATTTAAGAATGTGAATATGTACTTAATCAAGTATGCCGGCTTACATGAGCCTATTTTTGATGCATATTGTTTTTACTGTTATGCAGAATTGATTAGTACAAGTAAGTTGGAATGTCTAGCAAATAGTGTGTGTTTGCACCAGTGAGTATTAGGAAGATGCGTTCATTCTGTGCATTGTGATATTTTATTTGCTGTGAATGCCATTGTGATACTTTCTTGCTGTGAATACCATTGTGATATCTTCTTACTGTGAATGCCATTGTGATATATCTTCCTTTGTATGAATGCTATGGTGGTATCTTCGTTCTGTACATGACATTGTGATATTTTCTTTATGTGAATGGCATCGTGATATATTTTTATCTGTGGATGTCATTGTAATATCTTCCTTTCTATGAATGCCGTTGCGGTATCTTTTATCTTTGTATGTCATTGTGATATCTTCCTTTCAATGAATGCCATTGAGGTACCTTTTATCTGTGGATGTCATTGTGATATCTTCCTTTCTATGAATGCCATTGCAGTATCTTTTATCTGTGGATGTCATTGTGATATATTTTTTCTGTGGATGTCATTTTGATATCTTTTTTCTGTGGATGTCATTGTGAAATCTTCCTTCAGTGGATGACATTGTGATAACTTTTTTCTGTGAATGTCATTGTGATATATTTTTATGTGGATGTCATTGTGGTATCTTCTTTCTGTGGATGCCATTGTGATGTCATTTTTCTGTGTATGTCATTGTGATATCTTCTGTGAATGCCATTGTGATATCTTCTTTCTGTGAATGCCATTGTGATATCTTCCATCAGTGGATGACATTGTGATATCTTTTTTCTGGGAATGTCGTTGTGATATCTTCCTGTTGTGAATACCATTGAGGTATATTCTTTTTGTGAATGCCATTGTGATGTCTACTTTCTGTGTATGACATTGTGATATCATTCATATGTGAATGCCATTGTGATATCTTCCTTCTGTGTATGACATTGTGATATCTCCTTCTGAGAATGCCATTGTAGTATCTTAGTTATGTGAATGCCATTGTGATGTCTTCCTTCTTTGAATGACATTGTGATGTCTTCCTTCCGTGTATGACATTGTGATATCTTAGTTATGTGAATGCCATTGTGATATCTTCCTTCTTTGAATGACATTGTGGTTTCATCCTTCCGCGTATGACATTGTGATTTCTTCCTTCTTTGTATGACATTGTGATATCTTCCTTCTGTGAATGCCATTGTGATATCTTCTTTCTGTGAATGCCATTATGATATCTTCCTTCAGTGGATGACATTGTGAAAATCTTTTTAACCAAATTTTTCGAAGAAATATTCGGTTATTAGATTGGGGTATGTCGTTGGGCGGGCAGCGTCAACTTTTAGTTTCCGCCCTCTAACTCAAGAACGGATTGAGATATTTTACTGAAACTTCATACATAGATACCTTATATCGAGACCTCACTTGGGATTGCATATTGGGTGGGTGGGCTGAAGGTCAAGGTCACCATTGTTAAAAAAAGAAAAACAGTTTCCGCTCAATAACTTGAGAACCCATCGAGATATTGTAATGAAACATTATAAATAGATACCTTATATTGAGACCTTGCTTGGGATTGCATATTGGATGGGTGGTGTCAAGGTCAATGTCACCGTTACTAAAATTAGAAAAACGGTTTCCGCTCAATAACTTGAGGACGCATCAAGATATTTTAATGAAACTTCATACTTGCTAGGGATAGCATATGGAGCAGGTGTGGTCAAGGTCAAGGTCACCTTTTCAAAAAATAGAAAAACGATTTCTGCTCAATAACTTGTTAACCCATCAAGATATTTTAATGAAACTTCATACATAGATACCTTATATCGAGACTTCTCTTCGGATTGCATATGGGGTGGGTGGGATCAAGGTCAAGGTCACCATTAGTAAAAATAGAAAAACAATTTTCGCTCAATAACTGAGAACGCATCGAGTTATTTTAATGAAACTTCATACATAGATACTATGTATTGAGGGCTCGCTTGAGATTGCATATAGGGTGGGTTGGGTCAAGGTCACTATTACTAAAAATAGAAAACGGTTTCCGCTTAATAACTTGAGAACGCACCAAGATATTTTAATGAAACTTCATATATTGGTACCTAATATCGTGACCTCGCTTGGGATTGCATATGTAGTGGGTGGGGTCAAGGTCAAGGTCACCGTTGCTAAAAATAAAAGATTGTTTTTTGCTCAATAACTTGAGAACGTATTGAGATATTTTAATGAAACTTCATATATAGATACCGTATATCGAGACCACAATTGGGATTGCATATGGGGTGGGTGAGATCAAGGTCATGGTCAGTGTTACTAAAAATAGAAAAATTGTTTCTGCTCAATAACTTTAGAACCCATTGGGATATTTTAATGAAACTTCATACATAGATACCTTATAATAAGACCTTGCTCGGGTTTGCATATGGCACCCAGAACTTTCTTTCATTATTGTGCTGACTTTGCATTTCATTCGAAAAATTTGGTTTTTGTGGAATTTCCATGTTTCTTGTTTCCGTGGATGCCATTGTGATATCTTCTTTCTGCAGATGCCATTGTGATTTCTTCTTTCTTGGACAATTTGAAATTGAAAGAAGCAATGATTCAATAAATTTCATGACATGATGTCGGTGATTGGTGTTGATGGAATTTGCTCAAACGTCACATCATACAAAGATATCTTGCACTAGAGTATATCAAACTGAATATTGCTTTGAACCACCAGTACCATTAGTTACATTGTATTGTGCATCAATGTATCCTGCTTGTTGGTAGCTTCACCATTACCAAATGCTGAACTATTTGCAATGGTGAATTCATTATTATTTTATTAGCTTTTGTTAAACATGTGTTACCAGTATGTTAATGAGAATTGTATAGTTGAACATTTGTTTAAATTTAAACATGTTAGATCAACTCTGTATCTCTGTAAGGTTGAACTTACAATTCATTGTTGTATAAAATGTAGGAAAAACAATAAATACCATAGTCAGAAGAAAATATTTTCTTTTAGGTATACCAATAATAGCAGAGTTTAATTTTTGTAGTGTTCATTTTGTAGTCATGTTCTGTATACTAGATCTATATTGTTAGCTCACCTGAGCACGAAGTGCTCGGTGAGCTATTGGTATAGGGGACCTCTCCTGCGTCGTCCGTCGTCTGTCGTCCACGTGCCGTTAACAATTGGGTTCGTATTCACGCTGGAGATTTCACTTTTTATCCAATCTTAACCAAACTTGCACAGTTTGTGTAGACCATAAAATGTCGGATGGGATTATTATTGGGCCAGATCACACGAGTAACACTCGAGTTATTGCCCCTTTTTCATGCAAAAAAAGTGCAAAAATGCCTTTTCCAACATATAGACTTTATTTTCCATCCAATCTTAACCAAACCTTTACAGTTTGTGTATGACCATCAGATCTCAGCAGATGCCAAAAATGGGCCGGATCTTTTTCAAACACGAGATTTATTGCCCTTTGGTTATTAAAACAATATACACAAATGGACATTATTCAGGATAGAGACTTCATTTTTCATCCAATCTTCACCAATCTTGCACAGTTTGTCTATTACCATGAGATTACAGTTGAAGTCGAATGTAAGCAGGATCGGACCAGAAACACCAGAGTTATTGTCCTTTGTTTGTGACTAAAATATGCAGAAATGGACATTATTCAGGATAGAGACTTCATTTTGCATCCAATCTTCACCAATCTTGCACAGTTTGTCAATTACCATGAGATTACAGTTGAAGTCAAATATAAGCAAAATCGAACCAGAAACACCGGAATTATTGCCCTTTGTTTGTGACAAAAATATGCAACAATGGACATTATTCAGGATAGAGACTTCATTTTTCATCCAATCTTCACCAATCTTGCACAGTTTGTCTATGAATGTAATACTACAGGTGAAGTCGAATATAAGCATGATCAGGCCAGAAACACCGGAGTTATTGCCCCTTGTATTTGGAAAAAAACATCAACAAGTTATCAATGATTGGCTTGCACACACAATTTTTTATTCAATGTTGACCAAATTTATTTGATTTCCAATAGTTGCAAACATTGCATGCAGTTATTTGTACATGCAACATTGATGTCTTCAGAGCCTGCATTAACATCATTTATCATCATTGGACAGAAAATTATCAAAGAAAAAGCAAAACTTGACCTTAAAGCACAACCATTGTAATTATCCCATTGCAACTAGTTCTCTAAAACTGTCTGCGCAAAAGACATGAAAATCTACTGTTTCTGCATTTTCCAGAATTGTCACTGACTTAATAAAAAAGGGTCAGGTAAGAATATTGAGAAAAATGATTTGAGAACCATTAGCAAAAACACCGCACATCCACTACCCAACTCGTACTTCAGTTAGCCCATTGCACTAACCAATGTTTTAAATCAGATTGATCCTATCCCCCTTTTTGTATTGTTCATTTACCTTAATTTTCAAACCTGTCACAACAGTATGGTCTTCATCTGTACCAGTTCTCAGGTGAGCACTTTGGGCAATCATGGCCCTCTTGTTTTGTATTACTATGTCTCATATATTCTTGGTAAAAGTGCGGAGGGTCAAAGGTCACGGTCAGACAGGTCATATCAATTTGATTTTACCACAGAAGACTGTCAGTCATACACTAGTGTTTGTAGCATAACTTTTTGATGGATTTTTAAATAAAATGGCAGAGATCTTAACTTTACAATGAGGACATGACACACTGACCTTGGCTTGAGTTTAAGGTCATGGGATGCTATGGTGGGGAGGTTTGCTGATATTTGTGTTGTTTGCGGGGTACTAAAAAAATAAATAAAATATTTTTTTCTAAAAGCAAAATCTTAAATGTATTATTCCTTGATTTTAATTTGATGTTTTGTAACAATAAATAAAACTTAACATATGGTTATTGTTTCAATGATTAGAATGGAATAATACGAAGTACACAGTCCATAACATACTCATTGGCTTGAAAAGTTGTTAATGCCAACATGTGGATACATATACATTTATAAAAAAATATTGGTTTTAATGATAATTTACATTCGTTTCCAGATATTGAATAAATTTTAACAAGTAAATGAAATGAAAATATTATTGTAGTAATAAAAAAAAAAATAATAAATAAATAAAAGTCTTTTGTCATTATCGCTAACAGAAACATTACATGACGAGCTGAACCTTCAAAGTCTGAAAAAAGCTGAAGTCAAACAGTTCATCATTGATGTTCATATATATAAAACAACATTAACCTGCTAGCTGTCACCGTGTTATAACATGTTCTTGTGTTATTGCAGGCATGGGCAGCAAGGCATTGCAGACGATATCACTGGGTCAAGGTCAAGGTCCGTTTGCAGAGAAGATGGTGATGGATGCGATTGAGGCGGGAACGTGGGTCGTCCTGCAAAACTGCCACCTGGCGGCCTCGTGGCTTGGGGAGCTGGAGAGGATCTGTGAAACGGTGAATATGTGTTCTTTGACATCCAGGGCCCACAATTACAAAGCTCTTTAGGGAAACTTAGTAAGTTTCGTAAATTTATAACATATCTTCGGTATGTGGCTGTTTTATGTACATGTAATTTTACAATAAGATGTTTTAAACTAGTTAATATTGCTTGGATGTTTATTAGTTTACCCATTCTTAAACAAAAATCTTTGAATTTCACATAAAACAAACAACTTAAGTTGCCGTCCGGTGGCAGTTCCTTATTTATTTAAACTTTGGGAAAATTCTCCCTTAGGAGCTTTGTGGATACGGGCCCAGCTTTGTGGATACGGGCCTGGCTTTGTGGATATGGGCCCAGCTTTGTGGATACGGGCCCAGCTTTGTGGATATGGGCCCAGCTTTCTGTCATGTTTTTTCACTGGTTGGTCAGTGATCTTGTTGCCAACTAGTTGACCATATTTCATGATGTCAATTGGTTGATAACGTCACTTTTTGTTCTCTTGTTAACTTTGTCTTCACACAGAAACTAGGCGAAGTAAATGAAATATGTAAATGTGTATAAATGTGTTAGTCCCTCTGATGTATTATTTGTAAAACTAATTAAAGAATCTTATACAAATAAGAAATACAATAATTACATGTAATTGGTACAAAATTATAAGTAATATTTGAATGTGAAATTTTACCAAGCTATTGTGCTTGAAATATACCTGTCGTATCTTCCTTAAGTAATCAACTAACAGGCATTGAACGCCCATCTTCCCAGGTGATCACTGACCCAACACGCACTAAGGACTCTTTCCGTCTGTGGCTGACCAGCTACCCGTCCCCCGTCTTCCCAGTCTCCGTGCTGCAGAACGGGGTTAAGATGACCAATGAGCCCCCGAAGGGTCTGCGAGCCAACTTGCTGCGCTCATACCTCAACGACCCCATATCTGACCCAGCATTCTTTAATTCTTGCAATAAACCAAAGGTTTGTCTGTTAATGAATTATTTGATGACTTGGATCAAAACTTAGTTGACTCAGTATATTTTGCTGTCTTGTTTCTACAAGCATTATCGTTTGTATTCCAGAATTTTATTTCATGCTATGCAGTGAATTAGTGGAGAATATCAGTGGATGATAATCTGATTATTTCACTTGAGGTCGAGTGAAATGGTAATGTTTGATCATTTCACTCTTAGTTATATGGAACTACTTTTAACGTTGTTTTTATGTTTATTTTTTGAAATTATGTGAAAACCTAATTGTCAGTGTAAACATCAGCCTTTTTAAACAACAGAAAACACATAATAAATATCATTACAAATACAATTAAGTGACAACGACGCAGTAAGAGTGGCACTATTTTCTCACCACAACAGTGATCGACATGAATCATAATGACGTCATATTTATGACGTCATAATACACAAAACTTGTGACGCTTCAGCATATCTAGCGCATTTTTTAAATTTATCGTTCAAAAGCATGAAATCAAAAGAAAATTCGTGGTCATAGAAACTAGATATTTTCTTTGTTTCTATGACCACTCATGAAATAAAATACGATCTTACACTGCATTAAACAAATATCCTCTATATCATTATTTTCAGTCATCCAAATGTCTTTCTTGGCTACAACCAGGTTTACAATTATTATAGTTCACAAACAAGAGCAAGCTGTTATGCTTCAGACCACACTTGTTAAGCAATTAGTGCAAAACAATTCTCTAGCAAATTCCTGGACAGGATCTTCAATTATTAGTGACAAAATTGTCTGTAATAATAGACAGTGATTGTACATGAGCATTCCTGCAATATAATTATATACTGTTTGTATTTTCCATATTAATTTTTCAGGTATTTGAGAAGCTGCTGTTTGGCCTGTGTTTCTTCCACGCGCTGGTACAGGAGCGACGCAAGTTTGCAGGACTGGGCTGGAACATCCCGTACGAGTTTAATGAGTCAGATCTGCGCATATCTGTGCGACAGCTGGAGGTCAGTGGCAGTTCCATTAGGTTCTGATGCCAATAAAATGTACTCAAAATGAAAATGGATGAATCTGTAATTAGTTATAAGTACTTTGTGTACAGGACTCGGTCCATTTTGTATTGTTAGTTGTAAAACAGCAGTTTAACAGTTACAAATCACTTGCATCTGTCACATAAATTTCAGTCACATTCAATGTAATATGAAATGATCCCGTCTTGTTTTATCCTGACTTGACCTAGTGTACACAAAATAACATCCAAACATTTATGGCAATGTTTGTGATTATGTTCACTTTTTAGCTCACCTGAGCACAAAGTGCTCATGGTGAGCTTTTGTGATCGCCCGTTGTCCGTGCGAACGTGCATGCGTGCGTGCGTCCGTCGTCAACTTTTTATTTAAACAACATGTCCTCCTAAACCACTTAGCAGATTTTTATCAAACTTCACAGGAATTATCATTAGCTGACTCTCTTTCAAAGTTTTTCAAATCATTACAATCTGCTGCATATGTAGGTCACCAGAGCTAAAAATAGATTTAAAAAGTGTAAACTTGAAAAATCTTCTCTGAAACCGCACGGCCCAGAGGTTTCATATTTGGTATGTAACATCCTATAGTGGTCCTCTACAAAGTCTATTCAAATTATGCCCCTGGGGTCAAAACTGGCCACGCCCCGGGGTCATATGGTTTATATAGAATATATAGCAAAATGACTTCAAAAATCTCTGAATCCGCAAGGCCCAGAGGTTTCATATTTAGAATGTAACATCCTTTAGTGGTCCTTTACAAAATTTGTTCATATTATGCCCCTGGGGTCAAAACTGGCCACGCCCAGGGGGTCACATGGTTTATATAGAATATATAGCAAAATGACTTAAAAAATCTTCTCCTCTGAAAACACAAGGCCCAGAGGTTTAATATTTGGTATGTAGCATCCTATAGTTGTCCTCTACAAATATTGTTCAAATTATGCCCCTGGGGTCATAACTGGCCATGCCCCAGGGGTCACGTGGTTTATATAAACTTAAATAGCAAAATGACTTTTACAATCTTCTCAGAAACAGCAAGGCCCAGAGGTTTCTTATTTGGTATGTAACATCATATAGTGGTCCTCTACAAAGATTGTTTAAATTATGCCACTTGAGTCAAAAATGGCCACGCCCTGGGGGTCACATTGTTTATTTAAACTTAAATAGCAATATGTCTTTAAAAATCTTCTCGTCTGAAATCACAAGGCCCAGAGGTTTCATATTTGGTATGTAACATCCTATATTGGTCTTCTACAAAGATTGTTCAAATTGTGCCCCATGGGTCAAAACTGACCACACCCCAGGGGTCACATGGTTTATGTAGACTTAAATAGCAAAATGACTTTAAAATTCTTCTCCTCTGAAACCGCACAGCCTAGAGGTTTTATATTTGGTATGTAACATCGTATAATGGTCTTCTACACATATTGTTTTGAAATTATGCCCCAGGGGTCAAAACTGGTAACACTCCGGGGGTCACATGGTTTATAAAGACTTAAATAGCAAAATGACTTTTAAACATCTTCTCCTCTGAAACGGCAAGGCCCACAGCTTTCCTATATTTGGTACGTAACATTGCATAGTGGTCCTCTTTACCTGAAACTGCAAAGCCCAGAGGTTTGTTCAAGATTGTTCAAATAATGGCCCTGGGATAAAAATAAGCCATGCCTCGGGGATGCAAATTCATATTGGGTTACAAGGTCTCAGGTGAGCATCCTAGGGCCCTCTTGTTTCAAAGTGTACAAAAAGACAACCATCCTCTGACAGTGCATGGGAGGGGCTAGATATCATAATATAGAAGAAAGCGTCAAACCAAACAAACGAATATCTGTAAACTAAAAAACAAAATGTATCTCGTTTAAAAGTTTGTTCATAAAACAACTGCAATAACAAAACCACAAGACACTAATAACAACACTACCTATCAGTTTGTACAAGCTTTGTTTATCTCCCAACCTCCACAGATGTTCATCAACGACTATGATGAGCCGCCTCTGGAGGCGCTGACCTATTTAACGGGTCAGTGTAACTATGGGGGCCGGGTGACGGACGACCAGGACCGCCGCCTCATCATCAGCATCCTCGAGATCTTCTACAACAAGGACATCATCAGTAACGACAGCTACTGGTTCTCCAGCAGTGGCACCTACTATGCCCCACCCAAGGGTTCCTACGACAGTTATGTGGCCTACATACGCAGCCTGCCATTGATACCTCACCCAGAGGTGTGTATGGGGGTAGTAAAGTGTTTTTGTGGAAAGCTAAATGATAGATTTTAATTATTTTTCTGTCATTTTAGCAAACTTTTGGAAAATATCTGCATGTAATTGAGGCGTGTCATGGGAAACCCAGGCTTAATGCATGTGCATTAAGTGTCATCCCGATTTAGCCTATGCAGTCCGCACAGGCTAATCCAGGACGACACTTTCCGCTTTTAAAGTATTTTCTGTTTCAAGGAAGTCTCTTCTAAACATCAATCCACTATAGGCGGAAAGTGCTGTCCTGGATTAGCTTGTGCGGATGACACTTGACACACATGCATTAAGCCCGGGTATCCCATGACAAGGCTCAATTATGTTTACTACATGTATCAATATGACTTATATGTCTGAAAATTGGATTCAGGCAAGTATAAAATTAACCTAAGACTGACCTGTATGCATGCATATATTAAACTTGGATTGCAATGAATGCAATGAATTGAAGTATTCAGATTGAAACATGTTAAAAATTGGTATATTTCACGGAAAATACAGTCATGCATTAAATGCTCACTGATAAACATGTAAGAATAGGCAAAAATAGGCTAATAATATTTACAGTTAAGATATTTAATATGCGATATAACTAGAAGCACAAAGAATATGCACATCCTGTCTAATAATTATTTTAGTTATAGTTAATGAATAGGACTTTGTAAGCTATAAGATACATACATGATGTTTCTGTGTTGTGTGTGCCAGGTGTTTGGTCTCCATGAGAATGCAGACATCACCAAGGACCAGAAAGAGACACAGCAGCTGTTTGATGGCATCCTCCTCACCCTGCCCAGACAGGTAGGGCCCACATAGGGGAAACATAGGGGCCACATAGAGTAAACATAGGGGCCACATAGAGTAAACATAGGGGGCACATAGGGGGAACAGGGGAAACATAGGGGCCACATAGAGTAAACATAGGGGAACAGGGGAAACATAGGGGCCACATAGAGTAAACATAGGGGGAACAGGGGAAACATAGGGGCCACATAGAGTAAACATATGGGGCACATCGGGGGAACAGGGGAAACATAGGGGCCACATAGAGTAAACATAGGGCGCACATAGGGGAAACATAGGGGCCACATAGAGTAAACATAGGGGGAACAGGGGAAACATAGGGGCCACATAGAGTAAACATAGGGGAACAGGGGAAACATAGAGTAAACATAGGGGGAACAGGGGAAACATAGGGGCCACATAGAGTAAACATAGGGGGCACATAGGGGGAACAGGGGAAACATAGGGGCCACATAGAGTAAACATAGGGGGCACATAGGCACAACAAAGGGGGCACATAGGGGCACATAGGCAACACATAGGGGAAACGTAGGGGGCACATAGGGCACACACAGGAAACACATAGGGGGCACATTGGGGAAACATAGGGAACGCATAGTGGACACAGGGGGCAGGGACACCTCTGTCTAGTCATCTTGGCTTCAATTTAGGGAGGTTTATCCCTACTTTTTAAAATGTTCTGTTTTTGACCAATGTTCGTCCAGTCCCATTGGCTTGAATAGTTTAAGCTTCTCCCTCAATTCCAACTGCGGTCATTTTACCTATATTCTATTAGCTTCATGTTTGGGGAATACAGTAATTTCAGAAGGGAAGTAAAATTCTGTCATTGTAGATCTAGGTGATTTAAACTTGATATTTTGAATTAAAGTGACATTCAGTTTTACGTTCAGGCAGGGGAAATTATGAACCATTTTAAAACAACTAAGTAGTTTTTCAGAATTTGTTTACACTTTGTGCAGTTCATATTTCTCTACGCAATAATATATAATATTTTATGATGACAGACCTTGTTAGTAAATTGATTGTGTGGTATGTAACCAGACTTGAATTAGTAATTTTGTATCTACTTTACTATTCTGCTAGTTAGAGATAGAATATTAGGCACTCTAATTTAAATTGGACAACATATAAATGTTTTCTTACTATTTACATACTATATTTTTTAATTCCATTCCGTAATATTTTTTACAGTTAAAACTGTAAATGTGTGTGTCCTGTATATAATATTCTAAGAGTTTTCTATGGACAAAGTAGAAAAATTTCCGTTGTTAAATTGCCAATAAAAAACTCGGAAAAGTAGTTCCTAGACGGTAAAATATAGTTTGCATTTGCAGAATATGTTGTCAGGTCATGTTAGAATCTAAATAATTTTTGCTTTATTGTTCTTTATCTGTAAATAAACAAGGATTTACAGATACAAAAAATTCAAAATCGAAAAAGCCTGCTCGTAATTTTGACAACCCGGACAAAAGCCTGCTCACAATAAATTCAATGAAATACATGGCTGAAGTATTTGGAATTGGGTGGGACGTTTTACTCATTTTTTTTCAGATTTATTTAAACAATAATGAAAGCATTAATTACCATTATTAAAATTGCTGACTGTGTGTGGGTGGTAATTATAATAAAATAATTGATGCAATTGTCACAATTTAACACCAACTGAGATTGTATTCATATCATTTGAACAAGCGGGCAATTGTCCAGATCGTCTAACTTAGAAGGGAGCTAATGTCCAGGGTGTGAAAAACAATAAAGGGGCTTTTGCCCGGGAGGGCTTTTGTCCATATTTCTTGTGACCTATGTACAGACGTACGGCTTTTGTCCATATTTCTTGTGACCTATGTACAGACGTGCGACTTTTGTCCATATTTCTTGTGACCTATGTACAGACGTACGGCTTTTGTCCATATTTCTTGTGACCTATGTACAGACGTACGACTTTTGTCCATATTTCTTGTGACCTATGTACAGACGTACGACTTTTGTCCATATTTCTTGTGACCTATGTACAGACGTACGGCTTTTGTCCATATTTCTTGTGACCTATGTACAGACGTACGGCTTTTGTCCATATTTCTTGTGACCTATGTACAGACGTACGACTTTTGTCCATATTTCTTGTGACCTATGTACAGACGTACGACTTTTGTCCATATTTCTTGTGACCTATGTACAGACGTACGACTTTTGTCCATATTTCTTGTGACCTATGTACAGACGTACGGTTTTTGTCCATATTTCTTGTGACCTATGTACAGACGTACGGCTTTTGTCCATACTTCTTGTGACCTATGTACAGACATTCGGCTTTTGTCCATATTTCTTGTGACCTATGTACAGACATTCGGCTTTTGTCCATATTTCTTGTGACCTATGTACAGACATTCGGCTTTTGTCCATATTTCTTGTGACCTATGTACAGACGTACGACTTTTGTCCATATTTCTTGTGACCTATGTACAGACGTACGACTTTTGTCCATATTTCTTGTGACCTATGTACAGACGTGCGGCTTTTGTCCATATTTCTTGTGACCTATGTACAGACGTACGGCTTTTGTCCATATTTCTTGTGACCTATGTACAGACGTACGACTTTTGTCCATATTTCTTGTGACCTATGTACAGACGTACGACTTTTGTCCATATTTCTTGTGACCTATGTACAGACGTACGGTTTTTGTCCATATTTCTTGTGACCTATGTACAGACGTACGGTTTTTGTCCATACTTCTTGTGACCTATGTACAGACATTCGGCTTTTGTCCATATTTCTTGTGACCTATGTACAGACATTCGGCTTTTGTCCATATTTCTTGTGACCTATGTACAGACGTACGGCTTTTGTCCGCATTTCTTGTGACCTATGTACAGACGTACGGCTTTTGTCCATATTTCTTGTGACCTACGTACAGACGTACGACTTTTGTCCATATTTCTTGTGACCTATGTACAGACGTACGGCTTTTGTCCATATTTCTTGTGACCTATGTACAGACGTACGACTTTTGTCCATATTTCTTGGGACCTATGTACAGACGTACGACTTTTGTCCATATTTCTTGTGACCTATGTACAGACGTACGGCTTTTGTCCATACTTCTTGTGACCTACGTACAGACATTCGGCTTTTGTCCATATTTCTTGTGACCTATGTACAGACGTACGGCTTTTGTCCATACTTCTTGTGACCTACGTACAGACGTACGACTTTTGTCCATATTTCTTGTGACCTATGTACAGACGTACGGCTTTTGTCCATATTTCTTGTGACCTATGTACAGACGTACGGCTTTTGTCCATATTTCTTGTGACCTATGTACAGACATACGACTTTTGTCCATATTTCTTGTGACCTATGTACAGACGTACGGCTTTTGTCCATATTTCTTGTGACCTATGTACAGACGTACGGCTTTTGTCCATATTTCTTGTGACCTATGTACAGACGTACGACTTTTGTCCATATTTCTTGTGACCTATGTACAGACGTACGACTTTTGTCCATATTTCTTGTGACCTATGTACAGACGTACGGCTTTTGTCCGTATTTCTTGTGACCTATGTACAGACGTACGACTTTTGTCCGTATTTCTTGTGACCTATGTACAGACGTACGACTTTTGTCCATATTTCTTGTGACCTATGTACAGACGTACGACTTTTGTCCATATTTCTTGTGACCTATGTACAGACGTACGGTTTTTGTCCATATTTCTTTTGACCTATGTACAGACGTACGGTTTTTGTCCATATTTCTTGTGACCTATGTACAGACGTACGGCTTTTGTCCATACTTCTTGTGACCTATGTACAGACATTCGGCTTTTGTCCATATTTCTTGTGACCTATGTACAGACGTACGGCTTTTGTCCATACTTCTTGTGACCTATGTACAATCTGATGTTCTGTAAATGTTCTTTTTTTGCATTGATAGGTGGCAAAGGTAGCATCCTTGCTTTAATAGTAATACTAGACCCCGATATTCACAGATTGGCACTCTGAGTGAATAACAAATGTTTGAGTGTGTGATATAATATCTAAACATGTTTTGTTTTAAAAGCAATTAAATATAGTTGAAATGTATGTAGGTAGATTGTGCGTATTTTGCATTTTGTCTTTCATTTCGCCCAAATTTTCTACTGATGTCTTGACCTTTGATGTTATTTTAAGTACCGGTACCTTATTTGAAACATGCCGTGACAAAAAAGATAACGAATCAACTGCCACGAATCCACTAATGCAAAAACAATTGCCTGAGAAATAAAACTTTCTGGACACAAATTTGTTTGATCCCTTATAAGCATTTACTGCATTTTGTAAAAACAACTGCATATATTTGGTAGTTTTTGAGGTTTTGAACATGATCAGTTTCTTAATATCATGGTAAACGTATTGTAAAGATTTGAAATGCAATATGTATGGATACTGTTCTACCATTTCTATCAGACCTGTGAAAAGATTTCGACATAAGGCAAGTGATATGATATTTGAGTTGTTCTTTGCCATTTTCATGGGGTCCCAAATGATAATCTTGAAGAAGATGTTTATGATATGTGACAACGCAGACTACATGTATTTTGTTGGATTTGGCATTGTTCAATCCACTCATTGTGTAGATTCTTTCCCCTGACACATGCATTTCACAGGCTGTGACTTGCTTTCATTTTCAGCCTCCCCAGAATGACAGCTGGAGCATTTATAATGCTGCTAAAATCAAGACCGATTCAAGCAGTATTTTCAGAAAAGTACAAAAACCTATGTGTGCATCCATATCGGCATGCTCTGTATTTTATTTACACACGGTCCGACTGTACCTGTATTATGATTACATAATTGTATGCTTTCTGTGGATATTTTATGTGATCCAAGGGTTTGCACGTGTTCCTGCTTGCAATGCATGAACTATGTCGTATTTTTATTTGTATGCCCCCAAAGGAAGGCTTATAGTAGTCGCACTGTCCGTCTGTGGGTGGGTGCGTGGGTCGGTAGGTGGATGGGTGCATGTGTGGGTGGGTGGGTCCGTCCGTCCAGACTTTGTTTCCGCTCTGTAACTTTTTAATGCCTGGATGGATTTTAATATAACTTCAGATTATTATTACCCATGACTAGACGATGTGTCGCGTACAACTCCCATGCTTGTCGGTCAAAGGTCAAGGTCACAATTCAAGGTCAAAGGTCATGAATTTTCGTTTCAGCTCCATAACTTCTAAATGCCTGGATGGATTTTAATGTAACTTCAGATAATTATTCCCCATGACTAGACAATGTGTCATGTACATCTCCAATGCTTGTCGGTCAAAGGTCAAGGTCACAATTCAAGGTCAAAGGTAATGAATTTTCGTTTCCACTCCATAACTTCTAAAAGACTGGATGGATTTTAATGTAACTTCAGGTTATTATTTCACATGACCAGATGATGTGTCGCGTGCAACTCCCATACTTGGCGGTCAAAGGTCCAGGTCACAATTCAAGGTCAAAGGTCATGAATTTTTGTTTCTGCTTCATAACTTCTCAATGCCTGGATGGATTTTAATATAACTTCAGATTATTATTCCCAATGACCAGAAAATGTGTCACGTAAAACTCCCATGCTCGTCGGTCAAAGGTCTAGGTCACAATTTAAGGTCAAAGGTCATGAATTTTGTTTCCGCTCTGTAACTTCTTAACGCCTGGAAGGATTTTAATATAACTTCAGATTATTATTCCCCATGACCAGACAATTTGTCACGTACAACACCCATGGTTGTCGGTCAAAGGTCAAGGTCAAAGGTCAATTATTTTTGTTTCCACTTCATAACTTCTAAACGTCTGGATGGATTTAAATGTTACGTCAGATAACTATTCTGTATGACCAGACAATGTGTTGCATACAACTCCCATGCTCATCTGTCAAAGGTCTAGGTCACAATTCAAGGTCAAAGGTCAAGTATTTCTGTTTCTACACCATAACTTCTAAACGTTTGGAAGGATTTTAATATTACTTCAGATTATTATTTCCCATGCCCAGGTGATGTGTCATGTACAACTCCCATGGTCATCAGTCAAAGGTCAAGGTCACAATTCAAGGTCAAATGACAAGGAATTTTCTTTCTGCTCTATAACTTCCAAAAGCCTTGAAGGATTTTAATATTACTTCAGATTATTTTTTCCCCATGACCAGATTATGTATCACATACCACTTACATGCTCCTCGGTCAAGGTCTGTGGGTCCAAGGTTACACTTAAAAGGTAAATATTGGAATGAACTTTTTGTAGGAAGCATCAATTTTGCCAACATGTAAGGAATGTAATAACTTGGTGGAAATGAAGATCATTATGAGGCAGTGTGTCACAACAACAAACAGCTGTGTTGATGAAATCTCAAGATATTTTTCCAGGGCATAATATTGTACTCTGACATTTTTTTGCCTTCCTCTGACATGCATATGCTTCGGGGGCATATGTCACATCCTGTGACAAGCCTTGTTTTTAAAATGCATGCGTACCAGATCAGAGTTGCAGTGTTCGTTTTTAGTACTGGTATTTTTAAACAGACTGGCGCCATATTGGATTTGCTATGGTCTGTCTGTCAGTCTGCCATGAATGTGTATATAGCGAGTGTAGTTCAAAGGCCCCTTGCCCAAAAGCCCCTTGGTCTAAAAATTAACACATGGACATACACCCCTCAAGATATATTTGACAGAGTGGACATAAGCCCCTTGGTAGATTTAACAGGGTGGACAAAAGCCCCTTGATGATTATGAAATCGTGGACAAAAGCCCCTTTCTGATATTATATATTGTGTATGCAGTTGATTGGTTGCAATTTTTCAGAAAACTAATCACTTTTTTAATTGCATTTATGTACAGTTATACTTCAATCAACAACTTTTTTTTCCATCTGTTTATTTGCAGATGGCCTTAATATTAATAAATAAAAACTATATATATCAAGGAATACAAGGGATGCAAGCACAACATTAAAATCATCAAGGGGCTTTTGTCCACTCTGTCATATCTACCCACGGGCTTTTGTCCACCCTTATTAATCTACCAAGGGGCTTATGTCCACTGTGTCAGATATACCAAGGGGCTTATGTCCATCTGTGCATTTTTAGACCAAGGGGCTTTTGGGCAAGAGGCTTTTGTCTGGATACCATATATAGTCAAAGAAGGGCATATATCAATCAGTGGCATTACCTGGTCAGGATGAAGGCTATTAAAATATACAAATGATAATATATAGATTTATTAATTCATAAGAATATCTACATATATATATATACACACATTTAACTAAATTTATCACATTGTATGTCACAATGGTAGTTTCCAGTTATTTTACCATAGATGTTTACATTTAAGTATTTCAGTTATGCTTGCACATCAAAGCTTTATTGCCTGTTTGCCTTTTATATTTTCTTTCTTTTACAATTTTTAGAAGAACTGGCTTATCAAAATGAAATAATTATTCAATACTTTATCAGTGATGGAATTTGCAATCAAGGTTTTTCGAGTTTACACAACAGGGGTTTAAAATTCCACTCGCCTGCTTGCCATGGAGAGTAAACAATGTCGATGGGCGAGCTCAATTCATCTAATGCTAGTCTGACAGAGCAACATTTTCCACGTCTTAAATCGCACAAATCCTTGAAACACGATCAAAAATGTAAGTTTGACTTCTTTGTTCTTTGACGGGGCAGACAAGTAATTAGTTCAGACCTATATCTACACAGAAAATGAAACCCATCAGATTTTATATGATTTCAACATCCAACAAAACAATATGTTTATTTTAAAAACTATTTTGCTTTTGTGTACATACATGTAACAGTAAGGTTGATATGATTTGTATAATGGGACATTGATGACGAGCAGCTAACAACTTGCTTTGTTTGTTTGCTTTTTATTCATAAAATACAGTATCACTTGAATTTCCCATATTCCTACACTTGAATTTCCCATATTCCTACACTTGAATTTCCCATATTCCTACACTTGAATTTCCCATATTCGTACACTTGAATTTCCCATATTCCTACACATGAATTTCCCATATTCCTACACATGAATTTCCCATATTCCTACACTTACAATTATGGCTTGTCCTAATCCTGCACTTTATCCATTTTGAAGATTGTTTTTCCATAATATAATTGAGACGTGTCGTGGGAAAACCGGTTTTAATGCATGTGCGTAAAGTGTCATCCCGGATTAGCCTGTGCAGTCTGCACAGGCTTATCCGGGATGGCACTTTCCGCTTTTATGGTATTTTCTGTTTCAATGAAGTCTCTTCTAAACATAATCACTCTAGGCGGAAAGTGCCGTTCTGGATTGCAGACTGCACAGGCTAATCCAGGCCGACACTATGCACTTGCATTAAGCCCGGTTTTTCCACGACACTCCTCAATTATAAACTGTCACTTGCTTTGTTTGTATACAGACGTGATAGTCATCCCATCACTTCGAGTGTGTGTGCTTTAATTGTAAATTTGTTATTTTTGTAAATTTATTCTTTTGAAAATGGTATGTTATTATAAAAAATGATCTGGCACTTTTAATATTGCTTACAGGTATTAAATAATTATATTTTAGTAATACTTTACTGTTTAATGCTGTTGCAATGGCATCATTTGTGTTTACCATTAAATGTGTTGTTTTATAGTGCTTTTTGCTTTATGAGTATAAAATGGACTGTGGATTTGTTATATTTTGCTGCATGCATATACATTGGAATTGGCTATGAACATTAAAGGATAGTTAAAACTTATGCATTTAATATACTATTGGTGACAAAAATGTAGCAGCACGCCTGTTTAAATAGTTGGCAGGAAAGAGCAAATTATCAATGAGGATTTTAATCAATGAAATAAAAAAATCCTTGTATCATTGTAATATTTTGAAAACTAAAGGGGTTTCAATAACAGTGCAGTTAGATATATGTGCGTTAACCAGTGGGCATTTACCAGTGCCACCTCTCCAAAAGGTTTTAAACTGCCTGTTAAAACACCAATTTTGGCATGATTGGCCTTCTACTAATTACTACTTGAACGAAATAGCATGTTGGTGAGTCGACTGTTTGGGGGAAAGGGTCTCTGTGTAAGCTTGGGTTGTGCAGTATGCTTCAACTTATAGAAATGTAAGCATCTTGCTGTGACTGGTCCTCTGTGAGCTTCGATTGTATTCCTGAAGCTACCATTAATACCTGGTTTTGCTCATAAATTGACAGTCAATTAAATTTTGGGAAGGTGTATTTGTTGAAAACAAAAACATGAATTACATAAATTGAAAGGATTATCAAAGAGAAAAATATGTTTTATATCGTCCTAAATGTCAAGAATTCCAAGCTTGTTGCATAGCTACAGGTTTGAAGTACTTTCGTATTTAAAAGATAACTTCAGATTTTATTATATTTATATATTGTAAAACCGTAATTACTATATTCCTATCTTTTCTGGTGACAGTTGAGCGGTGGTGGTCAGTCCACACAGGAAGTGATAGAGGAACTGGCAGCTGACATTCTCTCGAAAATCCCTCCAGATTTCAACCTCGAGGAAGTACAGGTAGGAGTCAGGCATTTACTTTACATACATGTATTAAATAAAGTGGAGCGACCCCTTTAAAAGATATTGTTCACAATTCAAGTTATAAAAAATTACAAGGCCAGCTATCAGTGAATTATTGGTAACATCATGTAGTAGTTGTTAAATCAATTTTCATACCTTTTTGGAACCATTAATGTAATTTATTTAACATCATTAAAATAAGTTGCTGAAACATCATATTTTACTTTTTCGACCTAAAGGAACTCATGTTTGGCAATGTCTATAAGTAAAATATGGTCTTGTTTTATTATTACTCCAGAAATTATTTCAAATGTTACCATGGTACGGATGCACATCTGTGACTATTTGTTTTAATGTTTTGAGTCTCTGCTTAATGCATTCCTGATGTTTGCTCCCGCCAACGTCCCGATTATATTCCGACTATACAAATTCAGCCGTGTCACCCGAATGTTATGGGATGAACCTAACTGTCTGGAGTGTTTGACCGACCTTGCCGGACATGTCCCAATATTCCTGATCTGCCCGGCAGAGTCCTGACAGTGCTACAAATCATATCACGGTCAGATTGAGAACGGGATAAACATGGCTGGAAACAGCTGAATCCTGACGCTTCCGGAATGATGTAGGAGGATTGGGAATGATCAGGACGTGTCAGCCCCAAATCACAGGATCTCTTTCTGACTTTTGACATCTGAAAGGCTTTACACACATAAAAAAACCCTTACATATTCCCAGGGCAAGTACCCAGTGCGTTACGAGGAGTCAATGAACACGGTGCTGGTACAGGAGCTGATCCGGTTCAACCGGCTGATCCAGGTGGTGCGCTCCAGTCTCCAGGACATCCGCAAGGCCATCAAGGGGGTCGTGCTCATGTCCTCTGAGCTTGAGGACATGTTTGATAGCATGATGGTCGGCAAGGTAACCTGGCTATTATAAATATCCGGGCCAAGTATTCATCAATCCTTTCTTACATGTACACTTAAGAATTAATAGAGGCACGTCATGGGAAAACCGGTCTTAATGCATGTGCGTAAAGTGTCATCCCGGATTAGCCTGTGCGGACTGCACATGCATTAAGTCCGGTTTTCCCACGCGCCTCAATAATATTCTTGAATATGTTCTGTTCTGTTGGTTTGTTTATTTTGATTTTTCGCAGTTTTTAACAGTATTTCAGTCATATCACAGCCTGTTTTCAAAAGGGAAAGCACTGCACTTTTTTTAACATCAAAATATTCTTCCCACTATGTTGGTTTTTAGCTAGACTATTCACCGAATAGTTCGAGCTATACTACTCACCTGTTTGTTGGCATCGCCGTCGCCGTAATGCGCTGGTTAAGGTTTGCGTGCAACAAGTCCATATCTCTGTAACTACTACAGATATTCAATTGAAACTTCACACATTTCTTCAGGGTATTTATGTGAGGTCACTGACAAGGCCCATAACTCTGACCTGCAATTTAGCAGAATTATGCCCCTTTTTGTACTTAAAAAATAAGGTTAAAGTTTGGGTGCAACAACTCCATATCTGTATATCTACTGCAGATATTCTATTGAAACTTCACATATGCCTTCAGGGTCATTATATATGGTCACTGACCAAGGCCCATAATTCTGACCTGCAATTTAGCAGAATTGTTCCCCTTTTTTGTATTGATTAAGGCCCATTACTCTGACAAAGCGGTTGAATAGTCGATTATTAAAAAAGAGTTACATTAAGATTACACAGAAAATATATGGGTATCAAGAACATATAATATTGAATGGTTCAGCACTCTACTGAATGCACAGAAGCAAATGGAAATGTGTCATGAATTAGATCCAACATTTTTGTTCTGTCTGAAACAAATGAAGAACATATAACATATCATGGGTTCACCATATTTCGTTTCTGACTGGTTGCAGGTTCCAGCGATGTGGGCAGCCAAGAGTTACCCATCCCTGAAGCCCCTGGGTAGCTACATCACCGACCTGCTGGCCAGGCTGGCCTTCTTCAAGGAGTGGATCTACTCTGGTAGAGTATCTGGGGGTGTTATATCCAGTGTATATGTCTGGCAATGGGCTTACTTAAATTAAAATGAATTTCATG
The DNA here is from genome assembly GCA_027627225.1 of Congeria kusceri. Classification (NCBI taxonomy): domain Eukaryota; kingdom Metazoa; phylum Mollusca; class Bivalvia; order Myida; family Dreissenidae; genus Congeria; species Congeria kusceri. Next base: position 24,563,194 of record CM051035.1, read on the forward strand.
TTGAATCAAAGTTAGTTTGTAACAGCTTTGGATTACTGCTTAGTGTAAATTTTTTCAAGCAATAGATAACATTGCTTTCTGGTTTTGTACATTTTAACTACAAACTGCTATTACAATACATGTGTATTTTATGTCTGAAGTCAGACAAAGTTACTTTGTAACAGCTTTGGATGTTGAAATTACCAGTACTGCTCAGAGTTTTTTTTTTAAGTGATTGATAAAATGGTTGGTTTGTACATTTTCAAAAGTATAATTCTATCTGTTTTGAGTTTGCATCTGAATTCAGTTTTTAGAAGGAAACTCTCGCCATTAAACATTCTTAGTGTGTATAAAATTATAAATGTGTATGTGTTGTGAAAGAAAATCTAAAACTCCAGTACATTTTACAGGGAGCCCGGTGGTGAAGTGGATATCAGGGTTTTACTTCACACAGTCCTTCCTGACGGGTGTGCTCCAGAACTACGCCCGCAAGTATCAGATACCCATCGATCACCTGGGATTTGAATTTGAGGTCATGTCCCATGACTCCAGCATGCCACAGAAACCTGTAAGCATACTATGTGATTTATAACCTACTGCAGTGTTCATTATTTGAGGCGTGTCATGGAAAAGCCAGTCTTACTGCATGTGCGTAAAGTGTCGTCCAGTATTAGCCTGTGCAGTCCGCACAGGCTAATCCAGGACAGCACTTTCATCCTACAGTGGATTTATGTTTAGAAGAGACTACCTTGAAACAGAAAATACCATAAAAGCGGAAAGTGCCATCCCGGATTAGCCTGTGCGGACTGCACAGGCTAATCCGGGACGACACTTTACGCACATACAGTAAGACCGGTTTTCCCACGACGCCCCTCATTTATAAAACACTGTTAATATGATGCCATTAAAGGCACACCTTTTAAGGTTCTAGTATAATACGCTCAACACCAATGAATGTGCTACTAAGGAGTTTTGTAAACAGGGGCCCTGAAGCTTATTAGTATTCATATTGACATGCCTGTTTCCAGAATAACGGAGCCTACGTACGAGGTCTGTTTATGGAGGGAGCACGCTGGGACAGGCAGCGGAAAATGATCGACGAGTCGCAGCCAAAAATACTCCATGAAATAGTGCCTGTGGTATCCTTTACTGAATACTGTCGAGTGTGATGAAATTCTCCGTTTAGGTTGTGTATGTTTATTCAGTACTTGTCATTCAGAAATACATTTGAACATTGTTATTTCGAATTTTGTTAATTCGAAGTCAGAGTTATTTCTAAGTATTTTTCTGGTCCCGATTTTATTCGTTCTTTGTTTAACTAAAATAAACTTGTTTAATAAAACTTTTTTAATTTGGATTATCAGTATTTCGAAGGCTAAAATGCGGTCCAACGCTGATAGTTCACACTTATTTGCCTGTTGGTAATTCGAAATCGTGGTCTTGATTGACACCCGATGATGACACTCAAATGGTCAGCGTGGTCATTGATAGTGGCCGCTATTCACTTTTCACATTTTCATTCAATCATAATATAAACTACAAAATTCAATATACGGATGAAATCTGCGTTAAATGAAATAAAGGTTTAGTGTAACCTTTTGCGACTTTCAAACAAACAATATTTACGGTGATCCAAAGTTCAAAATGTTTAATCTGAAACATCGTTATTTCGAAGTTTACAGGTCGGTCCCCACGACTTCGACATAACTGTGTTTGAATGTATGTACAATCTGTTCTATGTTAAAGAATATTCAACCTTTACGTTTTTGTTTTCACTATTACATTATTTTACTGCATAACTAATTGTAAATATATATCTGCTTAAACAATTCAAAAATGTACATTTGTATGTTAAAAACCTAACAGTATTGTATTTTTGGGGGGCCCGTAGGTGTTCATCAAACAAGCTTTATTTCAGTCATGCATAATTATGTCTTGCAATTATCAGCAAATATTTCACAGAGTTGTCTTGAAGATGCATTGTGTGTAGTAAAGTTTCTTGTCTCTGAACAGTCCCTTGTTCAAGTAGCATGGTTTAATAGCTGCCAATTGGATTGTTAAAAACAAATCTATACCTTAGAATTTTTTTTTATTAAGGATGTTATTGCATTCCTTAAGCCAACCCAGATATGGTTGAAACCAGGTAAAACAGAGGACTTTGAAAACATTCACAACTACAGCTGTCCAGGTAAAACAACGTTTGATTCAGTTATCCCTGAATATAGTATAGCCAATAGCCTTTATGTACTGTAAAATATTTTACATTAAAAGCACTGCATAGTATTACAACTTTCATATTCTTCAGATCATTTCACTTGAATTCCTGAATGCATACATGACATTATTTAGGCAATTTGTAGTCTTTTTAAAGCCATGTCTTCCAATAATGTAATTTGCAAATGTTTCATTACAATTGTGTCAGTTGATTAGGTGTTGACATGACAAAGGTTTTGTATTCATTCTTTGTCCAGATTACCTATACATTCATTACTCTGCCTGTTCATACACTTCTTGTGAAAATCCAAGATCAAACTTTAGGGTTTGATGGATCATTTACTAGCAGTATTGTAATTTATCCCATCATCATGTGTGCATTGACGAAATAAACCCCCATAGAATAAACTTTGCTTTATTTCAACTCTGTGGTGATAAAGGAAACACGCTCAGTATAATGACGTCATCTTGTTGATTTTTGTGACATCATTTTATGTTTTTCTTAATAATTTTCTTCTGTTTATTTTCAAAATAAAGACAGAAAATGATGGGATAAATAGAAAGTATTAATAAAAAAGAATAAAGATAAGTTTATTTGCCCGCCACGAAAATTTAACCACTCGCCAAGGCTCGTAGTTCAGGTTTTCTAAGCCTCGCTAAATAAACTTAGCATTATCATTGTTTATACAAGTATATTATACCAAGTTCAGGTTGGCTGTTTGCTTGTTGATAATGAATAATATTTTCTAACATTTGAGGTGCGTCGTGAGAAAACTGGTCTTAATGCATGTGCGTAAAGTGTCATCCCGGATTAGCCTGTGCAGTCTGCACAGGCTAATCCAGGACGGCACTTTCCGCTTTTATGGTATTTTCTGTTTCAAGGAAGTCTCTACTAAAAATAAATCCACTGTAGGCGGAAAGTGCCGTCCTGGATTAGCCTGTGCGGACTGCACAGGCTAATCCGGGACGACACTTTACGCACATGCATTAAGTCCGGTTTTCCCACGACGCGCCTCATTTTAATTTTTTTATTAATTAAGAAACTGCTCTACCTTGCAGTGTACAAGACGAGTGCCAGAAGAGGTGTGCTGTCCACGACCGGACACTCGACCAACTGGGTCATGAACATCAGCTTCGCGACCGACCAGCCGGAAAACCACTGGATCAACCGCGGGGTCGCGTGTCTCTGTCAACTCGACAACTGAAAACTGACTTTACTGTTACTAAAAATAGAGTGAACCAAGTTTAGGAAAAAACGATCTTTAATCTTTTAAAATGGAGTCAAATATCGATTGCTGGACTCACTGTCTTGAATGAAAACTTGTCTACACAAGTCATACTTAATTTCTATTTCTTACATTCAGTATCAAATTCTATTTATTTTGTTCAATAATTAAAGTCATATTCTGATGGCTCAACTTACTTTCATACATTTAGATTTAGGCATCTTGTAGATAAATGTTAAATTTAGACTAAGTACTTTCGGTGCAATGATTTGGATTTGCCTACAGATCTGAAAAATAATGTCTGTTTGTGCATACCAGTTACCAAATTATGGAGAAAACCATTACGTTTCGTCCTTGCCACTTAGAGGCGGCAGGATTTTGAATATTAACTTCTAATAGTTCTTGTGCATACTAGAATTAATATCTGCTATACATATATTTACTTTGAGTTCACAGACTTTGAAAGATGTTGCTTCCAACCACAAAGTCTGTGAACTCAAAGTTCCACAACCACAACCACAAAAACAACCACAATTACGTAGACTATTTCATTTTATCTCTCATTGTATTTTTATTTTCTTCTTTATTTTGTAATTCGTTATTTGTTGCAGGAACAGAAAACGAAGCAATAATTGTTATATTCAAGTTTTATTTTGAATTATGGAATCCATTGCATTCTCTGTTTGTTTTACTTAATGGTATGCTGTACTAGTTATTGACTCTTAAATTTTAATGTACATAGAAAGGGGGAGGTGTAATTAATTTATTTAATATGACTAAATCATGTTTAACATTCATTCATAGATTCTTCAATACTTTACGGTATTTGGTATCTTTTTTAAATAGATATAATAGTGAAGTAAAGTTATAGTGTACCTTTTCAAATGTGAGTCATAGTTGCATTTGATTTTAAACATGAACAAAAATCTAGTGAAATGGTACTTTTTTAAATATAATAATAAGTTATTAATTTATTATTATAAATTGTTTGATGTTTATCTGTTAGTATTCCATTGTATATAGGCAGTTATTTTTATACATGTACTGTTTATCTTTGCATTTACCATTGTAAGCATTTTGATAATTGTTCAAGAAAATTTCATTCTTTACATTTGCCAATGATGTAAAAGTAGCTGTGATTTGGATGGTATTATTGTGTCTATTTATTTAATTTATAAAAGTTTACAAATATACTGTTTGCGTTATTATTTTGTTACAAATTTTATACATTATAAGTTTGATGCACTGTTTAGATTTTTATTGTTTTTACTGTAATTTACGAGGCTACACATCATTTCCTGTTTCTGTTTATATTTGACATATACATACGCACTTTTTGTTATCGTTAATAGTATGTTTCGTTTTTCCTGGTGTTTGTTATTTTCATTGTTGTTTTTTGTTGTACCTGTGGAAACACAATTCCTAGCGTAATGTTAATTATGATTATTGCTTTATTCTCATCATTCTGTGCTTCCATTAGCATGTTGGTCTTAAGTTAAAGCCGCAGTGCATACAATATGGTTCAGTACAATACATTCAATACAGTGGCATTAGTTCTAATGAACATTAATAACGTTTATTTAACTGAAATCTGTTTCTTATTTATGAAAACGCTTGGTACGAACGGAATATACACTAATGTACATGCCGATTATACTCCAGAGGCATCACCAGCTATCGCATACAGATAACTATACGATAAAAAGTTACCAAAACGTTATTACTTTACCAATTTCAATGCGTTTTTTTTGTATTTTGATCGGTAAGATGTCCATTAGAAACGATTTCTGCAAAGTTTCATTTTTATTAACATATTTCTGGACTGCTGCTTTAACGGTCGAACACACTTTTGATACTGAGGTTGTTTTTGGACAGTATAAAATATGGAAATGTTTCCCATGTCTTAGTCAAGATGGAATATGACAGCTTTGTAAAGGGAGCATTCAACAAGATTTCTCTTATATTATGAATAATCCTAATTATATTTGTAATACTGACAAATCACTTTTAAGTTAACATACTGAAAATGTATAGAATTTACAAATTTACCTTTGAAATCACACAATATTAATATCTAATCAAATGATTGCATTTTAATATTCTTCCGTTTTTTTTACTCACCTGAGCACATACTGCTTAAGTATAGGTTGCTCTGGTCAGTGGTTGTCCGCCATACACTATTCTCATCATTTTGCTCTTCCAAAATCCTTTCAAGACATCTTGGTCTTCCAAAATAAAAACATGTCCGCCAGGGCTTTTAGTTATTTGTTATGGCTACATGAAACTTTTGAAGATCTTTTCTGCAATAATAATAATAATAGTAACTTTAAATTTTATTTGACATAACGTTTCTGCAGAAACCCACTGTATGAAATTTCTTCAAACTGTCTTGATACATGTATGTAATAAAATAAAACTATAGTCAAAACAGGGTATCTTCTTTAAAGTCCTGTATGTAACACTGAAAATACACTTTGGGTACCAAAGATAATTCTATTTCCTTTATAAGCCTATAATTATGTAAAACTGAAAATATCCTTTGGGTACCATATCTCTTCTATTCATCTTGGATGTGTCAAATAGTAGTGTCAAAAAGTAGCATCATGTCATGTTTGCTGTAATTCTGGTGAGCGACATGGGGACATCATAGCACATTGAAAATATAGTGTAACGCCACATTTTTGTTGAGTGCTCCCTTAGTCTTGAATGGATATTTTTGCGTAATACATGCGCTTATATTGTATGGTGATATAATGTGTGTAAGGTTGAACTTGGCATCTCATGAATATTCAGTTCATGTCAGTAACCGAGCCAAAAGTTAGGTCAACATTAAATATAAGTGAAACTTGTATCACATGCACCATGGCATCACTTACGAACAGTAACTAATTTGTAATATATATGAGGAGTGTCTTGGGAAAACCGGGCCTAATGCATGTGCGTAAAGTGTCGTCCCAGATTAGCCTGTGCAGTCCGCACGGGCTATTAAGGGACGGCACTTACCACCTACAGTGGATTATGTTTAGAAGAGACTACCTCTAAACAGAAAATACCATAAATGCAGAAAGTGTCGTCCTGGATTAGCCTGTGCGGACTGCACAGGATAATCTGGGACGACACTTTATGCACGTGCATTAAGCCCGATTTTCTCACGACGCACCTTATATATACATTGTATTACATTGATTGCTATAAATACCACCAAACTAAGTGCAAATGCAGTTGAAGATTAATGAGGTGCCAGGTCAAACCTAACACACAAAACAAATAACATTTTATGTACTTATTTTGTAATGACTTATGTAGTATTTATGAATAAAACATCTGACACATGACTTTCAATTTTTTGAAAATACCTCCCTCCCCGTAAAACACCAAACAAAACAAAAAACAACTAAGAATTAAAAGCTGTTGTTGTGTTTTTTAATTGTTATTTGATTAAAAAATTTATTATTTTTTTCAATACCTTACTATAAGGGAAGAAGGGGAGGGTTTGTCTAAAATGCTGGTTAGAGTTATGGGCCTCGGTCAGTGACCTTCTGTAACAACCCTGAAGACGTGTGCAGTTTCAATTGAATATCTTTAGTAGTTATAGAGATATGGAGTTGTTGCACACAATCTTTAACCTGAATTTTCTAAGTACAAAAAGGGGCATAATTTTGCTAAATTGCAGGCCAGCGTTATGGGCCTTGGTCAGTGACCTTATATAATGACACAAAAGACATTTGTGAAGTTTCAATTGAGTATCTGTAGTAGTTACAGAGATATGTGCTTATTGCACGCAAACTTTAACCTGTATTTTCTCTTGCACACAAACCCTAACCTGACTTATCTAAGTACAAACAGGGGCATAATTCTGGTCAAATGCTTGTCACAGTTATGGGCCTTGGCCAGTGACCTTATATAACGACCCTGAAGACGTGTTAAGTTTTAATTGAATATCTGTAGTAGATATGGAATTGATGCACGCAAACTTTGACCTGGATTTTCTAAGTACAAAAAGGGGCATAATTTTGCTAAATTGCAGGTCAGAGTTATGGGCCTTGGATAGTGACCTCACATAATGACCCCGATGATATGTGTGAACTTTCATGAACTTTCAATTGAATATCTATAGTAGTTCAAGAGATATGTACTTTTTTCACGCAACCATTAACCAGAGCATTATGCCGACGCACGATTGAGTAGTAAAGCTCGCACTATTCGGTGATTATCTGAGCTAAAGCTTTTAGTATGACGCTATTTGGTGACAAATCTGTTTAATTCATTTGAAAGTCAAAACGGATTCTAAAAAAGACAAAATCATATAATTTTCAACTTTCACTTGATCAGAGGGAAAAAAATAATTCAAATCTTGCAAATTGCCCTTAGTGGTTTTAGAGATGTTATATAAAAGAAATTGAAATAAAAATATTCGGTTAGCTTCAAGTCTGACTTTGGATGATAATCAACAATTGTTCAGAATTGCTAGCCTTGAGCAATGATGACCATAAAAAAATATTTCAACAAGAGGGCCATGATGGCCCAAAGCGCTCACCTGAGTACTGGCAAAGACGAAGACCATACTGTTGTGACAGGTTTGAAAATTAAGGTATCTGAAGGATACACATGTATGCACAGAGGGGGTTAGGATCCATTTGATTTTATGTATCGCGCAGTGCAATGGGCTATACAGAATGGTGGGCAGTGGAGGTAAAATTCTCATAATTCTCATATAATTTTTCTTAACATTCTTTTCTGACCAGTTTTAATTAAGCCAGTGACAGTTATGGCAAATGCAGAAACAGAAGATTTTTGCAGGCACTTTTGAAGAACTAGTTGTAATGTGATAATTGCGAAGGCTGTGCTAATGTCGAGTTTGGCCCTTTCTGTGACAATTTTCTGTCCAATGATGATATTATTACTTATATGAAAATTCATCAATGCTGGACAAAGGTATGCCCCAGACAAAGTGTTAATGAATTGATTTCTTATATTTGACCTTGAATTGTTACCTTGACCTTTGACCTAGGGACCTGGTTCTTGCGCGCCACACTCTATCTCGCCATGCTTGTCACTTCTGCCAAGTTATTTGAAAATCCATCCATGCTGGACAAAGGTATGCTCCAGACAAAGTGTTAAGGATCCATTTGTTATATTTGACCTTTGACCTTAAATTGTGACCTTGACATTGGACCTAGGGACCTGTTTTTTATGTGCAGCACTCTGTCTCACCATGCTTGTCACTTCTGCCAACATATTTGAAAATCCATCCATGCTGGACAAAGTTATGCTCCGGACAAAGTGTTAAGGATTGATTTCTTATATGTGACCTTTGACCTTGAAATGTGACAAGGACCTAAGTTCTTGCATGCAACACTCTGCCTGACTATGTTTGTCACTTCTGCCAAGTTATTTGAAAATGCATCCATGATGGACAAAGTTATGCTCTGAACAAGGCTTTACGGCCGACCACCAGCACACCTACCCGCCTGCTCGCCAGAGGCGTTTCCATAATATGTCCCGTTTTTCAAACAGGCGTATAAAAACTGTGATCTGTATGACAACATGCACCAGAGTCTCCAGTAAGCTCATTTGGCACACAATGTGCCTGGTGAACTAAAAATACAAATATTATATATAAACTTGACTTAATCAGTGTGCATTTATTTATTTACTTGCTCGTCTTATAGAGAAGACACAGACAGAATTCCAAGATGGCCAGTAAGAGTAATCTGGTGTTTAGTATCGCTTCGCTTTATACGCACTTGCTTGGCTCCTGTGATGTAGATAATGTCATTCAGGAATGGATATTAAAGTAATTGTAAATTATTACCGGTATTCGTGGAATTGTTTTCTTGATCATGCCACATTATAAAAGCAATGTTGTATCATTTACAACTTACAAGTAATACAACATTGAAAACAACATTAAATGTAGTTTTCTGTCATAACAGTGGCAAATAAATACAGTTCTATGACTATGACCTTTCAAGGTCGGTTTAACTTAATAATGTGAAAAACATACAAATATGGTAAACTGTCCAGGTACTACCTTGAGCAGCAAACCGAACATCATGTGTATGTATTCCAAACTTCACGCCAAGTATAGGTCTCTTTGACATTGCTATGGTTGCTAGGCATTTCTTTAATCTTTGCATCTTCACAAACCCGTCCACTTCACGAGGTTACTTAATGCCACATTTTGTCTGATTGGACAGTGCTTGCCTAAAAAGAGCTTGTGTGACACCAATTTTGTTTGAAGTAACTCAAACAAAATGTGATCTCATCGGCCACGCACAATATGCCTGAATCTAACCAAACCGAAAAAGGTCAGCACAGGCTAATCCAGGGCGACACATTCTGTTTTTATGGTATTTTCTATTTCAAGGAAGTCTCTTCTAAACTTAAATCAACTGTAGGCGGAAAGTGTCGTCCTGGAAGTCCGCACACACTAATCCGGGACACTTTATGCACATATATTAAGCTTGTTTTTCCAACAACACGCCAAAAACATTTCTTTTAATTTCAGATTTGACCATCAGTTTGTATAAAGATGAATTTTCATAGTTTTCCATACAACTGGTAGCCATACAGGAAAATCTAAAATGTAATGCTGTCATGGCAGCCATGTTTTGTAAACGACCAAGACTACTTTCGAAATTATTTACTACAGCAACAGCCAATAATAATTTCTGTGTAATTGTTTTTCAGATCAGGTCAGCATTCTGATATGGCAACACTTTTCTTCAAATATGTAACAAAATATACTATTATAACAAAACAAGCAATTTTGATCAGTTTTTTAATACTTTATAAATAACGTTACAAATAAAATGTTGTAAGACTGGGTATAGACATCAACAAATGAAGGTTGCATACACTAGTTATGTATTTTAGTTACATGTTATTACAGGTACCAGAACACAAACAGTTACTGTCATGCATTCCAGAGAACTAGTTTTTCACACTTCGTCAACCTGATAGACATTTTTCTGTTTCTGAATATTTCTTACTTATTTTTCGATTTGAACAGATAATAGTCTTATTAATTTTTTATTTTATTTTATTTTATTTTTTTTCTTGATGATTCTAATTAAAGCCACTCAAAATGAAGGAAATGCACCAAAATACTGTCATTTTATGAAAGAAAATGTATTTTACCCAGTACATCAGTTGGGGGATCATTTCTTTTAACAAATTCATTGGGAATTATTTTTTATTATGCACTAACTTACTTGCTTTGGTCATAATGCATCATTAAAGTATTTGATCAACTAGATAAAACTGATGATGTTTTAAACAATTCAGAATACCTTTTGAGTGGCCCTGTTGAAAAAAACAAAGATGACAAAGCTTAGACTCGAATGTAAACTCAAAATTGAAATTATAATTAAAAATAACACCTCGCCTAGGTAAAACAGTAACTAGTATTTAACGAGCATTGAATTAGCATTTGCAAAATGGAGTTCAACATATTTTGTGTTCAACAGAAATTAAATTTTTAACAGATCTCAAAATGAACAGACACCTATTTATTAATGCATTCACATTCTTTTGTCAGCAGTATTTATGCATTATCAGTGTAGCACAAAATCATTCCAATTATATTTTCAAATAAAACTATTGCAAACATAATCCAGTGTTTTGCATAGAACTTTCAGCAGCATAGCAGCAACAAAATTGCTAATGTTAAAACAACATCTCTTGTACTCTGTTATGAGAAATGCTAAGGTATAAATATCACTATAAACATTGAAATCATATATATAGCAGCTCATTCATCATTTTTTAAAGATTTGTTTTCTCTACCGTTAATGCAGAAATTTACTTCTTAATAATGTTCTGTAACTAATAGCATTTTTTTGGAAGTAAGACACTTCACTGTACATGTATTATTTTGTTAGAATTTTTTTTTGTTAGTAAACACATTGATGTGTTTAGCATTTTCTTCTGCAATACAGAATGTACAGGTAAATACATTTTGAGAAACAAATTAGAGTACTTGAGTAACATTATTAAAATGCAGTTCCATAAACAATACAAAATAGTTAATAATTTGTGTACATGACACATGATGAATAATGATGAAAAACAAATGATGCGGTTTGTCATTGCCGATGACAGAAAAGTGAACACTTATAAATAAAAACAAACTGATATCACAAAATGACTGCTGTCTCGAGGAACAACAAAATGAGGCACAATGAATATAACATACAGGCCACACTAATATCATTTATTGTATACTGTTAAACAATTTCTACGCTACATAAATTAGACATCAGAAAGATAAGCACGGAGCAACAATATGCTTATTGAACCCCAGTGCTACCCCTTGGTAACAAGTGAGTGAAAATACACAATTAATACAGTTTTATTGAAAACATTTGAGGCGTGTCGTGGGAAAACCGGGCTTAATGCATGTGCGTAGTGTTGTTCCGGGGTTAGCCTCTGCGGACAGCACTTCGCTTTTTGGGTATTTTCTGTTTCAATGAAGTCTCTTCTAAACATAAATCCACTGTAGGTGGAAAGTGCAGTCCCGGATAAGCCTGTGCGGACTGCACAGGCTAATCCGGGACGACACTTTACGCACATGCATTAAGCCCGGTTTTCACACAACACGTCTCCCTTGATTAGCTGTTGTAATCTTTGGTATCCGTAAGAAAAATACAAGGGACATGTACAAATTGCACTTGTCCCTCACAGAACCCTGTCTTTGACCCCTTTTTTAAAGCACCACATCAGATTCTATCGTAAGGCCCTAAATCTTTGTTTTGTTAACAATTTTGATAGTACATGTTAATGATTATGATTTTTTGTACACTTATCAAACAATAAACACTTAAACTTGATAAATTTGCTTACATTCTAAATTGTGTTCAACTTTCTACCATGACTGTGGATATATTTGTTTATTTCCTAATTAAGTAAGTTGTTCGAAACTTCACAATTAATCATGCCATATTTCTTTTTATTGACAATTAGCAACATTAAAAGACAATTATTAAGACGAAAAATCACTTAAAATTGGCAAATTTGGCATCAATCAGGGAAGCCCCATAAAAAACATCAAACACTTCAACTATGATATCGTACAATTCTTGTCCTTTTTATTTTTGTGTCTACGAACTGGCCGACCCAAGGTTGCACTCTTATTGGCTCCAGCGAATCCGAAATTGTCCACATAGGCAATTCTGGGTGCGCCTTTACTGGGACTGTCGTAGTAGTAGTCAAAGTCGTCCTCCGAGTCACTAGAGCTTGAACACGTGCTGCATGAGTAACTCTCATCGTAACGATCGACACCCCGATCCATCGACATGGAGAGTTCGGATGTCTGGGACATGTTGTGGTTCGGGTTTTTCAATATTTTCTTCCGTTCTAGTTCACCGTTCTGACTAATTTCCGCCAGCATCGAGGCCCTGCCCTCAAAACTCTGACTTCTCGGATAGCGTTTGTTTCCATGGCGACGATGTGACCTCCCAGGTGGGGGTCGAGAGATGGGATTCATCTTTTCATCATCGGGCAGTGACAACTCATTAATATCTTCCACGGGAGAATTTCCTGATCGGAGTTCAGGGAAAGACCTGTTGGCTGCACCATTTTGAGCAGTTAATTTTTGTTTACCACTGTATGACTGGATAAAATTTGTGGGTACTTCTGGATGGTAGTAATTTGCCTGTGCATTACCACTAAACTTTACACCTAGATTTTTCTCCGAGCCAGATCTGCTGCGACTCACACTCCTGCTTCTGGAGACACATGAACTTTCCTTATCAGAACCACCACAGTTTAATTGCTCAGTTGACAGATCAGGCATAGACAGCTGTGAAAGTCGCTTCTTTTTGGCATCATGTAACGGTAATGCCTCCACCAATCCATCCATGTTGATCTCATATCCGGACATCTCCAGCCTTGCTTTAGTCGGAGGCTCGTACGTTCCCGGTGCATAAACCTCGCTGTTACTGCTGGTGGCATACCCCTGGTCGCGATCTGACGATGGGCAGCTGTCGGGTATGCTATACTGCTGTCGTAACACTTCCTGTAACGCCATCACACTGCTCTCTTTCATCGCGTGACTGATCGGGGATCCCAGACGAATGTTGTTAATATCCTTCATATATTCCTCGGCTTTCCGATGTGGCTGTGCGTTCATGCCAGCCCCTGCACGAGAGCACGCAGCTGAACAGTATATAACACCGTGCTTTGGCAGAAATGGTTGTCCTAGTAACGATTTTTGACAAGTGTGGCACTTAAAGCATTTCGGTGTGGCGTGCCAATGTTGACCTTCATGGGTCATCTGTCCTTGGTCTACACCTATATGCTCGCCGCACGTATCACAGAACTCAGCAAACATCCTCTCGAAGCAGACGCAACAAAATGGCCGCCCCTCGCGCATGATGTACCTCTGCCCCCCTAGCTGAGCATCACACTCGAAGCAGGAGAAGTGCTTCATGTGCCAGCTACGGCCCTCAGCCTCCGTGCACTCATCTGCAAAAATAATCTGAAACAAAAAATTCACTTAATGAAATACAGTTTTAAGTGGAAGCTCAAGCATTATATGATCGCTGCATTCCATTCCTGACCAAATCAGGTTGATATAAACTGACATGGGCATAAAGTCTTAAAGGAGTGTCCTATATTCTGTACACAGTACCAAAGTTGGCAAGATGTTCACTTTATGTGTTCTCATGTAAACTTTTTTTCTGTCAACTAGGTTTAGTACTGAAGTCATAAATGTATTGCTAAAGATGTAGTTATGAACACATTTTAAGACCGATGCCAAACCAAAAACTACATGTTCCCATTACTGAGTGGCGTGGGACTAGATGGAGGTTTGGGGCGTTGGGCTACGTGTTTTCTTGAATTACTATGCTCTGGAACTAGAGTAATACCTCATCACACGCTGCACATCTAGGCTTGATCAGCTCGGCGTGGTGTCGCCCGCAGTACAGCTGTCCGTCCCGGTAGAAGTAGATCAGGTCTACTAGCAACTCCTCGCAGGTCGTGCACACGAAGCAGGATGGGTGCCAGAACCTCTCACTCCCACACCGCGATGCAAACACTGCTATCTCACCTCCAGAAATCATCGTCTTGCACTGGAAAATTTTGATTATATTTTTGTTGTAAGACATTTATGCCAGACTTTAAATTATAACCATGATCCACGACTATAAAGCCTCAAGCTCAGCTAATATAAACATTAAATATTTTAACATAATTTTCTGCTATCTCTTAAATAAACTGGAAATATTTAAACATCATTTTCTGTTATCTCCCCACCAGAAAACAGTCTTGAACTGGAAAATATGTAACAACAATATTACATGTTTTCCTTTTCATTAAGCTCATTTTTGATGAGAAGAGTATTAAAACCTCATGTGCAATAAAATATTATTAAATTCACAAATTGTCTCAAATTATTAGAGGTTTGTAGTAAAACAGTGCAGAACACCCATGGGCAGACAATTCAGCTGCAAGCTAGCATTTGTAACTTAAAAGTTACCTCCCTTAGATCAAATTGGTTGTGTTATCAGTAATGACATAATGTGATCAAAATAATGTCAGTTAAAATACAAATATATTTTAACAATCATGTGTTTTTGCACATTTTAAAACAAGGTGCTGTGTGATGTCCAGATTACAGACACTCCCACACTCTCTTTGCCCTTTGTTAAGTACAGAAAAATGCATAACATTTCATTTATAGCTATATTTCTCATTATTACGACTGAAAACATGCAACTGACCATTTGTTCAAGTGAACTGCCCTGTCCCTACGTACCTTCGAGCACACACCCCCCTGCATGGTGAGGGGCAGGGGCCGCACACTGCCCCGCCCCAAGGCCTCTCGTTTCCTCTGTGCACTGAACATGCGCAGCTCGTGTTTCTCCTCCTCGCTGAGGCTGTTACAGTATCGAACCTCGTTGTCATGGGGAGGTAACTGCTGAAGGAGCTGACGTACTCGGTACTTCTCCCCCACACTGTTCAGGTACGGCACCTTGTCCTCCGGCAGGGCGCGGAAATACTGGTGCACCTGAAAAGAAAGTTCATGAATGTGAACTGTTTTGTTTTGTACTTATTTAATGTTCGTGCTACATGTAACCAAAATAGCCATTGGCTAATACAATTTCTAATTAGCTACAAAAAATTCTAAAAATATTTGAAAATGAAGCATTATTTTCACACATTTGGGGTGCCTGTTTCTAAATAACAGGTATTTTTGCAAAAATAAAAACTTGTGGCTACTAATTCAGTTTGTTAGTGCTAACCTAGACTTATGTATAATTTTACTTATACAAACATTTATAACAAATAACTTAAGCACATGTGAGGTGCATCGTGAGACAACCGGACATAATGAATGTGCATTAAGACTGGTTTTATCACGACGCGCCACATTTACATTTATTGATGTGCTTAAGATTAAAAACTCTTCCCAACACCAAATAGTACCAACTACTTATACTACTGAAATACCTAATGAAAATACTGAAATACCTTGTTGTTTAAACAAGGGTTAGACAATTTCATAATACCAGTAAATATAAACTGTGGTACAAGCAACAGACTTGACGTCAATTTCATAACTTTTATTCATGCTGACGCATATGACC
Source organism: Congeria kusceri (assembly GCA_027627225.1). Lineage (NCBI taxonomy): Eukaryota > Metazoa > Mollusca > Bivalvia > Myida > Dreissenidae > Congeria > Congeria kusceri. Next base: position 24,579,209 of record CM051035.1, read on the forward strand.
ACTTCACAAAGAATGTTATGTCTAAGTTTTAATAAGTCTCAGTTTAAATTTCTCCAGCATTGCTATGTATATTTATATTGGCTGGTAAACCAAGAGCCACAAAATGCTAGACGGAATTCAAGCCAGTCTCTGCAATCAGTGAGAACATTGCAGTAATTGCGGTAATTACAATTAGGTTGCCATTAGCATGCACATTCTGTACACCTGTTACGCAATTCCGAGCCTTCAGGATGGATTCCAAACATAACACTGTCTTTTGTTCAAACTTAACAAATTTTGTTGTGCCTGTGATTTTAAAAGAGTATGCGGACATGAAAAAAATTGAAATACGTATAAAATTTTGTTGCAATTATAATAATTATTGCAACCACGTCTTGAAAAATCCAATTTTAATGTTTTATTACAAATTTAATTTAATCAGTTATTATGCACTAATGATAACCACTGTTTATAATTGGATTAATGAGAAAAATAAGACAATCTTTTAAAAACAACTTAAAACTTAGTTACGATATATCTTAATCTATTCTCCTGGATAAGCAACTGGAAAATATGGATTACAATCAAAGTTAGATGTGGCTTGTCATGGGAAACTCGTGCTTAAAGTATCGTCCCAGATTAGCCTGTGCAGTCCGCACAGGCTAATCCAGGACGACACTTTCCGCCTACAGTGGATTTATGTTTAGAAGAGACTTCCTTAAAACAGAAAATACCATAAAAGCGGACTGCACAGGCTAATCCGGGATGACACTATACGCACATGCATTAAGCCCAGGTTCCCACGACACATCTCATATGGAGTCTCACACAGAAACACTAAAATAAATCTTCAGTAAGTCACATTATGATAAAATGCTTATTCAAAAACAGTATAGGCTTACAGCATTAGCATCGTTGTTAATTTGAAAACACAAATCTCCCATTTCTGTATTAATTTCCACCCCGGATGACTGTTGGGTTTTGGGCCAAGAACACCCAAAGTGTTTGTGTTGAAATCAAGTCTTGGCATCATGTTGTGTGCCTAATGCAAAATCATTTCATGTAGTTCTCAACATGAAATCAACACAAGTAATACTGGCCAGGGAGGTTCATTAAGAAATGTTCAGTTTCAGTTCACAGAGGGCAAGTTCATGAAGTTCCAACAGATTCCTGATATAAAATATTTTGGGGGTTGATGTTCCTTTTCTAATGAACGACACTTTTTTTGTACAAATTACGGTGAATTAACTTGAGTCGTATTGTTAAAAAAATCTATAACAAATGAGCCTTTGCACTTTGCAGTGATGTTTTATTGTACTGAAATTGTAGTTTCGTTCAAAACCAAAAACAAGTCAGATTTATAATGCTTGATGTGTAATTTCATGCTCTTTTCCCCACCCAATAACTTCCCTGATATTATAATTAATACTTTAAGGTGCGTAACTGATAATTAATCAATACAACTAGGAATAAAAGGTAAGTTAATTATCAAGATATAATCTTCATAACAGGCATGTATGGGGTGAAAAATGTAACATACATTATCCATAAAATATTCATCAAAACTCTAAGGTTTGTATGCATATACATGACTCCCTTACTGGACAAATATGAACTGAGGCAATATTTTGAAATATTATTGTTGAAAATTCAAAACATTTTAGATGTGAAATATATGAGGCACGTCGTGGGAAAACCGGACTTAATGCATGTGCGTAAAATGTCGTCCCGGATCAGCCTGTGCAGTCTGCACAGGCTAATCCGGGATGGCACTTTCCGCTTTTATGGTATTTTCTGTTTCAAGAACGTCTCTTCTAAACATAAATCCACTTTAGGCGGAAAGTGCTGTCCCGGATTAGCCTGTGCGGACAGCACAGACTAATCCGGGATGACACTTTACGCACATGCATTAAAACCCGTTTTCCCACGACGCGCCTCATATAGTCTTCCTAAGTTACCAGGGTTGTCATTATCAAATGAAACAAGCGATTTTTATCTAAATCTAAGAGATTTGGTCAGGGGTCTAGGAGGCTCTTTTGTGATATTACTATTCACAATTTGAAAGTTCCTGAAAAAACAACCGATTTTCTCATGATTTTTTACGATGAATTTGATCGGCAATCAGTTAATAATGACACACACAACCCCCCCCCCCGAGTTACCGAGGGAAATACTCCACAACAACCAAGTGTTCAACTCGAATACAGTCTTCGAAATAACCCACTTGCCCATTTAAGCAAGGGACAAGTAAAAACCTATCTGGGCAAATTAAAATTTTGACCTGTCTGCCTGAATGGGCAAGTACAAGAACGGTGCAAATTATGAAATTAAAAGATTAGTATACCAAAAATACAACAATGTCCATATTGTTTCTTCTAAATATATCAGTATCAAATGATTTTCTTCTATATGACTGACAACATGAAACAACATTGTTTATTTGTTATCGTTTGAACTGTCAAGGTAATTTCTACACTAATTTCCTAATTATGGCCAAGTTCAGGTGAATTCGAGCAAGCTGACATTGTATTGCACATGCCAGAATGGGCATATCCTTCCAAACAATTATTGTGAAGACTGGGAATATCTTGGTTACATCATAAGATTTACAACATGAATGAATTGAATATTTGTCATGAAGAATCTGTCAATTAGAACCCTATTATCAGCAGTGTCGACATGCAAAATGACAACATTTTCTTGATCATCAGACTTAAACCCTTTGATAAAATGTACCATGTGTCGAAATCAAAAATTGAAGAAATTTCTTGAAACAGTCAAAATAAGTTAATCAGTTTACAGATATTGTTGTTATTAAATTTCTCATCTTACTGACGTATTACGTAAGTTTATCTACCAGATTTCATGATGCTACTTGATCATTTAGACAAGTACGTGTTATTTCGAACATTACAGCAAATTATATTTGAAATTCATAATCTACCTGGTATGTTTTTTACAAATCATTAAGGTACCAAAGAATCTGCACTGCTGTCACATGAAACACTTTGATTATAAATCATGTTGTTTAACAATCAATCAATTTATTTATCTTTTCAGTGGCTATATGTTAATACATGTGTGGAAAGCACAGAAATCTCAAAACACTGAAATCAGCTTTTTTAACTATTGCACAAAATGAGATAATTATATAATATAATTTATTCACAATTTCTGAAAATCAAATAAAATATTCTGGCCAACTTTAACACACGTAAATTTTCTTACTTGTTTAAACAATTGAAGTTTATTGTCTTCTGTTTCGTTTCATTTCTATTTTCAACAACAACCACAATATTAAAACCTCTTGAATGACATCAGATATCAAGAAGTCAAGATCTGATCATAGATAATGCAATCCAAACATTACTGTAACGTAAGTTTATAGGTGTTTTATTTTATTGGTTACAATGTCAAAATTCATCTACAATGTTCGTAAAATCTGATAGAAAACTACTACCCAAACTACTTGCCACAACATTCAAACACAAATTGTGTTTCTTTTTTAACCATAACGATGTCAGCGAAAAGTGTTTCTTTTTTAACCATAACGATGTCAGCGAGAACAAATTTGACAGACATTTGAAAGCCAATCTCTCAAAATGTAACAATTGCCATTACAGTCATCAGAAAACATGTAAATCTCCAATGCAAAGAATGCACAAGTGTTGCCAGAATCTTGAAGGTTTTATTCCAGCCAATCTGATCAGGAACATCAAACACCAGGCCTGTTCCCCACTCCATGTTCTGATATTTCAGACTGCCTTGATCACCACAGACAAAACAGATAGACATCTTTATAATAGGGAAACCTTGCCAGACAACTATCAAAAACTGCTGAAGATGAGCTAACTCCTCTTTAAGTGCTGCATTCACATTTTTATAGTGTTGCTAGGCAATGGAAAAGTAAAACCATGATATTTCAAGTGTCTTCTCTGTTCCTGGTACACTCCAACATCCCCCCCATCCCACCATAAATTGGCTAAAGTGTCTTACAGACAGCCAATCATTTGGCAACTGGATTATATAAGTGCACTAAAATTCCTATAGTCTACCCTTCACTCATGAAATACTATTTCAGACAAATACCTTCTAAGATATACAAATCTGTTCATAATTTATGGTCATTCTACCTGTATAAATAAGTTGGAACGGTCTGCTGCCTTTAATTTTAAGTTACTGTATTACAAGAATTTTTAATGCCACACAATGAAATAAATCCATTTTCTACTCACTGAAAATTGTACCGGGTAATTCAAAATTAATACCTTTTTATAATTTTACTCTATATTTTAAAGGCTTTTACCTGGTCAAATGACGAAATATAAAAGATCATTTTCTAAAATCCAACAGAAAACATATTATCCATCAATAAAATTTCAAAACATGTCCACGTACATTTCCAAACCAAATGAAACTAAAATTTACCTGTGCATTTTATAAATGCTTAAAATGTTGTAACAAATTAGATTTTAACTTCATGTAATTGCTAAAATGTCTGGGTCAAACAATAAGCAATTAAATTTCAATCATAACACAAAATGAAATGCATTCAGAACTGGTATTTACCACAAAACAGTTGGAAAATAAAACCCCTAAATATCATGAAAGACTTTTAATGACCACTGGAGAGAAATCTATTCATGGGGTGCTGATTAAACGTTTTCAAGGCGCATTAAATCAAACAAAATATTTGAAAGTGTTTCAGCACACTGAGTCGAAAGGTACCCTTTAATAACAAGCTACCCCAGATTTATGACAGCAAGATCATGCCCAGGTATGTAATTATATAAACGTTGATCAATTATGCTAATCAAAATGTCAGAACCATTGATTGCTTTATTTGGTAATAGAGGAGTTTTATAGATATTTACAACTGTGACTGAAAACTTGAAATCTTAAACCTTTCTGGTAGGTAATTTGGTTTTCAAGAGGTCTAGATGTTTAGTACATTACAGACCGAGATATTCAGTAAATAAAGTCAATATGTAAATAAAGTGAAGTTTCAATTTAAATAAGGGCCCTAAATTAACCACTGAAGACATTCCACCTTATATTAGTCTCACGATTACCTCAAAGTTATCATGTATTTACTATTTCATGAGTGTTTTCTTGAAACCGAAGAACCACAGAGATAAATATATAAAAGCAAATTATGCAATGTTTTGACAGCTTTCTTACCAGTGCCAAAGAGAGCACAATGTTAACTATAATATATGACCATATGGACAGTTAAATGAACTGACCGAATAAATGGCGCCGTACATTCTCAATTAATACACAGAACATATGACAGTTTTAAAGCACATACACATGACATTTAACATACAAAAGCACTTACTTGTATGACAATACACATATATGACACCAATTAGCTTCTGTTATTAGTTAATAAACTGACTTCATTAAAGGAAAAGTACTGTAAATAACAGCTATGCTAATCTGACACTGCATACATGCCATACGTCCTTGTCTCACCGGGATTGTCCCGGTTTCGCGAGGTCTGTGCCGGCGTCCCGGTGAGAAGCATTTTGTTCCGGTCAATCACAAAAATCGATGTTAGTGTACCATAAAACTTACATTGGGCCAACAATTAACTTCAGATCGTTAATCACTTTATTGGTCCGTATGACAACAATACCCGCTAGCCGCGTGTCAAAGAGGAGCAGTAATGATTTATTGATCGTTTGTCAAACTTTCGCGGGATGGGGGTCATATATCCGCGATCGCTAATTGCTGCTGATTGTTGCATTGTTTCGGAATAAAAAAGGAACTGTGTTTGTTGTTATTTTGATTTAAAATAGAATAGGTGTTATCACATAATTAGTTTGGTAACGTTTGAAGATAAGTATGAAAATAAATTGAGAACTTTTCGAGAATTAAAGATGCAAAAACAATCATTACTTTCTTTAAACTCGTATTGTTCACATCGCAAAAGTTTATGCAGTTAATGACGCAGTGTATAGTGGAACGTAGCCCAGGTATAAGTCTGCTGGAGTAGTCTCCCTTGTAACCGCATTTGTTTATTTGACAATCAGTGTTTATATTTGCGTGTTTCGTGTAATTTCTTTGATGTCATAATTACAAATACATGTTATCGTTTATATTATTGAATAAATATGTTTAAAATATATGCGTGTGTATGTTTGTGTTATTCATTTTGGGTGTTTATTGATTGAACTATAACTATATAGACCACGAAACGGAATAGGACCTAGGTTATATACGATAAACTATTATTATTACTTGTTGTTTTTCAGACAAAATGACAATATTAATGTGTCCTGGTCAAATGTCAAATGTCCCGGCGATTTTGTGGCAATGTCCCGTTTTGGCCTGAAAAAATTATGGCATGTATGGACACTGAAACAAACTGACATTTTGCCACGAAAACAGATTTTTTTCTGCAAAATTTGGCATTTCATAATATTTTAATGCTTTAATATAACCTCTTTAATAATGTTCATAGTTAAAACTGTCCAATGAGAATTTAATACTGCACTATTTTGTATTTTTTATTTTAATAAAAAATATAATTAACAGTAGACTGTGTTATGTTAGTTATTTATTTAAAGCGAACAGATCAGTTCTAAGATCAGTCATAAGCCACAGATGTTCATATTAAGAAACACTTATTGTCTATTAGTTACCTAATATATTGGCATTTCAGTATCAGGTATTGGACAAAAGTGGTGAATATACTGAGCAATCTAATCAACCAATATTGGCATGTTGGTGTTGTGACATATTAAGTGTGATAATCCACTATAATTTCGACATCATAGCATTCTCACAGAGACCCGTTTTTATTGTATACCAGTATTTGGTACTGACACCTCGCTTTATTGACATGTGTGATTAAATGCTATTATATGATCGTTTTACTTACCAACTGTTTTATTTCCATATTAAAATCCACTTCTGTAAATCTTCTTACTTATGAAAAGCATTACAGTCTTCATAGCATGCTTGTATTTCTGCGTCAGCTTAAATCATTGACTGCACTATAATAATGCTATTATTGTATAATTATAACACAATTTGACTTGAATGTTGTTGATCACTTATTTTCCACAAAACAAATAAATGTCAAAAAAAACTTTAAATCACTCCAAATTATTTTTGAAGTTTAACTATTCCACAAAACACTATCCAATATTCTGAGTCAAAAAATCAAAATGTCCTCTCCAAAATAAAGTTCACTTTTTAATGGCAACAGACTCACTTCAACACCAAAGATGACAAAAAGTATACAAAATTCATCTACCACAGTCATCAATCAGTTTTTGAGACACACATTTCACATGTCTGGCCGTAATTACTCCATGCTTCACTTCAAACAGCCCCCCTCAACTACAAGACCTCAATATGCAGTCAACAAGTGCACTGTGTGTGCATTTAAGGGGACATAAACCTGTCCCCAATTATATCCCCACTGTCAAATGCACCCCTGGCTATAATGGTTGTATGATCAAGGGGCAGTACAAATACTAGTGATACTGTTCCTGTAGGGATCTCCCTACATACAGGATATGCATAATTATTGGTTATCTACTGTCTGATCTGGCCCCTTGATAAAGTTAGTGTAATACCTCTTGGCTATGAAAAGGTCATTATGAAGTGTGTTGTTAATTAGATGTAATTACTTTTACACCTGCAAATTACAATCTGCCCTTTGACCTTCCATTTATCAGTGATTTATTGTTGGTAAAAACTAATGATTCATTGTTAGATTATAATGACCTTAAATGAATCAACATTTTAAAGACCATAGTTGGCTAGTTAATTGGTGTGATAAGTTTTTTTCTGAGTTATAACATTTTCTAAACAAACCAACTTTCCACATGTAAATGACAAGAGTCACATTCCTGACTTCAATATTAAAATTTACTGTGTAAATACATTTGATGAGAATGCAAGAATTACTTCAAAGCCCCAATGGTAACACCTTTGTGAACAAAAAAATGACATTACAGAAGTTGTACAAAAAAGCAACCCACACCAGGCTCCAGATTCCCAACCCCTGGGATTGACTCTGGGTCATAATTGGGAGATGGTGTCACTGATGCAATTGCCTGCTCTTTAACTAGACTGAGATTCATGGGAAGCCAGGCCCACTGAGGATGTAATTCTCCACCAGATTCATACCAATATCTGGCCATTCTTCACAATAGAATGCCCAGCAATAATATGGAATTATGTTTACAATTTTATAATGTGATCTTTAAAATATTAAAAACATGTTTAAGAACCAACAGGGTTGTATTATATTGTAAAAGGAATTGTTCTATAATCACTACATCATGCATGGGAATGGTATAACATAAAAAAACATATTAATGAATTCAAATTATTTTCAAAACACAGATTGGATATCATCAACCAATTTTAGTTTGGGGTTAACAAGTACTTTTTTATCAAGTAGCTTCCGTTATTTACTACTAATAGTACTGGAACAATAATTTGATAACATATGGCAATTTTTCTTAATTTGTTTCATCCCCGAAGAGATTCTGGTGATGCCCAGAAACAATTCTTGATTATAAACAATAGGTCTCCTGACTGCCATTATAGAATTACTTGAAGACTGCTAACACAATATCGCACGCATCCAATTCAACAAATGGTTATTTTATTCTATAAATCCAAAATGAGCATGTCTACAGAGATTTTCTGGTTAATAAAACACAACAAGATGCTGTAAGGAAAGAGCATACATGTATGAGGGCAAATGGAAAATAATCTATTCTTGCATGCAATCTTGACTGTATGACATGACTCTACAAACATCTTTCATACTTCATGATTAACCTGGTATGGTAAAATTAATTTATTTCTAAAAAAAAAAAAAAAAAAAAAAACAGCAACAAAAATACAAAGTATTGAAAGAAAATTAGAGTAATGCCAATGTTATTGTTCTTTATTGTAGTATCTTTTAAGCCGTAAGTCAGATTAGATAATCTGAAAATGACGAGATTGACAGATTTATGTGGAAATCTGAAATCACTGAGCCCAAGCAGGTTTCTGGCAATCACAACAAGGTCAATGAACTATTCTTCTATCAAAAACTCAAACTTTTGTGATTTTAGACACAATTCTTTTCTAAACAGACCCAGCCAATTTAAGCCACTATTTGTATATAACATTTGCCATTGACAAGACAGAACTCAGCAAATAGGAGAGACTCAATCACCTGACTTTTACGTAATACTTTATTATGAAAGGATAAGAATTTTGCTGCAGCACTTAAATTTGCTATGGTAATACAACATTACCTTCTTAATCACAGGTTTAGATCAAAATCTTAGAACGTTACATCTTTGCTGGGAATAGATGCAGCAATAACAGTGTGCAGCACAAAAGAAACTTCACTTCACAAACTGGTTGTATGCAGATGCACACACAAAAGATGTTTTGAATAAAAGTTAAATCAAAAGCATCTTTTCAAACAGGTTCTTACTGTGAGCAGTGATGAATGCCACTGCTTGATCATCAATCAGAGAACTCTGAGAACCACACCTGCATCAGTGGGTGTTTAAACTTGATCATAATTACATTGGAACCCATAATGATGGCAATCTTGGATCCCTTAGTTGGCCTATTGGAGGTTCTGTATCTCCAAATATATCAGCAATCTTAACTCTTTGATAGTGAGGATGTATAAGATATGTTCCCAGTGAACTTTAATAAAAAAAAAAATTTCCTTGTCAATTTATAAATTGATTGTGTAAATATATAATTAATGGAGTATTATTAAATAACTGGGAAATGCACAGCTTTGTCTAACCATCAGTACAATTAGAATCACCTTTAGATGTTCTTCTTAGCCCTGGCATTTTGTTTTTGGCATTCAATACTTTTCATTTGCTTGGTCGTAAATACTACTAAACTGCAAAATACTACTAAATTATTGAATATAGTAGAACCAGACACAGGCAAGGTCTCAGAATATGTTCATAAAATAGTATCATAGCTTTCAAGTCAGATCAGTTCACCAGAAAGTTCCTATTGGGAATGTGTTTCTCTGTAAATGATGTACATGCCCTAAAATATGGAATGATGCAATACATTAATTTTCCTCTCAAGGAAATTCTGTGACGACAAGAAAATTGGCTATATGTGAAATGCTTTTAGCACGTCTAAGAAATGTAATACTATCTCTTTCATATTAAACAGAAATCCTACAAGCCACCAGTCAAATAACTGTTGATATTCAATAATGAAGCAATTTGATCATGCATGCAGACCATAGTGCAAGATGTCTCCAAGAAATTACTCAAAAAAAGTCAATCAAACCAGTCATCGGAAAGACTCTGTAAGATAAATACTAGTAGCAAAATGCTCTTAAAGAGAAATACTAGTAGCAAACTGCTCTACAGTACCGGTATGCGGACATTATAATTGCACCAATTGCCTTAACAAATCAATTTTAATTTAACTGTTTTACAATTTACAAAGAGGCCAAAAAGGAAGAAATTAAGATTTAAAACAACAGCAATAAACAATAAAAAATATCCCAACATAGAAAAGGAACGCGTGCAATGGTGGTTATGCGGATGGTATCTAAACGAAATTATCCCGAGAGTTTCAAATATTTTAAGCCTCAGTAACAACTGTGGGACATTATGATTCACCGATGTATATTGATTTGACAAATTTCTCAGCAACATGTTTATGATGAATATGCCTCCTAACGCTACAACAAAGAGGCCCAAATGCATTCCTTCCCTAATATTGAAGAAAGCCATCAATATTGGCAAATACAGACATCAGTAATTTGGACAGATAGGGTTCAGAAGGCATTTCTCCATTATAGCCATTCTGAGTTATGGAGGCTGAATTGCTCTAGACAGATTTCTCATATAATCTGATGAAATTTCTGCATATTTTTGCGAGTGTTACTCAACCATGATACGGGGTCAAACGTGCGCAATAACGCATTTATCTACAATTCACAGACATTTAAAGGAGTTCCACCATCTGATATTATAATAAGTGGCAAATTGTGCAAATATCAAAGCTTACATTGAGCAATTTACACTATTCAGCTTGGAAACAACCTATTATAAAGCTTTATAATATGGTTAATTAAATGTGATTTATTTTATATTCATATCTTAAGTTGATAAGGCACAATAACAAACACTAATTTAATTTAATCTGAATACTTATTTACTTTCTGCATTCATACATCACCGGAGTGTAAATTTAGCTTATATCTTCTGTATATCAACAAAATATTTAATTTGTAAATGTATTGTAACCTCCGGCTGACAGATATTATGTTTATTATCTTTTGCAAAAATACAGGTTGGCAACGAAGCTATTTTTTTCTAGAACTCAGCACAATACTTGTATCAACATTCACAAACATTGTCTCAAATCTCCAAACACAGTAGGCATGCAGCTATTTTCTCCACTTTATTATCCCTCAGCCTTTTCTGCAAGGTTCAGGTGTAAACCAATCCTCAGCAGCCAAAATTGCTTCAATGGCTAAAACATGGACCTGAGGTGATATATGACAAGCCATGCATTTCAAAGTCAATTCCATGTGCTATTTTATGACCCTCAGAAATGCCTGCTATGACTCTGTTATTTACTTTGCTGAGCCATCAAAACACTCATGTTTCTGTGGCATCTCCAGGACACTGGGCAGTATATGTCTTGGCCAAGGCTCTACTCAATGACTTTTAATGAGCATACTCTGCCTTATGGCAGAATGATATGAAATGTTCCTCCCCCCTCCCCACCCTCCACATACCAACCAGATGTTGATGTTCTCTTTCAATGCATATCTGCTTAGTTCCCACAGGTGTATGGAAACACAAGAAGACTAAGTAATAAATGTCACTATATGTACCAACCTTAGACTAGTGACAGGAGTGTTCAAGGAAACCATGAACAGGTATACGGACATAATTCTTTGTAGATGAAATCACAGGTCCTAAGAGCCTGAATACAGCAAAACATTTAGTCATAATTATACAATACTAGAACTCGGGAAGTCAGATGTGTCGCCTGATGCCAGATAGCTTACGTGAATCCAAATGAAGAAGCACTTTAGATTAATGCTCAATTTTTTTTAACAGATTTATTGAAATCTTCAAAAGCACTGTACTCTGGCTAATTGCAAAGAAAAGAATAATTAATACCAAAAATGTGACAGAAAAATAAGTATGAAAATTTACAAAGGGCAATAACTCCGAAAGTATGAGGTGCAGAGTAACAGTTTGTGTGCACTGCACTTCTCCTTAATGAGATCTATCTACCTATGAAGTTTCAAGTTGATAGCTTTCATAGTATTAAAGTTATGCTCCGGACAAAAATTAAGTACGAAAATAAACAAAGGGCAATAACTCCAAAAGTATGTGATGCAGAGTAATGGTTCTTGTGCACTGTACTTCTCCTCAATGAGATCCATCTTCCTATGAAGTTTCAAGTTGATAGCTTTCATAGTCTTAAAGTTATGCTCCGGACAAAAATAAAGTATGAAAATAAACAAAGGGCGATAACTCCAAATGTATGTGATGCAGAGTAACGGTTCTTGTGCACTGCACCTCTCCTCAATGAGATCTATCTACCTATGAAGTTTCAAGTTGATAGCTTTCATAGTCTTAAGAGTTATGCTCCGGACAAAAATTACTTATGAAAATAAACAAAGGGCAATAACTCCAAAAGTATTAGGTGCAGAGTAATGGTTCTTGTGCACTGCACTTCATCTCAATGAGATCTATCTACCTATGAAGTTTCATGTTGATAGCTTTAATAGTCTAAGAGTTATGCTCCAGACAAGTGAAAGGGGGCGCCGCCGCCGAAGCTGACAAAAGTAACACCTCTATGTCGCCTGAATTCAGGCGACACAAAAATCATCTTTCTTTCTTACAACCTGAGGGTATGATCGCCAAAATTGCCAAAAAAACGTGCAGCTAAAAGTTTAGTCTGACTACAGCAAACGTTTAGTGATATTCATACAATAAAATCATCTTCCTTTCTTAAAAATTGAGGGTATGATTGCCAAAACTCCCCAAAAAACGTGAAGCTTCCTGGCAGCAAAACGTTACAGAGCCCATCTGTACATGATAAATTTTGCTTTGCACTCGTAATGATGTGCAACTCTTCTAAACAAAATCCAATGGCCTGTATAAATGGAATAAACAGATACGATATTACTATTTATATAATATTTTGGCAATTAGTATACAATAAATAACAAATAATTGACTATTTAGTTTGTATCAGTCAAAATACACCTTGAAACTCAGAAAGAACTGTTTCTTCATCAATTGCTAAGCGATCAAGTGCTGATAAAGCTAATAAACATTCCAGATCGACTAGTTAATAAAAATGTAGACATCATTAAATGAGGACATTAAGTTGGCTAACATTCCTACTCCCTTCCAGATAGGCTAATTTTTTCTTGAAATAAAAAGCATCAAGTTTGCAATAAATAAATCAAATAGACAACACATTTAACCAGGTATTACCATTATTTAGACTACCCCATAAAATTGCCAGTATTTTACCCCATTAATTCACAGGTATTCTGTACCTGGAAATTACCTCAGATCATCTTCTCATTACCATCAAATAAAGCGAATCATTTTAATTAACCCCTACATTAACATACATCAGCGTAAATTCTGCTCTATCTCCAAAACAACAAGGAAATAACAAAGCATAACGTCATCTCCTCAAAAAAATAAATAACACAAGGACTGAATGAGACCCCATTCTATTTTTCAGCTGTCTATTGAGGCTTTAACAGCTAGACGCTATAAATATGCAGTGAAATCTTATTCTTTATAACCACAGCTGTTGAATCTGCTCCTAACAGAAATTATGAAAGAATGAAACATTTTTCTATGTTACCACTTACGAAGCTTGTATGTAAAATTCCTTGAACAAATTGGCACATACTGATCAATCATCATATTAATGTTTTACTGCTAAAAAACAGCGTTAAAAGTACCCAGTAGCTACTTAAAATCTATACCTTATTGCTTACAAATTATACAAACATTCACATAGAAATGTAATGACTCAGAACTGTAATATCTTTAAAAATGTTTCGATCATATGCAATCTTGTTGAAGAGTTCATATTATTATTATTACATATGGTTTCAACTTATAAATTTATAAATACTGTTTGTGTAATGCCCTAATCACTCATGGCAAAGTAATCACCTTTGTAAAATATTCAGACAATCAGGCAAAAAAGACTGATGCCTGTAGCCCCACATTGGAAAGTATGACCCCAGACAGCATTATTAATGCATTCTCTAAATTGCTATTCTAGCCTTTTAATTAAAAAAATATACTGACCTAAAAAGCCACATCAAAGGGAAGTCCATCACACAGGTCCAGTTACTACAGACTCCACCAAGCCATGTCAAAATGATCCCCACAGGAAATGTTTACAAGACAGGACCCTCAAAGGCAATGGCCACCAATCTTTCACTCATCATTGGCCCATTTTTTACTTGAGAAAATCTGTTCCATCATTTTACAGTCTATGACTTGTCTGGTTTCCTGTCTGGAGGCATTTGATTGTGATGAATTATAGGAATGGATTAGGAGCACTGACTCTCTTGCACCATCACTTACTTAGAATGTTCTCCTTGCTTAGGATTAGGAGCACTGACTCTCTTGCACCATCACTTACTTAGAATGTTCTCCTTGTTAGGATTAGGAGCACTGACTCTCTTGCACCAACACTTACTTAGAATGTTCTCCTTGTTAGGATTAGGAGCACTGACTCTCTTGCACCATCACTTACTTAGAATGTTCTCCTTGCTTAGGATTAGGAGCACTGACTCTCTTGCACCATCACTTACTTAGAATGTTCTCCTCATTAGGATTAGGAGCACTGACTCTCTTTCACCATCACTTACTTAGAATGTTCTCCTTGCTTAGGATTAGGAGCACTGACTCTCTTTCACCATCACTTACTTAGAATGTTCTCCTTGTTTAGGATTAGGAGCACTGACTCTCTTGCACCATCACTTACTTAGAATGTTCTCCTTGTTAGGATTAGGAGCACTGACTCTCTTGCACCAACACTTACTTAGAATGTTCTCCTTGTTAGGATTAGGAGCACTGACTCTCTTGCACCATCACTTACTTAGAATGTTCTCCTTGTTAGGATTAGGAGCACTGACTCTCTTGCACCATCACTTACTTAGAATGTTCTCCTTGCTTAGGATTAGGAGCACTGACTCTCTTGCACCATCACTTACTTAGAATGTTCTCCTTGCTTAGGATTAGGAGCATGACTCTCTTGCACCATCACTTACTTAGAATGTGCTCCTTGCTTAGGATTAGGAGCACTGACTCTCTTGCACCATCACTTACTTAGAATGTTCTCCTTGTTAGGATTAGGGGTACTGACTCTCTTGCACCATCACTTACTTAGAATGTTCTCCTTGCTTAGGATTAGGAGCACTGACTCTCTTGCACCATCACTTACTTAGAATGTTCTCCTTGCTTAGGATTAGGAGTACTGACTCTCTTGCACCATCACTTACTTAGAATGTTCTCCTTGCTTAGGATTAGGAGCACTGACTCTCTTGCACCAACACTTACTTAGAATGTTCTCCTTGTTAGGATTAGGAGTACTGACTCTCTTGCACCATCACTTACTTAGAATGTTCTCCTTGTTTAGGATTAGGAGCACTGACTCTCTTGCACCATCACTTACTTAGAATGTTCTCCTTGCTTAGGATTAGGAGCACTAACTCTCTTGCACCAACACTTACTTAGAATGTTCTCCTTGTTAGGATTAGGAGCACTGACTCTCTTGCACCGTCACTTACTTAGAATGTTCTCCTTGTTAGGATTAGGAGTACTGACTCTCTTGCACCAACACTTACTTAGAATGTTCTCCTTGTTAGGATTAGGAGTACTGACTCTCTTGCACCTCTTACTTAGATGTTCTCCTTGTTAGGATTAGGAGTACTGACTCCCTTGCACCAACACTTACTTAGAATGTTCTCCTTGTTAAGATTAGGAGCACTGACTCTCTTGCACCGTCACTTACTTAGAATGTTCTCCTTGCTTAGGATTAGGTCTCAGTACTGACTCTCTTGCACCGTCACTTACTTAGAATGTTCTCCTTGTTAGGATTAGGAGTACTGACTCTCTTGCACCGTCACTTACTTAGAATGTTCTCCTTGCTTAGGATTAGGAGTACTGACTCTCTTGCACCAACACTTACTTAGAATGTTCTCCTTGCTTAGGATTAGGAGCACTGACTCTCTTGCACCATCACTTACTTAGAATGTTCTCCTTGCTTAGGATTAGGAGTACTCTCTTGCACCGTCACTTACTTAGAATGTTCTCCTTGTTAGGATTAGGAGTACTGACTCTCTTGCACCATCACTTACTTAGAATGTTCTCCTCGTTAGGATTAGGAGCACTGACTCTCTTTCACCATCACTTACTTAGAATGTTCTCCTTGCTTAGGATTAGGAGCACTGACTCTCTTTCACCATCACTTACTTAGAATGTTCTCCTTGTTTAGGATTAGGAGCACTGACTCTCTTGCACCATCACTTACTTAGAATGTTCTCCTTGTTAGGATTAGGAGCACTGACTCTCTTGCACCAACACTTACTTAGAATGTTCTCCTTGTTAGGATTAGGAGCACTGACTCTCTTGCACCATCACTTACTTAGAATGTTCTCCTTGTTAGGATTAGGAGCACTGACTCTCTTGCACCATCACTTACTTAGAATGTTCTCCTTGCTTAGGATTAGGAGCACTGACTCTCTTGCACCATCACTTACTTAGAATGTTCTCCTTGCTTAGGATTAGGAGCATGACTCTCTTGCACCATCACTTACTTAGAATGTGCTCCTTGCTTAGGATTAGGAGCACTGACTCTCTTGCACCATCACTTACTTAGAATGTTTTCCTTGTTAGGATTAGGGGTACTGACTCTCTTGCACCATCACTTACTTAGAATGTTCTCCTTGCTTAGGATTAGGAGCACTGACTCTCTTGCACCATCACTTACTTAGAATGTTCTCCTTGCTTAGGATTAGGAGTACTGACTCTCTTGCACCATCACTTACTTAGAATGTTCTCCTTGCTTAGGATTAGGAGCACTGACTCTCTTGCACCAACACTTACTTAGAATGTTCTCCTTGTTAGGATTAGGAGTACTGACTCTCTTGCACCATCACTTACTTAGAATGTTCTCCTTGTTTAGGATTAGGAGCACTGACTCTCTTGCACCATCACTTACTTAGAATGTTCTCCTTGCTTAGGATTAGGAGCACTAACTCTCTTGCACCAACACTTACTTAGAATGTTCTCCTTGTTAGGATTAGGAGCACTGACTCTCTTGCACCGTCACTTACTTAGAATGTTCTCCTTGTTAGGATTAGGAGTACTGACTCTCTTGCACCAACACTTACTTAGAATGTTCTCCTTGTTAGGATTAGGAGTACTGACTCTCTTGCACCTCTTACTTAGAATGTTCTCCTTGTTAGGATTAGGAGTACTGACTCCCTTGCACCAACACTTACTTAGAATGTTCTCCTTGTTAAGATTAGGAGCACTGACTCTCTTGCACCGTCACTTACTTAGAATGTTCTCCTTGCTTAGGATTAGGTCTCAGTACTGACTCTCTTGCACCGTCACTTACTTAGAATGTTCTCCTTGTTAGGATTAGGAGTACTGACTCTCTTGCACCGTCACTTACTTAGAATGTTCTCCTTGCTTAGGATTAGGAGTACTGACTCTCTTGCACCAACACTTACTTAGAATGTTCTCCTTGCTTAGGATTAGGAGCACTGACTCTCTTGCACCATCACTTACTTAGAATGTTCTCCTTGCTTAGGATTAGGAGTACTCTCTTGCACCGTCACTTACTTAGAATGTTCTCCTTGTTAGGATTAGGAGTACTGACTCTCTTGCACCGTCACTTACTTAGAATGTTCTCCTTGCTTAGGATTAGGAGTACTGACTCTCTTGCACCAACACTTACTTAGAATGTTCTCCTTGCTTAGGATTAGGAGCACTGACTCTCTTGCACCGTCACTTACTTAGAATGTTCTCCTTGTTAGGATTAGGAGTACTGACTCTCTTGCACCGTCACTTACTTAGAATGTTCTCCTTGCTTAGGATTAGGAGTACTGACTCTCTTGCACCATCACTTACTTAGAATGTTCTCCTTGCTTAGGATTAGGAGCACTGACTCTCTTGCACCATCACTTAGAATGTTCTCCTTGCTTAGGATTAGGAGCACTGACTCTCTTGCACCATCACTTACTTAGAATGTTCTCCTTGTTAGGATTAGGAGCACTGACTCTCTTGCACCAACACTTACTTATAATGTTCTCCTTGTTAGGATTAGGAGTACTGACTCTCTTGCACCGTCACTTACTTAGAATGTTCTCCTTGCTTAGGATTAGGAGCACTGACTCTCTTTCACCTCTTACTTAGAAATATCCGCCCTCTTTCTGATGGTTTTTTTGCTTTTGCTATATTTATTACAAGATGTTAGTGACCTTGAAATTTCTCATTTGGGTTGTGCCTGATTATTCACAGACAAATACTTATGACTTAACATCACTTAAATGCAAAGTTATTTAAATATAGAAAGAAATATTTGAGTATGACACATGTGTACTCCTAATAATTGAGAGATGACAGAAAAAGTAGTTATATTTGAGATGCAGCACACTTCACTGGAACAATTGTGATGAGGTTGAAGATATACAGGATAGTGTTCAGCCCGTGTACAGAAAGGTTTTATCAATGTTCCATCATAATGAATAGATTATCATAATATCTCCACAGACAAACTGCAGATTATTCTGGCTGGGTTTTTTGTCAGGTATTAAAGTTCACCTGGTTTGAAACTCAACTGTCAGTCAAATTCAGGATCTGGTAAGGTTGGTTTGTTGAACATCTGGTGCAATAACGGAAACTAAAGAAATTCAAAGAATTTGACAAATAATTGACTAAATATTAAGTCAGTGGGTATAATTATGTTACTTTGACATATTTCATTCAACCCTGAACCAGCAACAATATCTCTAATGCTACCCTTACCTTGTTTGTTTGTTTGGATATTTTTCGCTGTTTTTAAGAGTAATTCCATTCAAGAAGTTACTTTTGTGAAGGTCAGAATGCCCCACCTCTTTTAGAGTCCTTTCTCATACATTATATAGGTAACAGAATTTCTTTCACTTTTGTTAGTTAGAATGTCTCATCAGCCTTCCCTAGATGACCTGGACTGGAATCGAGACAGGCCCCACTATCTCCCATTATATCAAAGGTATTTCTTTCAAAGCTCAACCCACACAGCAAACCACCACATCAATATATCGATATTCATAATCTTTTAATAACAATAAATTAGCTGGAAACTGCATTTCTACGTCAAATTTGATCACACATAATGATCTTTCTCAAGATTTGGAAAAAGACTGAGGGATATTATCTGTCTGCACATCAGGCAGATTTGGCAAGGAACATCATAAACTCTATAAGTACACACTCTGCAAACTCCATTATGACCTTGAAAGTACATACAACTGGGAACAACCATAGTATAACAAACTGGGACCCTCCCTACTATAACTACCTCCCAATCACAGGCAACTGGCTGCAGATCACCACCTGGTGATTGCCAATTAATTCCGGACACATCAAGACACAGGTTCTAAACATATTAAACAGTTACAGCTAATTATGTGCAGGTATAACCCCCTCCACCCCCACCCCTACCCACCATGGGAAGAATCCAGAACTCCCACCAATATACCACCAGGTTTCACCTCTACTGCCACTTGCCAAAATTCCAGACAATCTTTCACAGCATTTCACTCAGGCCTTAGGTCCATAAAATTCATGTTCACAAATGTAGAACACTTTTACAGAAGACAGTCTGAGATGTTTATGATGCCCTTTAAACAGTTTTGCAGCATCCATAGCTGCATATACCATATTTAATGATTTAGTATTGCCAAACAATCAGTCCCCATGTATAATGTAGCAAGAAGATGCCAAATCAAACCTGGTTGTATTACTAGCCTAATCACCTTCACAGTTTATTTGTTCAATCAACAAGCTGCTTTACAGTTCCCATTGTTGTGACTGACACTATCAGCTATGGAGAACTGCCTGTCAAACATCACCTCTTCATGCCCCCCCCCCCCCCCCCCCCCCCCCCCGGCATCCTGCCACTCAGCTATCTGACAATCCCAAGGTCTACATGGAACATTCAGCAAATTGTCTTGCAATAACTGATCTATTAAATTAATATACTAACAAATCCCTTGTATCAATAAATTAATAACATATAAGAACAAAAGAAACACATGAACATTTTTCGTAAAGTGTAAGAGTAATTTCCTGCTTGTGCAAGTATTTTCTATGAACTATTATAGCTGTTGTTTTCTAGCATATGTTATTTCGTGACTTAAGCTTTGCAAAATTTATCCCAAATAATAGCCCTCAGAGGCTCTTCAGACTACAGATAAGTGGACCAACTGTGGACCAACTGAAGCACTCGAATTAGAAACTGACTATGTCACTCCATAATGACCTGAAGCTACATACTTCCATGTGCTCACTGAGTCTACATCGGAAACATAGTATGGGGAATGCCTATAGACGATAAGTCTCGTGTGCAACAAACAATTATCATTTGTTATGATTCATGCAATGATAGATAATCACCAACAAGATAAGGTTGCAATCCCAATCATCTGCTATTCTATCTAATTAATTAGTTATCCCATTGGCATTTAACAATATTGCACACATCAGCAGCATGTACTACATAGACCAGACAAGTTTTGGAGCATATCTAAGGTGCCTTAATTTAAGTTACGACTGCATTCACTTTATATAATATTGCTAGAAATTGGGTATTGCACAATATGAGTTTTTTTTGCCAGAAATGCTCTCCAATAGCAGTTATATTTTTGTATAAATATAAATTAAAAGAATTTACTTTTTTTAATTTACAATATTGTTTTTGTGTTAACTTAAAATACATCAAGAAATGCCATTGAAATGGACAAAAAACATTTGGCAACAAATTCAGTCATACAGAGAATGAAGTGTTTTTATAAGATAATATTAATAACATGGTTTTCAAATTGATGTATGATAAATATTTGTGACTTCCTGGGTAAAATCATACTAAATTAAGTTTTTGATAGACAAAACACAACTCAAAAATGATTCGAACATCTAGGCTCCCTGCATGTTAATCTGCGTTATCAAACTAAATTGGAAACCAGTTACATATAACTATCTGAATTCCGAAAATTTTGTAAAATTATTCTATACAGCAACTTTGTACAGATATAATCATCGGTTATTCGGCATTATAGACTGAGTTTAGGTCTAGATAGGGATCATTTCTTATATGCAGTTATTGAAAACCTGGGACTGTAAATCAGCGCTAATGGGAGGTCAATCAAGGAAATCCTTGCTGATAGTTGACTATTTATGATACCAAATAATAGTTCTGTATAATATCATGGCCAAAATGTGTTCATGTCAGTGCCAATTAAATCTTTGATTTATATTGTATTCACTTGGTGAGAAAGTCTTGTTTCAAGGTCCTTTGCATAGTCTGAGTAAATAAAATCCAAGTTCACATTAGGTCTTCACAAGTGTCTGAAGTAGAAAATATACATTAAATAATAATGCTTCAGAGTTGTTTGCAATTCTATAATTATCAAGATGGGCAACTTCTTTGCTTTTATTCCTGGATCAACAATGGTTCTTTCAACAGCTGATTCCTTACAACCATTCTGATCTAGCACACTTTCCACACCTCTAAACTTATGAGTATTTTATTGCACCCACAAAAATGCTGTTCTGTAAATCATTTATCTGGCAGATATCAACATTTGTGGCTTCTAGAACAGTGAGAGGAATCAAATGGCCTTACCTGAGTTTCCTCAGTCTAGAGCAATTTATTTCAGTGGAAATATGGGTTAAAAGCCCCTGGCTATTTGGGACCAATGGGTCCATTTACTGGGTAAAATACTGCATAAAGCCCCGGTCACACTGTCACGATTTCGACTATGATAGCCCACAATTGATCATGGACGTGTTAATCGTGATTAGTCGGGATGCACAGTGTCCCGATTGTATCTTTCTACGTATACCTACGGTTGTTGTAGGACGAGACTACGAATATCAACGACACTTGTAGGTTACCGCAGCCGATTCACCACAGTTTCACCAAGATATGATACGACCTGCTACGGTTGTAATACGCTAGCGTCAGGTATACGCTACGGTACCAGACAATTGTTAACGTAGTAGGATTAGAAAAGATTCATCACGATAAACCTACGCGCAGCCAATAATTCTCACGCTTCAAGGCGATTTGGACATCACGATGCCTCGTGCATAATCGTGTCACCAACGTAGGCAATCGTAGTGAGTGCGTAGTAACATCGCCATAATCCGTACAGGCAACGCGGCCCATTCGTCGCGTTATCTTGGTCCATCGTGTATATTCGTGAGTAGTCTTGATAGTTTGCGCTAAAGATCCTACTGGAATCGTAACTGAACCGAAGGGCAGGCGTAGAAATCAGTACCATATACATAGCAAAACGTAACATAACGTAGTACAGTCTTGTAATACATATGTCATAAAATCAGTTACGATTAATCACGACAAAGCACAAAAGGCCATGAATGCCTCTACGATGGCTGTACGAATAAGCCAGATTGAGATACGATGGCACTAGGATTGTCCTACGCTTTGGAAAAATCATGGCGGCGCTACGATAAGCCACGAATGTTTTGAACATGTTCAAAACTGTCATAGTGCTTCCCGATCGATAAGGATCACCGAAGAATCTTCAAGATTCACACAGATGCCAGTACGTGAGCGTTCACGATTTACAACGCATCACCAAGATTTTGTAAATCGTGGGCAATCATAGCCAAAATCGTGACAGTGTGACTGGGGCTTAATGGACTGTTAAAATCCACAGCACCATGGCCACTATAATTATTGATGTAAACTAGTTTATTTATGACCCTAAAACTATTGTTTATGTTAAATGATCACAAATAAACTAGTTTATACTCTGATACCACTAAAATATGTTGTTTGTGCTGAATATTTCTTTTACTGAATTATATATTTAGTTAAATTGTTTAACCTTAGATCATGATAGCTCAAGTCATATTACATAAATATGACATCAAGCCCAATAATATCAATACTAAGAACAGTAACTCATAGCTGCAGTTAGGCATTCCAAAGTGACATGTTCTTTACTCAAGATTCAACACATTTAAAACTGGGAACATTCGGAGACCAATTATAACAGAAATTCATCACAGGATCCAGTCTGTCTAGTGTGGAGCCAGAGCCGGTGGAGCGAAGACAATAAATGGCAAGGAAACAGGAGTTATCTCTACCTGGCCTCCCAGACTATCTCACTTGGGAGTTGATGACAAAGGTTAGTTCCAAGTTTCAAGTGAATAACTTATGAAGTTTTGAAGTTAAAAAACTTTTGAATATAAACTTTAACCAGAAAATCTCAGTGAAAAAGGGGCATAACACTGTCAAAATACAAACAGAGTTATGGGGAATGTTGCCCCTGACACTGGAGTTGATGACAATGGTATGCCTAATTACCATAATTTCATGGGTTACCATAATTTCGTGGCCATTTAAAACTTATAGAATTTTCGCTCGTGCATCCGAAAACATTGTCCGAATTACTATAACTGTTAAGTGGATTGTATATTTTTGCAGTATCTGAAAAGGAATTCCTATTAAATGTCAACCAGTAAGTGACTTGGTCATTTAAATCACCAATTAATGACATTAAGTACACAAATTATTCACTATCGTACACCTATTTTTGAATTAAATTCATGAAATTTCGTTCTAAAATTTTTTATATTTAGTACAGTTTTCCAAGAATAATTGCATGTATGATTATCTCCCTTGTGTTTATTTTTCACTGGAATTTTGCTATTTTCGGTAAAAAAAAAATACATAAACACCCCCTTTCCCTAAATTTGGCTGACATTTTCAAACTTTTAACTTTAAGTTAGCATTCCTACCCACAAATCGCTGCGTGCAATTTCATCATTTATTTAATATTTATGAACAAAGACTAACATAATACAAATATTTATAGATTCATGAAGCCTTAAGTTAAACCTGCACAAGCAAAATTGAACAAGTGTGTAGATTTCGTCAGGCCTATATTGTTTCCTTTTTAAAAATATGATAAGGACTGTGTATCTATAATGATAAAATTTTCAAAAACACTAGTTTTCATTAAGTTTTCGTTCTTTGATCAGCACAGGCTCCAGCACAAACAAAATGAAACTAAATTGATGCTGTAAACACTCTTTTCCAACCAAAGTAGGCCAGCCAATCAGAACTCACGAAATTATGAGAAGCTTCCAGACGATACAGATCAGAACGGTCAGGTACAATAACATAACATATACATGAAATAGCAACAAAAATCGGCATTTTAATTACTTTGTTTGCAAAGAGCACATTGCAAATTTTGTTGAATAAAAACTTAAACCAAATTCAGATGCGGACGCCGATGCCTAGGGGGCAGTAGGAAAGCTCACCTTTTCTTCAAATAGTCGAGCTAAAAATACAAACAACTGGGAAAGACCATACTATTACAAACTGTGACCAAACTGTGACCTTCCCAAGTTCTACATCTACCTACTCTCAAATACAGGCAACTGGCTGCAGATCACCTGCCTGGTGATTGCCAATTACTTCCAGACACATCAGGACACAGGTGCTTAACATAACAAACAGTTACAGATAATTATGTGCAGGTATAGCCCCCACCATGGGAAGAATCCAGAACTCCCACCCATATACCACCTGGTTTCACCTCTACCTCCACTGGCCAAAATTTCAGAAAATCTTTCACAGCATTTCACTCAGGCCTTAGGTCCATAAAATTTATGTTCAAAAATGTAGAACACTTTCACAGAAAACACTGAGATGTTTATGATGCCCTTTAAACAGTTTTGCAGCATCCATAGCTGCATATACCATATTTAATGATTTAGTATTGCCAAACAATCAGTCCCCATGTAAAATGTAGCAAGAAGATGCCAAATCAAACCTGGTTGTATTACTAGCCTAATCACCTTCACTAGTTTATTTGTTCAATCAACAAGCTGCTGTACAGTTCCCATTGTTGTGACTGACACTATCAGCTATGGAGAACTGCCTGTCAAACATCACCTCTTCATGCCTCCCCCCCAGGCCTCCTGCCACTCCACTATCTGACAATCCCAAGGTCTACATGGAACATTCAGCAAGTTGTCTTGCAATAACTGATCTATTAAATTAATTTACTAACAAATCCCTTGTATCAATAAATTAATAACATATTAACATATAAGAACAAAAGAAACACATGAACATTTTTCAGAAGGTGTAAGTGTAATTTCCTGCTTGTGCAAGTATTTTCTAGGAACTATTATAGCTGTTATGTTTTCTAGCATATGTTATTTCGTGACTTGAGCTTTGCAAAATTTATCCCAAATAATAGCCATCAGTGGCTCTACAGATTACAGTTAAGTGGACCAACTGTCGACCAAGTGAAGCACTCGAATTAGAAACTGACTATGTCACTCCATAATGACCTGAAGCTACATACTTCCATGTGCTCACTGAGTCTACATCGGAAACATAGTATGGGGAATGCCTATAGAAGATAAGTCTCGTGTGCAACAAACAATTATCATTTGTTATGATTCATGCAATGATAGATAATCACCAACAAGATAAGGTTGCAATCCCAATCATCTGCTATTCTATCTAATTAATTAGTTATCCCATTGGCATTTAACAATATTGCACACATCAGCAGCATGTACTACATAGACCAGACAAGTTTTGGAGCATATCTAAGGTGCCTTAATTTAAGTTACGACTGCATTCACTTATAATATAATATTGCTAGAAATTGGGTATTGCACAATATCATTTTTTTGCCAAAAATGCTCTACAATAGCAGTTGTACTTTTGTCTAAATATAAATAAAGAGAATTTACTTTTTCACCAGATTGTTTTGTATTAACTTAAAATACATCAAGAAATGCCATTAGAATAGACAAAAAACATTTGGCAACAAATTCAGTCATACAGAGAATGAAGTGTTTTTATAAGATAATATTAATAAAATGGTTTTCAAATTGATGTATGATAAATATTTGTGACTTCCTGTCCCAGATTTTCCCAGACCCTCTCTGGGTAAAATCATACTAAATTAAGTTTTTGATAGACAAAACACAACTAAAAAATGATTCGAACATCTTGGCTCTCAGCATGTTAATCTGCATTATCAAACTAAATTCGAAACCAGTTACATATAACTATTTGAATTCCAAATTTTTTGTAAAAATATTCTATACAACAACTTTGTACAGATATGATCATCAGTTTTTCAGCATTATGGACTGAGTTTAGGTCTAGATAGGGATCATTTCTTATATGCAGTTATTGAAAACCTGGGACTGTAAATCAGTGCTAATGGGAGGTCAATCAAGGAAATCCTTGCTGATAGTTGACTATTTATGATACCAAATAATGGTTCTCTATAATATCATGGCCAAAATGTGTTCATGTTGGTACCAATTAAATCTTCAATTTATATTGTATTCACTTGGTGAGAAAGTCTTGTTTCATGGTCCTTTGCATAGTTTGAGTAAATAAAATCCAAGTTCATATTAGGTCTTCCCAAGTGTCTGAAGTAGAAAATATACATTAAATAATAATGCTTCAGAGTTGTTTGCAATTTGATAATTATCAAGATGGGCAACTGCTTGGCTTTTATTCCTGGATCAACAATGGCTCTTTCAACAGCTGATTCCTTACAACCATTCTGATCTAGCACCCTTTCCACACCTCTAAACTTATGAGTATTTTATTGCTCCCACAAAAAAATGCTGTTCTGTAAATCATTTATCTGGCAGACATCAACATTTGTGGCTTCTAGAACAGTGAGAGGAAACAAATGGCCTTACCTGAGTTTCCTCATAGTCTAAAGCAATTTATTTCAGCTGAACTATGGGTTAAAAGCCCCTGGCTATTTGAGAACAACAGGTCCATTTGGGTTCCATTTCCTGCATAAAATACTGCAAAATGGACTGTTGAATCCATAGCACCATGGCCACTAAAATTATAGATTTAAACTATATTATTTATGACCATAGAACTAGTGTCTATGTTAAATGATCATAAACAAACTAGTTCATACTCTGATACCTATAGTTTGATTGTTTAATCTTAGATCATAATATCTCAAAGCCATCATAAATATGGCATCAAGCACAATAATATCTATAGTAACTCATAGCTGCAGTTAGGCATTCCAAAGTGACATGTTCTTTACTCAAGATTCAACATATTTAAAACTGGGAACATTTGAGACAGGTTTTAATAGAAATTCATCACAGGATCCAGTCTGTCTAGTGCTGAGCCAGAGCCAGTGGAGCAAAGACAATTAATAGCCAGGAAACAGGAGTTATCTCTACCTGGTCTCCCAGACTATCTCACCTGGGGATTCCAATGGATCATCACTTTGCCTAGGCATCATCAGAAACTGGCTAGTGGAAATATACTAAAGCAAGTAGTAGGTATGCATCCTATACATTGAGTGCATATAGGTAATACTTGAAGGATTCATGATCTGGGAAACTCAAAGTACTTCTATTAAAGTGCAGTACAACATTAAGCCTGTGTTCTCGTAGAAACAATTCTGGTTATTACACTGGTCCCATACATTATTACTAATAATTCTGGTTATTACACTGGTCCCAGACATTATTACTAACAATTCTGGTTATTACACTGGTCCCAGACATTATTACTAACAATTCTGGTTATTACACTGGTCCCAGACATTATTACTAACAATTCTGGTTATTACACTGGTCCCAGACATTATAACTAACAATTCTGGTTATTACACTGGTCCCAGACATTATTACTAACAATTCTGGTTATTACACTGGTCCCAGACATTATTACTAACAATTCTGGTTATTACACTGGTCCCAGACATTATAACTAACAATTCTGGTTATTACACTGGTCCCAGACATTATTATTAATAATTCTGGTTATTACACTGGTCCCAGACATTATTACTAATAATTCTGGTTATTACACTGGTCCCAGACATTATTACTAACAATTCTGGTTATTACACTGGTCCCAGACATTATTACTAACAATTCTGGTTATTACACTGGTCCCAGACATTATTACTAATAATTCTGGTTATTACACTGGTCACAGACATTATTACTAACAATTATGGCTATTACACTGGTCCCAGACATTGTTACTAATAATTCTTTAGATTTGCTTGCAACACTCTGTATATTTCTACTAAGCTCGAAGCAACCTGAACAGAGCATATTGTTCATACAATTTTGCAAGCACATACTTGTCAGGACCCCACACTCACACTATTTGTTGTCTGTGCATGCACAGGTAAAGTAAGACACGTTATGCATGCCAAACTGTGCAAAAAAAAAACTGCCACATGCATTTCTTAAATTTGTGATTTCATTTTTGTTCATATGTTTTTTTGTTGGAAACACTGCCCAACCATAAGATATTGTTCACTCAAATGCTCTGTAATATGTGATAACCAACAAGTACATGTCATCACAAAATAAGTTTTTGGGTTATAAAGTAATTCTGGTGTACTATTTTTACTAAACATTCTTTAGAAAATAAGTTTTTGGGCTGATAAAGTAACTTTGGTGTACTAATTTTGGTGTACTATTTCTATACTTGTTATTTTGTAAATCCAAAGGTCAAATCTGATGGCTGATGGCATAATTGACAGGAAGACACAAAATATGGTCACAATAAATTGGTTAAGACAGTGACCTGACAAAGATAGCCAAATTAAAACACTTTTACACTTAAACAAACATTCCGCGGTAACTGGCAACTGCAAAATGTTAACATAATGCAGAGTTATCCCATGAGCCCTATATTTGGACAATGTTTTGACAGAATATGATACATCAAATATCTAAATGTCACACAAAGGCTTCTCATAGATACAGCTACATAAATATTTGTGCAGATATTTCTTGTACAACTGGGAAATATGATACAAAGAAAGTTCAAATGTATGTTCATTATGTTGTAAGGTATTCATACTGATCTTTTATTGTTGCAAGCGTGCTCAAGTTTTTAACTCACACTTAGTATTTAACTAAATTTACTATTCTTGAACAATTAGCATTTAACTAAATTCAGTATTCTTTAACAAATAGCATTTAACTAAATTTAGTATTCTTTAACAATTAGCATTTAACTAAATTTAGTACTCTTTAACAAATAGCATTTAACTAAATTTAGTATTCTTTAACAATTAGCATTTAACTAAATTTAGTACTCTTTAACAATTAGCATTTAACTAAATTTAGTATTCTTTAACAATTACCATTTAACTAAATTTAGTATTCTTCAACAATGAGCATTTAACCAAATTTATTATTCTAACACTAACTTTCATTTTAAATTGTAATCCTATATAATTATGAGAACATTTATTGCTCTTTAATTAATGGTTGACGAAGTGTGCATTGTGGTTTGACCAGTTTCCTGCTGCATAGCATTGACCTTGGTCCATTTGACAGTGACCCCAGAATTAAGGCCCTTAGATGATCATTTTGTTTCATATTTTGGGCTAGCAAATGTTTTAAAAGGCCAAAAACTAAACGGATAATACATGATTGTGGAAAATTTAAATAAAGACAAAAATGTGGGATTAATTTTAATCAGAAGAAGACTGATATCTGCCAAATGTTTGGACTATTCCTGACAAACAATGGCAAGTAGCTCTGTAATTTCAATATCCCGAAAATCAGCCCATTATTAAAGCAATGAAAATTAAAAGTTTTACTCCTGAAATGGCTATTCAGCGAATCTTTTTGTAACGATCCGACATGAATAATTATGTCCAAAAATAAATTATTCTATGAATTGTAATTGATTTATAGTCTACCTTAAATTTCGCAAAAACAACATGCCACGTCTCACCTTATGTGACATCGGATGCTAATTATTCCCACACAGTAGCTGCAGTTGCCAAGCTGATGTAATTAATACACAATTAAACAGAATCTCAGTGTTTTACATTACACCTGTGTCATACTTTAATGATTATACGGCCAGGTATGGTATATAACACTGAAACTATTGTTCTTCATGAAATAAACTTTCTTGATTACAAGCATGACAAAACACAAAATGGAGACCTTGTAATAATACTAAGTGATAGAATTTCCGAGCGTGCTTTAAATTTCTCAAGTTTTGAGAATAATTTAGTGGCATCCGTCATTTTGATGAAGTGCAAAAAAGAGGCAAAAATCCCATGATATGATTAATGATAGCTTTAAGTTGATTAATGGGGTGAAGAATGTAAAATGTAAAATCAGCCTCATTAAGGTTTTAAAACCAAATATTTAAGGGTCATTTGAAGTTACCATAATGACCTGTCTTAGAAATAAAGGACAAACATAGAATTATCTATATATAGAATTTAACTGCCAATACTGAATCTCTCTATTACATGGCTGATAACTTCTATATTCATCAAGTTTATATAGAACAGACTTCAAATCTACTACTTTGGCATAATATTACAAAAAATCCTGCATAAATCTGAGCAATTCTTTTTACATAATTTACACCCAGAAGTCAGACCCCAGGCATCCTAGCAAGCTATCAAATGCAATCCACTTACACTAACAAGCATGTTTAGAGCCCTACAGAAATTGGGTCGCACCTCATTGCCACACTGCCCTATCTACTGATAAGCCCCCAATTGTGATACATGGTTTCAAACAAGAAGCCAGTTGTGGCTCCTCTTGTTTACTTCTGGCAGACTTCTTACCTGGGCTCACTGAGGCATTACATTAATTTTTGAAGAATTTATCTGTCAGATTTGACAGTTTACTGCCAGATGGCAGGCTCCATCCCCTCAGAGCAGATTCCATGTAAAAATCAGCAGAGACACTATTTCAGTGTGCTACCTAAACAATACAAGACTGATAGTCTCTCTAGAAACTGAATTTGCAATTATTTATTACATAATTATTTACATGAAAATGAAAATCAAACTGATTATTTCTATCCCAAACTATGATTTTTTTCATATTTCACAGGGCCATCATTTCAGAAAAACCCCAGATGAAAACAAATTACACCATGGTGGACCATGCTATTTGACTGCTGACCATAGACAATCAAGGTCAACTATCAAAACCCATGGTCTTGACCATGGTCTGCTTTATCATGGTCAAATAAAGTGTGCATGTACCATCTTACAACAGATATAGTGGCATAAATACAATTAACAAAATAAAGTTAATTAGCATACAGTTCTATTTAAAATGGAATAAAAGTTAAGAACAAATACTGCTTTGAAATGCACAATAAGCTAGTTTTTAATAGCCAAATAATTTTCGTCTGTACAAGCGGAATTGAAATACATGTATACACGTTGACTTGACGGTTGGTTTAGGCTACACAACACTAAAAAGCGATGCAAAAGTTGACACTAGTACTTATTGATATTGAAGTGTTACCTTTGTAATTTTTATGTTTTTCTGTTTGCTTTCAAGTTTTATTGTCACTTTCATCAGCTTCTTTTGAAAATGATTGATAAGAAAGATTGTACATAGACACTTTAAGCACTATTTGTGTATTGTAACCACTTGGAAAGGAAGCAAAAAAACAAACAAACAAAGATAGGAAGGAGATTACTACAGCCCTGTTTTAGTAGAAACATTATTTCAGTTAATTTGTTTGGCAGTGACTTAATTCATTGGTGGCATGTAATAAAGTTTACCACATTATGTTTCAGGAGTTATAAACAGGTCAAAGGCGGACCATGCGATGTCAATCATATTATAAAATTAAAAAACACAAACACAGAAAATATTAAAAGAAACACATCTGGAGTTAGAAGACAGATAACAAGGGTGATTCACTGAAATGAAACAGACACAAAAATTTACTTCTGACATCAAAATTACATTCAGACTGGTCTGTCTTAAATAACTTGATAATAATAAATTTATATTTAACTAAGAACACGCTTAGAAAATTGGAACCTTTCACCAGGCTTTCGTCCAAAGCAGACACGATGTCATAAAATCCAATGAAAGGTATAATTATCTGTTATATTTCAGATCAGCAGGTCTTCATTATACACGCATGAAATTGCTTTTGTCTGGGTAAAAAAAAGGGTTTTATGAAACTAGTTAACCCTGATTTTCTATCATTTTTTAATATCAACACTGCTTTGATGACCCCATTTATCTCTACATCAACACTCTTATGTTTGCAACATATTTTTTTCAATAATTATGTATTTAATTTATTATATGCTTTTCAGTGTAATGTCCAATTTTATTGGTGAAATAAAATTTTGTATTTTCACTGTAGGAGCATTTTATGACGTCATTTTTATGACGTCAGAATACACGAACTTGTGACGTTTAAGCTTAATGATGTCAGAATACACAAACTTGTGACGTTTAAGCTTATCTTACACCGAAATCAACAAATATCCTCTATATATATATTACATGACCTGACACACATTTTTATTTCATTCATCATATTTCTTTTTTCCTTCTATGCAACAATTCATCAAATAATATACTAACTGTGGTTGTTTGTGTTTTAATTGACAGCATCAATGAGGAAAAATAACCAAACTTACTAACGGCCAAACAACTGTTTTGCTATATTTCATCCGAATACTGCAGGCCAAATATTGGCAAATAAGCACTTAATTAAATATAAGTTTTATATAAAAGTCATACTTTTAGGAAGGGTTAAGTGATTACAGGTCAAATATCACTTTAGTGTAAATGCAATTAAGCACACCACATCTTTATAGTTGCAAGCCCAGCAATTGCTCTGAATCATTTAGCAGTGGTGTTACACAGTGGGTGGGTAAACCAAACAAATGCAATGGCAATGAATTGGCAATAAGACACTGCAGGAAGACGACACAAATGATAAAATGAGCTGGCCAAGAGAAATCCAAGAAAATCAACCTCAACAGGAAATGAAAGTGCATTTACATGATGTAAATTAAACGAAGCTTGCACGCTTTCAAGTAGTAGTAGAAAAGATATGGGTTACACAAGCTGTCATCATGGTAAATACTGAATATAAATTCAGTGGGCTTCTTTGCTGCAGGATTCAAATGCAAGTGATTTTATCTCATGATACATACGACCAGAGATTTGATTACTAAATTACATATCTGGAGTTTAATATACATTTATCACACAAAATACCTCAAACCTAATGTATCTGCAGTCTGCTTCTGAAACTCGTTTTTCTTCATATAAACCAAGAAATATATTTGGTACCCATGATTTTACACTCATACTTTAAACACAAGGCACTTGGATTCACTGGGAACAAAGTAATATTTCTTCGCAATTGTTGGTCGTATAACTCATATAACATTGTTATTGCCAAGTATAGTATAATGGAACCAGTGTTTAAAACATCAGATGCATAATTGTAATATCTCTGTTTAGTTTGCTCCCTCCCTTCTTCAATTAAAATTTGACAAGAAGGCAATATTTGTGCAGCAGACATCCATACAGACCTAGCCAGATGCTGATTATGTAAAACTGTTGCCAACTGGGAAAAGCAGCCCTCATCTCATTCCCCACATCCCCAGTCTTCACACAGGTGTTTGCAAAATGCATCATGATTAATGTTTTCTCTTAGTGTATGGTGAAAATGATCATAGAATAATTTATTAATTATAAGTTATATTTATTTAAATTCCTCTTCTTATCATGATTGATTTTGTTCATAACACATTCTTAAAAATCTCTATAAATGAAATAACCTTTGTTACAATACGCACAAGTCAAAACAATTTTCTTTTCAGCTACCACATGTTCGGGTCTTTTGTCTCTTTTTTTTTTTAAATCGGTATATGAAATTTGACGCTTTTTTCTTTTAATTTTCAATGCATGCTTGCAAATGGTTATGAAATATAATGTGTTTCTTTAAAGCACTATATATGCTTCTCATTCTCAAGTGCTAATGATGTAGTAACCATAACACTGTTCACCATAGCAACCAAATTGCAGGTTTTTGCATACAGCTGTTTACCATATCAACCAAAATTTTAACTGCAAAATTTCATAAGTTCTTATTCACTTCTTATTGCAAGAAAACCCAAGTATCAAATTAACAAAACCAAAGCCTACCTTTAGAAACACTCATGGGAACACAAATTTTGCATCAGTCAAAACTCAATTTATGAAACAATTCATCAACTAGCAGAAAACAGACACCTTTGTGCCAATTTCCAATTATTCTAATTTGACAAACAGTCATATTTCTCATTCCATATGCAGGCAGAACCAGCAGGGAAACAAATTCATAAATCATATACTGCTGAACCCAATTTCTTCAATTATGCAGACACCAGAATAAAACTCAGGTAGAAAGAAGAGGAGAAAGTAAGAACCTGAAAACCTGCAAATCCTTAACTTCTGATGGATTTCCTGAAAATTGCTTCCACATTGCCAATATTATCAAATTACCCATCATTCACAATGGTTTTCACATACACACAACTACTGTAACAATATTATATGCTTAACTTCACCAGCAGATGGCTGACATAAGGAATATGACGGGTAATTACAGGTAGATTTATGTTTTTTGGTTATTTCTGTGATTTTCATGGAAATTACTTCAGGATCAAAAGAACTCCCCTTTTCCAGCCCAAATAATCATTTTAGTAATTATAACCAACACCTTTACTAATGAACTGGGTTTAACTACACATTACCCATGAACATATTCCATATTTCATAACTCTCTATCAACTTGCTGGAAGAAAGAGATTCAGAGAATGAACAAATATCATATTGTATTAAATGTTTGGCTCAATGGTTTACATTTTAGTACCCACAATTTGAATTACCCAATCGTTTATTTTTCATCTGTTTTTTTTTCCCCATAGAAATAGGAATTTAGGACAAGGTCAGGTCAAATATCCAACCAGAAAGGCTACTTGAATTCTTCATATCTGCAGAGTATCCCCAGACAGTATGGGTTTTAGATGCAACAAAAATATCATCTCATTACATCATTATAAGAAAATGCAGATTTAATTCTCTCAATATTTCAACTAAGACTGTGCCGTACCTGCTCTGGTTTGAGAGAAGGGGGCACCCAAGAATATTCTTCAAGCGGACATCCGCTGTCATCGTCCGACGTAGAGTTACGTTTCCCTTCCTGTATCAGCCGATTTAGGCTCCGATCGTCTACCTGACTGGACGCCATGTCATGAATTTCTGGTGGACACTTACAGTGACGGCATATTTTTCTGAAAATAAACAAATTTGTTTGCTAGAATTATTATAAATATAATATGTTTTACCTACAGAAACATTACTTGCTATGTATTAATAATTAATCATGTATTACTTGCAGAAACATGATTATGAACGGTTTTGTTCATACTAACTGCTTCACAATGCAAATTCACAGCTCAAGAATCAAACTTCAAAATCACTGAAATCATAAAAGAAATATAATGTGTACATATTTCTCCAGTAACAGCTATTGGTTCATAACAGCTCCTGCCTGAGTCACAATATTCTCATATTTCTACTGCTTCACTTATTTCATGCTGCAAAACATAATATACCTTTATGGTAACATTTGCAACATCACTTGAAAATAAAAGTGTACATTTTAACATCCTAACTCCAAATAAAATGGAAATAAAACACAATGTGACAACAATATCGGATATGATTCATTCCTGATTTTATCTTATCCATTATCAGAGTACCTATCATATAAGAAAAACAATTTTCTCTCAAATACCAAGTATCATCACTGTTGTGAATACCTGTGCTATCTGATGCTATCATACAAATAATATTGTGATTGAAGCGCACTGGGGTATAACATTTGAATATCTCCCTGTCCATCAATTTGTCACACCAGTTTTGCTTACATCAACATCTTTCCACGCCTCAGTGATATTGATACTAATAACATTTTATGATGAGCCTTGTAAATCTGTTCATTCATAAATTATGTAAATTTGTAAAAAGTCACAACTGAACAAAATTGCTGTAATAGGTACCAGATATTATCTGACTACTAAATAAGCTGCAAATTGAATTTTAACCTGAATATTATATCTGAGAAAAAAAATGGGAAAAAAAAATTACAAAAATTCATATCTTCTGAATTGTGATTTTTGAAAAATATCATTATTACTGGTTTTGAGTATTAAGTATTAATTTTGAAAACAAAAAGTCCTATATATTTTAATTTTTTCATGTGAGATTTTATGTTTCAACAAATTGACATCATCAGTGTATCTTCTGGTCCAAGATTTTCACAACATCAAAAGACAGTGAGGTATGAATATAATGTTTTCATCATACTAGTTACTCAGATTTCAACTGATTGCACTTTTCTTGAAACATACACTGACATTTAAGTTTGTTGTCTTTTGTGGATACTTTTTTATGCATACCAGACATCCATATAGGTCTTTGCAAGTTGCCAGACAATTATAGCATTTTCACTGTCACAGTTATAAAGCACCTGAATTTATGGCAAATTACCGAAAAAAGATAGCCCAGTAACTTCAACACTGACTTTGCTGAGTTTTTTTTATTCTACGTATGTGTCATATGTTAACATGAATTAAGAATTAATTTATAAGGTAAGTCACATACATTCAAATTTGAAAATACAAATGTATTGCAACTTTTTCCTATTTAATAAATAATAATTTTTTTTATTGAGAACACATTGTATGTTACAGTGCCTGTATAGAAAGTTTATCTTGTCTACACATTTCACCTCCTAATTATAATATTCCATTCCCAGATAGGTCAGACTGCACTTCACAAAGGAGAGCATGTCATGCATTAAATTTAAACCACCAAAAATAAAAATAACTTTCTAATGAACCCCTTATCTCCCAGAATAAATATATCAAAACCATGACAGCTTTTCAAAGTGGGAAATTCAGCCACAATGACCACAATACTGACCATTGATGGTTGTTGATTACAGCAGCTTCAATGTAAAGAAAGATCAAAGAAATAAGTGAAGGTGTGATAGGTATCACACTTTCTGGCCAGGTAACTGGGCAGCTTATAGGAAAATTAACACTTCATATTTCTTAAACTGGTGTGAAATAAACATCTGAACCATTCTGATTACCAGATAATGAATGTGTACAATGTGTTACAAATATAAAAATTAATTATTATTATAAATATTTATTAATATTAATACACTTTATGTTAACTAATATCAACATTTTCATATTGTTAACAATAAAGAATGCTAGCAAATAATACTGTTAAAGTAAGAACTCAATATAATTTGAAAATTGTATTAGTTTAATACTGGACCAATTTTTTTTTATCTAATCAAGTTAATTGGTCCTGCAGATTAATGTTCATGTATAAGTTTACAATTTCCTAGAAAGAGTGATAAGTAAAATATTTATTGATAAAACTGATAGAACTAAAACAGTGCTTACTCTAAATGCAATATTACACTGTTTTAATTCGAAAACACAACTTTATAATTGCGAAGAATGATGATCAATTTTAAAATAAAATAATTCAAACCTCAGGTTATTTAGGACTAAAATTGGCTCATTACAAAAACACATTACACTGACACATGCTTCGTCCCCCAAAAAATTCATTACTTATAATATAGTACCTCAGAATATGGCAATATGGACATGCAAAATAAACAATATAACAACATGGTCAATACTTAGAAGTGACAACTGGACATGTCCAGCCATCATCCTCAGATGGGGATGCCCTCAGGTGACCCCTGGTTTCACTTAGCCATATAGAGACAGAATAGATGCTAATTGCGCATCTACTCATTAAGGAATATGTATTCGTACGATGGTTTACGAGTGTAACAGCTTGTAGACAGTTGTCACTTTATTCTTTATCGTAACATACATTCATTATGTAGTGTACTTCAAATGACTAGCATTCCATCCGCAACAACAATTCATTATTCAAGTTCCACTAAATAAAGTTGTTTACTGAACTGAAAAGCAAATTCTGCTGAAAAGTATTTAAGTACAATATCCTGACTTAACATACGAAGAGAAGTTTAATGCTATTTACATATAAATGTATTTACAAACCATTCATCTTTGTGATGTAAAATATATTGTGATAGAATACATTAAAACATCCAACAATAAGCAAAAACCATGCCCACCAAAAATGTAAATTTAATGGCACGAAAGGTATACAAAGTGCCGAGTTAAAAAGAATTAGAACACAAAAACAACATAATACAGCAAGAGCACTGAGATTAAATTTTGAAACAGAGAAAAATGTGTCTGCTTGCACAACGTTTCAATAAGAAGACACTGCACTGAAATCATATTCAGGAAAGGTATGCATGGAAAAATTATTTTAATATGCAACTTTCAGTACATTATTTTTAATTTATTATATTATAGCTTTACAACTATTTGATTTAAAGTAAAATAAGCTATGAATGATGTTTTCATACCTTAGTTGGGAATTCAACAGGTAACCAATGAATTGAGAGTGAGTTACTTGACTTGATTGAAATCTAATTGAGGAAATTCCTACTATAGTATAATACAACCAGATTCTAAGGTAAAGGAAATAGCCACAATCATTGCAGGGCATCAGTCAAGAAGCAGAAACATGCTAGCATGTATAAACAAAAAATAAAAACAAATCTTAATTTAACTGCTAATGCAGGTGGTCTGATGTTTTACAACAGACACTGTGAGAGGGTGGGGGCAGGAGTCTGTGCTTTGAGGCTGGCAAACTGTACACAGATGCTGCCTGCCAATTGTTGGTTGTTCATTGATAACTTACCAATTTGATGGTGATAACATGTACTGATAATCTTTTGCACTGGTTTCCTTCATTTTTTAGTCAACCTCAGGTGTTTTTATAAGGTTATAGGTGTAATTTATGTACTTAAATAGCAAATCATTTAAATAATCATATTCACTTCGTACAGAGAGCTTTTGCTGAAACTGTTTTATCATCAACACAATTATGAAAGCAGGTGAAATTCTGCTAGCATGCACCACTTTACGTTTTTAGACTGTGGCGATAGCCGGAGTCTTTAATATCAAAAATCAAAAGTAAGTATTGCTTTTGAGATGGCAATTGCACAGTGACCTCCCCTGCTTCATTGCCTTCAATATGGTGGGGCAAGGGAGCTCACTGATAGAACGCCAATCAGAACTATGAAACACTTCATTGCTATCAGTGGATTGGTCCACTAAATACTATCTATAAACTAATTCAGCGAATGATTTTGATAAATGACAAGAAATAGATCCGATTTAAGCCATAACGAACAAAAAGATGTTAAAATGTTATAATATAATATTACGTGAAATATGTTAAAATTCTATCATCAATAACTTGTTGTGACTTTTAATTGACAAGCCGCAGTCTTACGCTTTGATTAATACATCGTTTTTAATTACTTTTAAATACTAATAATTGAATAATCTTCATAAGAGTATTTCATCAAAACAATATATTCTAAGAAAATATTGTTCTACTATTTAATATTCACAAGAAGCATTTCATTAGGATTTTTTTAACAACACATTCGGTTCTTGACACACATAATTACCGGTATGTAAGTTCAAACAGAGCATCGTTATAATGTTGAATTAATTATGACAGTTAATGTAAACTTTAAAAATAAATTCATTTTAATTAACGTCAAATGATGCCTTGTCAACAGTGTCACTGTTAGATTATGAAAGTTATTAATGTGAGCATATTCTTAACACTTTTTCAAAGAAATGAAGTTTTCAGAATATGCTTCAGAAATATAAAACAAAATCATCAACCATTAATTTGTAACAATTTATTATGCAATCTTTTTTATAAGGTCCGAGTTAATGCCAAGAAACTCCATTAACATTTGTCGTTTGAAAGGAAGCATCATTGCTTTGACCATTGTTTTGTTTTGTTTTTCCAATAAATACAACATTTTTTTGCATACTAAAAGAACAGTTTCTCATTCAGAATCTATTTTGAATCCTTTTGTGTATACAAGAAGATACATTTCTAAATGAAAACCATCTGCATTTGACATTTAATTATAAACTGGTTCCACATACCAATAGCCCATAGACAGAGAATAAGATAATATTCCAGAAAACACAATTCTATCATCCAATGCAAACACAGAACAAGAGCCAGCACTCAAGATCTCAGTGGATCGTCCATAAAATATAGCAATATAGCGGACACTCAAGATCTCAGTGGATCGTCCATAAAATATAGCAATATAGCCGACACTCAAGATCTCAGTGGATCGTCCATAAAATATAGCGGACACTCAAGATCTCAGTGGATCGTCCATAAAATATAGCGGACACTCAAGATCTCAGTGGATCGTCCATAAAATATAGCAATATAGCGGACACTCAAGATCTCAGTGGATCGTCCATAAAATATAGCGGACACTCAAGATCTCAGTGGATCGTCCATAAAATATAGCCCACACTCAAGATCTCTGTGGATCGTCCATAATGCACAAATTTAATTTCCAGACTGGTTTCCTTGTGACACAGGGGTTCAATTGAATAACCATAGCAATTAAAACCAAATTAAAATCCTATTCTTTTTCATATTCTATACAGATTTTGTTAAACATTTCAGCTTAGGGTATTTCTTGCAAAAATACCTGCCAACAAGACTTAAAATGTAATGCTTACATTGACAAATGTTAATAATAAGTCCATATTTTAATATGAACTAAAATAATCCCAAACATGAAGCCATACACTACAATCTCCTTGTTTTTCTCACAACCCTGTCACATCAAATAAAACAGGTAGTGACAACAGCCAATGTGTGTAATCTTTATCATTTAATCTCAATTACTCTGATAATCACCACTTCAAAAGGAAAACAAATTTATTTCATACCTTTCAAAACTGTTATCTCCTTTTCAATTTTAATCACATACTATCATAAAACTTGAAACATCACAGCAGAAACCATCAATGTCTTCTGAACAGAACACAATCACAATGCAACATGTACACACTCAATCATAATCAATGATTGCTGTAGTGAAAATCCATGAAATGTTCATGAGAAAATTATGTAAATTACTTCACACTGTATCATACCACCTGTGTGTCACAAACCCCAGTATCTCAAAAGCAACATAACATAATATTGCATTGCTTGCTGTCATTTGAACAATAATATTATTACAACAAACACACAACTTAACAGAAGTCTGAAATATAATTTCTCAGCGTTAATGCTCTTCAATCCACCATTCACTAAGAGAAACTGAACACTTGCAAGTAGTACTTGTTGTACACTATCAGTACTCCCTACTATGAAGTCTTGAAGTCAGTCACTACAACCACTATCAAAGTATCTCCAGCACTCAGAGCACCTTGGCAGTGGGTATCAAAGAACCATTAGTAAAACTTCTTACATACAAGTAAAGACAGGCCAGGCACAGATGTTAAAGAGGGTTTATGTTGGTGTTTTATAGCCCAAAAACTTGTGCAGATTTATGCATCTAGTTCACACTCCACTGGGCAGACTGTCAAGCCTCTGAGTGTCTTAAACACACAGTCTCAATGGTGCTTGTCATCATTAAATGTGCTTAATGTACCCATCAAACGTATATTGCTAGCATAAGTCCAATCATGTTGAATTATTTCCGATCATGGCATGTATAATGCTAAATAATCACGCTATTTTGCAACTTAAGGTGCGTTGTTAACACCTTCCGTACATTCTTATAATGAAATTATATTTTAACATAAAAACAATATTTGTCATGTGATTGCAATTGTGAATTTTTAAAGGAATTGATGAGCTTAGAAAAGAGATACTTGACCCATCAAGCCCTCTTGCACTCACTGTACTTAACAGTTCAAGCTATTCAACACATCCAATAAAGATATGCTTCAAGAAATATCACACCCAGAACTGAATTTCATTATCATGCCCACAATTCAGGCCCCCCATTCATCAGTTAATTTATTCACCAATTCAGTTACCATAGCAATGCTATCACACCTGTAACCAAGCTGACCTTCAAAATCCCCCCACCCTCCAAATGTTTCACCTTGTTCAAAATGACTCCTAACCATACAGTCTTGGGGCTATTCACACAATTGTTATTGTTCAAACTTGACAAATATCCCATTAAACACTTCAGGACAGCTACAAAGCTGAGTTGAGGAAACCACCAATTTTGGGTCATATTTTAATGGTCAGTGACAGGAGCTTTTCTCAAGCTCAATTGATGGTAATAAATTTTAGCTGGACATAACCACTGAAATGACTATTATTTCTCCAGGTGTATAACATTAACCCCCAAAACTATTAGCTAACAATTGCCCTGGACCCAAGATGTTAACAAAAGGGCCAAATGGCATTGGGTCGCTCACCTGAGTGTCATTAGTCGAAAATTATTCCATGTGTTCGATTTTTATACGGATATGGATATACTGATACAGGCTGATGGAAATGCGGCCTTAATCATTATGGTATGAAGTACATATTGAAATTGAAGCTTTTTCTTCAATTAGACCTAGTTTTTGACCCCACATGACCCAGATTCAAACTCGGCCGAGATACCATTAAGACAAATGTTCTGGCCAAGTTTCATGAAGATTGGGCAAAAAATTTGACTTCTACAGTGTTAACAAGCTTTTTCTTCAATTTGACCTAGTGACCTAGTTTTTGACCCCACATGACCCAGATTCAAACTCAGCTGAGATATCATTGGGACAAATGTTCTGACCAAGTTTCATGAAGATTGGGCAAAAAATGTGACTTCTAGAGTGCTAACAAGCTTTTTCGTCAATTTGACCTAATGACCTAGTTTTTGACCGCACATGACCCAGATTCGAACTCGGCCGAGGTATCATTGGGACAAATGTTCTGACCAAGTTTCATGAAGATAGGCCAAAAAATGTGACGTCTAGAGGGTTAAAAAGCCTTTTCTTCAATTTGACCTAGTGACCTAGTTTTTGACCCCACATGACCCGAATCGAACTCGACCGAGATATCATTAGGAAAAATGTTCTGACCAAGTTTCATGAAGATTGGGCAAAAATATGACTTCTAGAGTGTTAACAAGCTTTTTCTTCAATTTTAACTAGTGACCTAGTTTTTGACCCCACATGACCCACATTTGAAATCGGCCGAGATATCATTGGGACAAATATTCTGACCAAGTTTCATAAAGATTGGGCAAAAAATGTGACTTCTAGAGTGTAAACAAGCTTTTTCTTCAATTTGACCTAGTGACCTAGTTTTTGACCCCACATGACCCAGGCCAAAAATGTGACTTCTAGAGTGTTAACAAGCTTTTTCGTCAATTTGACTTAGTGACCTAGTTTTGACCCCACATGACCCAGATTCGAACTCAGTCAAGATATAATTGGGACAAATGTTCTTACGGAGTTTCATGAAGATTGGGCAAAAAATAAGAATTCGAAAGTGTTTACACGCTTTTTCTTCAATTTGACCTAGTGACCTAGTTTTTGACCCCACATGACCCACATTCGAACTCGGCCGCGATATCATTGGGACAAATGCTCTGACCAAGTCTGATGAAGATTGGGCAAAAAATGTGACTTCTAGAGTGTTAACAAGCTTTTTCTTCAATTTGAACTAGTGACCTAGTTTTTGACCCCACATGACCCACATTTGAAACTGGCTGAGATATCATTGGGACAAATGTTCTGACCAAGTTTCATGAAGATTGGGCAAAAAATGTGACTTCTAGAGTGTTAACAAGCTTTTTCGTCAATTTGACCTAGTGACCTAGTTTTTGATCCCACATGACCCAGATTCGAAATCAGCCGAGATATCATTAAGACAAATGTTCTGACCAAGTTTTATGAAGGTTAGGCAAAAAATGTGACTTCTAGAGTGTTAACAAGCTTTTTCTTCAATTTGACCTAGTTTTTCCACATGACCCAGATTCGAACTCCGCCGATATATCATTGGAACAAATGTTGTGACAAAGGTTCATGAAGAATGGGCAAAAAATGTGACTTCTAGAGTGTTCACAAGCTTTTCATATAGCCATATAAGGAAAAACTTACCCCCACCCCCCTGGCGGCCATGGTTTTTCAACGGACCGGAACCATTTTCGAACTCGGCCGAGATATCATTAGAACAAATGTTCTGAGCAAGTTTTATGTAGATTGGGCAAAAAATGTGACTTCTAGAGTGTTCACAAGCTTTTTCTTCAATTTGACCTAGTAGTGACCTAGTTTTTGACCCCACATGACCTAGTTTCGAACTCCACCAGATATCATTGGGACAAATGTTCTGACCAAGTTTCATGAAGATTGGCCAATAACTGTGGCCTCTAGAGTGTTCACAAGGTAAATGTTGACAAGGCATGACGGGCAAACGGTGATCACAAAAGTTCACCATGAGCACACTGTGGTCAGATGAGCTAATGATCACACATCTTAAAGGAAATAAACTGGTTAAACCCCAATTGTTTTTTAAACATTGAACAGGCACACACTGACCTATCACAAGAACCTGTACAACAAAATAAGTCAACATAAAAGCATTAATTTTTATGTTCAGGCAACATTCTGGATCTACCTGCATCTTTTGTATGAATAATTCAACTGACATCCAAATAGTTTTTTGTCTATAATCAGATACTATCAATTTCTGACATCTTGATATTTGTAACAATTTTGACAT
The DNA here is from genome assembly GCA_027627225.1 of Congeria kusceri. Classification (NCBI taxonomy): domain Eukaryota; kingdom Metazoa; phylum Mollusca; class Bivalvia; order Myida; family Dreissenidae; genus Congeria; species Congeria kusceri. Next base: position 24,624,010 of record CM051035.1, read on the forward strand.
ACTTACATGTAAGGGAATATCCAGGTACCAGTATATCATTTTCTAGATGAAATATCAATTTCACTGTCACTATTTTTTAACAAAACACAACCCTCCACAACCTTAATACTTTCTTACAATCAGGAACATATTTATGACATTATCAAATTTAACTGGCATACATCAGTTTTTGTGTTAAATGTATCACAAAACAGTGCAATTATTATTGCTCTCGCCTTTGATCAGGCCATAAAGACAACCCCCTGAAACAATGACCTGTCACATCAAAGCCAGATGAAAGGGTCATTCATCCAGAGTTATCTCCCTTAATTACCATCCCTTAGGGCAAAAAGATATCAAAAACAAAAACACATTTTGATTAAAACATTTACTCTTACACAACAACCCAGTTTTCACTTATCTTAAAGTATTTTTTTAAATGTTTGTTTGTTTGTTTGGATTTTTCGCCCTATTCAACAGTATTTCAGTCATATAACGGCGATCAGTTAACCTACTCACACTTTTCCTGGGTAAGCTGGTTTACCAGTACTGAGTGCGCATACTTATGCCAGTAACTGACACCTGCCCTACTTGAATCAGAGGTAGGGGAGAATGGCCCATAGAAATAATTTCATGACCAATCCCCACACAAGTTGTTTTTTTTAAATACATTTTTTATATTTGAAATAGAATATATAATTTTTAAAATTGGCAAGAAATACAAGACTGACACAATATATATGATATTATTGTACATGATGATGGATTGCATTTTTATGCAACATATATAACCATTAAACAGTAAAATAATACATCTATGTAGATATTTTTTTAACTAAAGTCATAGTTCAAGCCAGCGAGTTTCGGATTTTGAAAAAAAATCCTTCCGCAACAGCTGCGTTTCAAGATTTTGCAATTCCCAATACTGGGAGTTACATCTAAAACTGCACTAATTCCTCCGGCCTGGCCTAAAAATAAAACAAACTTTATGGACTGTACACCAAAGAACTGCAATAACTTATAATTACAATGGAGATCATAATTCTCCCATTCATCGGGTTTATTGTGAAGTTTTATTTGACTATTTCCTTTTCCGAGCCACCTATAGGTGCACTAGCCACTGATACCATCTACCCTGGAGTCTCAACAATAAAACATGCATAAACAGCGAAAACAAATTAATGTTGATCTCGATAACTTTACCTGATAGAGATAGTTTGGGAGCATATTAAAAGGTTCCTATTTCTGTCACATTAACTAGATATTAAAATGCTATCAATCACTATCATAGTTTTTCAATGAACAATTATTGCCCACATTTCTTTAAAGCATTATCTGATAATTTATCTCCCTTTAAAAAGCAATATTGTCTCCCTTTACATAGTATTACTTCCCGTTTCTGAAATTGTTCATAATGTAAACTGCAGGGATGTGTTCAGAAACACTTCAAGGGAGACAACTCCCCAGCCATTTAAAGGGTTCAACAAAACTCGGCATTTATTTTACATACACATTTTAATAACTAATAATATTTGAAGATAGATTTTACATACAAATTTTAATAACTAATAATATTTGAAGATAGATTTTACATACAAATTTTAATAATTAATAATATTTGAAGATAGATTTTACATACACATTTTTAATAACTAATAATATTTGAATACAGATTTTACAATAAGGAAACTTGCTGAATGGAGGACCAATCACAGCCCTGAAACTGTGCAAGCTTACGAAAAAATAACAGATTGTGAAGCCAACTATGCCAAACATCCAGAATCAGTCACTGTCGGTTCTTTGTATCATAGAATGCATGAGCTAAAATTCTCCATTCACTTAAATCAACATGCCAATCTTTTCATATAGCATTGTTATCTATGATTACATCTGCAAGAAGCAAATGTTAATAGTCGGAATTGAATCAATGCATGTCTCGTATTACCATCCAAACAATCTATTAACTCAAGTGTTAATGTTTATATAACCCCATTAATGCCCACAGTGGTCCACACTATTTAATATTATTATTATTCAATAAATTAAGTTCCTTACATTACAATATTGTGAAACCTTTTGCAAAAAATTGTGTACTGATTATTATTGTTTAAATTTCAAAGAAATTTAAACTGTCTAGATATGCAGGTTTCATATTCAATATATTTGGAAATAGCAAATTTTGAGGATAAATATCAATTAAACTCTGTATTTTATATGCGCAAAAACATGTTTACAATGACAATCTAGTTAAATAGCGTTATTAAACTATTTTACTTCATTCTCATTTGTCCCACAAAATTATTGCCTAATTATGAAAAAGGCTAGGCTTGAATGTAACAAACATGCCCAAATTCACAAGACAAGCAACAATTTAAGAACAAGCCTAAGTGCATTAGGCCAGCCCTTTTTTATTTTCTGGTTTACAAAAATTTTTGGGGAACATGTCCACTGGCAGGTTGAAAAAAAAGAAGAAAAAGTGTTCAAATCTTAACACAACGAACGATTTCCAGTTAGCAATTTATAATTAATAACAATATCAACATTAAAACACACTGTTAGAATAAGACGTCAAACATGGTATAAACTGTTTTACTACACCAATGTTTCATATGCAGTTTAACCATTTGTATTTATGAATTTTACAGAGTAAATAAGTGTAATAGATGCCTGCATATATTTTAACAGCATCATTAAAATTGATTTTACCACAAAGTTGTATACTTGTATGGATTTACAAAATGTAAAGTGAGATGCCTTTTTAAAAGAAGACGAGTTAACCTGTGCAGGACTGGAATCCACAACAAAGACCTTGCAAAACGAGCTTAATCTAACCACACAACGCACATTTTGAAAATAATTGCTGTGAGGTCTCGAAAAACATATTAAATTTAACTATATCAAGAGAAAAGTCCAAATAATATGACGTTAATTGTCTGGATTCTTATTAAGTCTTAATTCTTATTAAAAATGAGAAACCAGTTTTAACATAATTTTTTTTTTTAAATATTCAACTCTGCGTAAATGCTAAATCTTCATGTATATATGAAATTTATCAGATATAAACTGAACTGCTAGTGTGTGTTAAATTATTGCATTACAATTGTGACAGAAACAAAATACAAGGCAAATAAGAAATTCTTATTGTGTCGCGAAAATATATATCATCAACAAAATGCAACCATGACTTTCTCTTTTAAGTTTATACGAGACAAAGCTGTCTGTCCCCACATCCTCGTTTCGATGTGCCCGCAAGAAAATCTTGTTACTAATGATATTATTTGTTACAAATGCCACTTGAAAATATACATCCAGTGCCTTCCACAGGATTTTTTTAGGCGTCCCCGTCCCGAGAGGGGTGGGTTAGGGAGGGGTATCCCCTCCGTACGTCAAATTTCTTTTGCGGCATGGGTCAAATGACGTTATCTGGTGCGTTTTAGCTATTAAAATTGAGGCTAAGATGTGTTTAGTTTTTTGTACAAGTTTAAACAAAATGAAATAAAGGAAACATCACCGTTTGAATGGCATACCTCTAGCCTTTTAAAAGCAAAAGCATCATTGTTGTTGCGAAACTGACAGTAATGATTTTTTCCGGATGTTTATGTCCAATGCGCACCACATTCGCCCAGTGACGTCATGTCCAAAGTCACTATTCTCGTCGTCCTCGCATCTTTAGGTTACACTCGATAATTATCATGGAGCCTTTTTCATTCAACATATAGGCATGTATTTAGTGTTTTAACACTGTTTTAATCGTTACAGCTGTTGAACAAAGTACTGACTGAATAATTGGTGAATTGTAAAGATCTTGATTAAAATATATTTGTATTATATACATGCTTTGTTCCTGCAAAAACGGTGGGAAAATTTCCTCGTGCACATCGTGCCTGCTTGTCAATGTTAAAGACCTGTATGTATGTAAAGAACATGATCGGTACACGCACGCTTTCCATGCGTGGAACGTGACGTCGTGTTTCAGCAGACATTTCGCACTCTTTTGTAGAAAACACGGGTTTTACATGGCATACATGTACATAAACAACGGCGGACGCCTTGCTTAAAAAAAATTTCAGTGAAATTCCGGAACAATTTGTTGATCTCGATCGGCAATCAGAGTGTGATACCGTCAAAAACAAATTATTATATTCATACTCAAAATATTTCGAAAATGTGAACGTTTCGTCCCCCATCGGTAAAAAAAAATCATAATTATATATATTTTTATTTTTTTCGGAAAATTTACGTTCGCCGGTTTTGTAAACCGTCAAATCAAAAAGTCCTGGCCTTAATGAGCAGAAAACATTGACAGGAGTTTAGTCCTGCAGATCATTGAACATTACATCCAGTATATATACTTTAAAAAATTGAAACCTGCTATAATAACTTCATGATCGAGGAATACTGACAAAACATATTATGCAAATACATCTACATCTACTGACGTCAACTGCTTCGAACTGAAATGCAGACTGTATTCCCGTCATGCAAATTATATTTATCCCTTAAGTAAACCATTATAATATTATAAGCCTGACAATCCTCTAGAAACAAATTTACCATGTCACATGTCCGTGTTCAGTCTCCTTAAAAGCTCTGACATCCTTCATAAAATTCCTGAACATCGAAATCCAAGCGGAAACTGCTGACGCCACATTTCCAGTAAAAGTCCCATGAAAAACAATATCCAACTACGAATACAACAACGCAGAAGGCAACTCTTGGACTGTTAAGGAAAGCGCAACAACAAAACATCAATATTGTCTAGACATTTATGAACAAACCTCCCCAAAGTTGGTGCTGTAATCTATAATGCACATTCACTTAATTGCAAGAAAAGTGATATCTGTCATATTAGAATATGGAAGTTAGACAGGTCTTTCTCAAAAAGCATAATGGACAACATAATTGTCTGTTTGAGAATGCCTTAAAAGCTAAGTGCATTTGTATCAGCAATCCAGCACTGTTTTAATGTTGCAATACCATATGAGGCGCGTCATGGGAAACCTGGACTTAATACATGTGCGTGAAGTGTCGTCCCGGATCAGCCTGTGCGGGACGACACTTTCCGCTTTTATGGTATTTTCTGTTTTAAGGAAGTTTTTTCTAAACATAAATCCACTGTAGGCGGAAAGTGTCGTTCTGGATTATGGACGACACTTTACGCACATGCTTTAAGCCCTGTTTTCCCACGACACTCCTCAAATGTGTCTTGATGAAATAATTAAAGACAAATGCTATGCTGTTGCCACAAAAAGATCAAATGGATTCATATACTAAGGTTGGTCATCACTGACACTGTAATTAATAATAAATTAACCTTGAAATAAACTTTCCCAAGACTTCAAAACACCATAAAATTATTTCACATTAGAATGCCATCAGCTATGTTTTGAACTGTATAAGGCAGGTATTGTCAGGTAAAGATCTTTTCAATTAAAACAAAAACTTGAGCTATCACAGATCATTCACAATGTGATGTTTTAAAGATGCAGACATGCAGTCTAGTGTTTGTTTACCCTTCCACCCGACAGCTGCATCTTTCCCTGCATGAGAGTTAGTTCTTGAGATAGCTCCAATGTCTGCACAAACTATTCAATATTGGAATAATTAATTACAAGGCATTATTACACTGTCAATAAACCACACTGAGTCTGATTAACCTGCAATTTTAGTGCCTGTTATTTGAACATTCAGCAATTTAATTTCTTGCAAATTCTGCAAGCTTTCTAATTGTTCAATTATCTAATTTGCAATCCTCTTATTGGCCCAAAGATATTAACTGTTGACATTAGAAACAACTACTTTCAAAGCCATTATGCCTTGCATCACTAATCCTATCGGATTTCTAGTCAAAGGAAACATTTTCCGGGCATTGGAAAGCAGAAACTGCACGCTGTACAGTGAACCATGCGCTAATTCACCACCGGAACTGCCCGGATAAATGGCTAATTAAACCTGTGACATAGGAGTTGAAGTCCACTTCATCATCTTTAAGTGACAAATAATTTCATTACACCTGATTAGCAATGGTTTTTGATTGCTAGAACAATATTGGCATTCAAATTACCATGTTTGAAGTTATGGGATGCAATTAACTTTCATTGAATGTAATATCGTAAATTAACCGTTTAATTCATTTCTGTTCATCAATCAACTGATTTTGTCTTAGCATTTGGTGCAGGACAAAACGCTTATCGTAACCAGCTTTAATAACGGGAGTTCCCCTAAATGAGGGACTTTCTGATTTTTTTAAATTTATAATACATAAAACATGACAACATCGACAAAAACTACTTCTTTTATCGAAAACTGCACATATTCATACATGCCATAATTTTTTCAGGCCAAAACGGGACATTGCCAAAAAATTGCCGGGACATTTGACATTTGACCGGGACACATCAATAATTGTCAATTTGTCCGAAAAAAAAACCAGTAATAATAATAGTTTATCGTATCTAACCTAGGTCCTATTCCGTTTCGTGGTCTATATAGTTATAGTTCAAACAATAAACACCCAAAATGAATAGCACAAACATACACAAGCATATATTTCAATCGTTTATTCAATAATATAAATAATAACATGTATTTTTAATTATGACATCAAAGAAATTACACGAAACACGCAAATATAAACACTGATTGTCAAATAAATAAATGCGTTTACAAGGGAGACCACTCCAGCAGACTAATACCTGGGCTACGTTCCACTATACACCGTGTCATTAACTGCATCAAATTATGCAATGTGAACAATACCAGTTTAAAGACAGTAATGATAGTTTTTGCATCTTTAATTCTCGAAAAGTTCTCAATTTATTTTCATACTTACCTTCAAACGTTACCATACTAATTATGTGATAACACCTATTCTATTTAAAAGCAAAATAACAACAAACACAGTTACTTTTTTATTCCGAAACAATGTAACAATCGCCGACCGCGGATATATGACCCCAATCCCGCGAAAATGTGACAAACGATCAATAAATCGCTAATGGGGTATCATTACTGCTCCTCTTTGGCACGCGGCTAGCGGGCATTGTTGTCATAGGGACCGATAAAGGGATTAACGACCTGAAGTTAATATTGGCCCAATGTAAGTTTTATGGTACACTAACATCAATTTTTGTGATTGACCGGGACAAAATGCATCACACCGGGACGCCGGGACAGACCTCGCAAAACCGGGACAATCCCGGTGAGACCGGGATGTATGGCATGTATTACATATTATATTTTCCGTCGATGCAAACCCATTTATCCTACAACAACAGCTACATTCCGTTTTGAATGAGAAAAGAAGGACTGCACATGCGGATGATCAATCGATCTGAATCGTCAAGATGCTGCGTATTGTATATAATAGTTCGCTGCGCAGCGAAGTATTGTTTTAGTTTTAGTTTGCTCTCCTAATAAACATTTCTGAAGTTATTCTCAACATTTATTATATTATTTTATAAATGTACTGACATCGTTAGAACCACTGGATGGCTTTACATTATAATTTTCATACAAAATCAGTCGCTCTTTAAAATGCTTACATTGGATTAGTAATTTGTGATGTAACATTTTGTAGACATATCTGATATACATATAAAATTATGGTAATCAATACAACAGGCAGCTTCTGCGTTCCAGGAACTATTTGCTACATACAGTATTCCGGACTATCATTCATGGCAGACAGAAATTTGCATGCTTTATTTACTGCTTTATTCAGAGCGAAATTTGGATTGATGGCAGCTAATAAATGTCCTGAATACAGAACTGTCCATGGAAGATGGATGTAAAATCCCTGGATAATAAAACTGAGGAACAAAAATCAAGATGGTCTGCAGGAAATGAAATATTACTATAAAATGATTTATGTGTTATTGAACTAATATTAAATATATCCTCAAGAATTTTTAACAATTTTGCTATCATTTGTTAGGCCAACCTATGACATGCATTATAAATTACACGAGCATACATGTACAAACCTTTGCAAACATATGATTTTAATTTATCATGGACAACCATCCAAAATATTCAATGTAAGAATGAACTTTGATCATTTTTTATACAAAAAATTCAAATGATCGTATAATTCAATGACAATTACTCCTAATACTACCAACAACACCTGTCATAAATCCAAGACCCCCAATAATCAAAGAGATATTACCTGTCTGTTCATCTTTCAAATAATTCTGCACTACAAATTCTACCTGAGCAATTTATATATGGGCAGCTGCTTAATTGATTTGTAATTGACAAGGTTTTTATTCGCCTAGAAGAGTCACATTACCAACAAACAACAACAAACCAGCAGCATTGGGCTGACTGTATACATAATATAAGATCTTACAGAATTATTAAAGATATTATAAAGATGTCCCAATTTTAACATACGCTATGAAAACTCCATTATGCATTATAAATAGAATATAGAAAAACATCTATAACTTTGACAAGTCCAGGTTGGCAGACAATAAATCACAGAAAAATTATTGATTTCACTGATTTGGTCTTATAACCAATGCTATTATTTATAAACCATGGAATTTATTTAAACACCTCAGCCCAGACAATAATCAAACAGAAACTAAATGGGAATATCTACTACTATTTGCCTTTACCATCTTTGCAAGCCCTCTGATCCAAGTTCCTTGACTGGGTCTTAAACTGTTCTGGACATCTTAAACATCCATTAGCCTCACCCTTGATTGGTTTTGAGTGATACACACTGGTGTTTGAATGACAAATTTCCTCTCCAATAAATACCCAACATCCACCTTAAGGATCTTATTGGCAGCTACTGGCAACTGGTTTCCATGAGAAATATGAAAGGGAAATTTGAAGGTCAAAGGTTTTTCCATTCTCATAGAGCCATCGAACTGGAGCATGTCCTTACCATGTCCTCCGCATCTTGACAGGACGTGACGAGAACTTGCTGGGACTTAATGGAGACCTGGTAGCTGGTCTTGATGGACGTGGAGGATGTGGAGAGGTTTTGCGCATGCACAGCTATTGCTTGGTGAGGACATGGAAGGAGAATAGACACAGAACGATTCTATCAGAAGCACAGTAGGGACCACATTGATGTAGTGATGACCTGGTTCAGGGCCGCAGTGAGGAATTCTTGAGTGTGGCGCTAACTTGTCGACTGCAGGCTGCGCTCTCGGGTTCTCAATATGTTTGTACTGCGCCCGTATCACGCTCATCCTGTCCAACTGTCGCAGGTCCTCCCTAGGTCTATTAAGGTCTTTTCCACGCTCTGAAAGTTATTACTGCGAAAGTGCTCGGTTAGCTCCAAGTATGCCCCAGGTTTTTACTGCTTCAGTACTTTGTCAATGCAATGTGTATTTGAAAAGTATAAATACCTGGTCCTCTAACCACTCTACCAAACTGTTCTTGGTCGTTACTCAGGTTGGACATAACCTCTGCTTTCTTCGACTTGTGCGCCTGTTCATTTTGCTATTCATTTGCTATGCTGGCAGTTTCGTTATCACTAAACTCAGATTTATTCTGCACCTTACAGGTTTATAGGGCGACTTCAGGTGGTCCTTTGTAGCGTTTCCGCCTCTGCGTTTTGAGGGCAGAATTTCTTTACCCTCTTGAAGCAACTGGAAGACGTCGATTGATACCAGACAGAGTGTGGATGGATATTTACGTATATGACTGGGTGGACGTAGTAGTAGCGTGATGCTTACGTTGTGTGTGCCTGGTGGACATGTAGTAGCGTGATGCTTACGTGGTGTGTGCCTGGTGGACATGTAGTAGCGTGATGCTTACGTGGTGTGTGCCTGGTGGACGTAGTAGTAGCGTGATGCTTACGTGGTGTGTGCCTGGTGGACATGTAGTAGTAGCGTGATGCTTACGTGGTGTGTGCCTGGTGGACATGTAGTAGCGTGATGCTTACGTGGTGTGTGCCTGGTGGACGTAGTAGTAGCGTGATGCTTACGTGGTGTGTGCCTGGTGGACATGTAGTAGTAGCGTGATGCTTACGTGGTGTGTGCCTGGTGGACATGTAGTAGCGTGATGCTTACGTGGTGTGTGCCTGGTGGACGTAGTAGTAGCGTGATGCTTACGTGGTGTGTGCCTGGTGGACATGTAGTAGTAGCGTGATGCTTACGTGGTGTGTGCCTGGTGGACATGTAGTACAGTGATGCTTATGTGGTGTGTGCCTGGTGGACATGTCGTAGAGTGATGCTTACGTGGTGTGTGCCTGGTGGACATGTAGTAGCGTGATGCTTACGTGGTGTGTGCCTGGTGGACGTAGTAGTAGCGTGATGCTTACGTGGTGTGTGCCTGGTGGACATGTAGTAGAGTGATGCTTATGTGGTGTGTGCCTGGTGGACATGTCGTAGAGTGATGCTTACGTGGTGTGTGCCTGGTGGACATGTAGTAGAGTGATGCTTACGTGGTGTGTGCCTGGTGGACATGTAGTAGCGTGATGCTTACGTGGTGTGTGCCTGGTGGACGTAGTAGTAGCGTGATGCTTACGTGGTGTGTGCCTGGTGGACATGTAGTAGCGTGATGCTTACGTGGTGTGTGCCTGGTGGACATGTAGTAGAGTGATGCTTACGTGGTGTGTGCCTGGTGGACATGTAGTAGAGTGATGCTTATGTGGTGTGTGCCTGGTGGACATGTAGTAGAGTGATGCTTATGTGGTGTGTGCCTGGTGGACATGTAGTAGAGTGATGCTTACGTGGTGTGTGCCTGGTGGACATGTAGTAGTAGCGTGATGCTTACGTGGTGTGTGCCTGGTGGACATGTAGTAGCGTGATGATTACGTGGTGTGTGCCTGGTGGACATGTCGTAGCGTGATGCTTACGTGGTGTGTGCCTGGTGGACATGTAGTAGTAGCGTGATGCTTACGTGGTGTGTGCCTGGTGGACATGTAGTAGTAGCGTGATGCTTACGTGGTGTGTGCCTGGTGGACATGTAGTAGTAGCGTGATGCTTACGTGGTGTGTGCCTGGTGGACATGTAGTAGTAGCGTGATGCTTACGTGGTGTGTGCCTGGTGGACATGTAGTATCGTGATGCTTACGTGGTGTGTGCCTGGTGGACGTAGTAGTAACGTGATGCTTACGTGGTGTGTGCCTGGTGGACGTAGTAGTAGCATGATGCTTACGTGGTGTGTGCCTGGTGGACATGTAGTAGTAGCGTGATGCTTACGTGGTGTGTGCCTGGTGGACATGTAGTAGCGTGATGCTTACGTGGTGTGTGCCTGGTGGACATGTCGTAGCGTGATGCTTACGTGGTGTGTGCCTGGTGGACATGTAGTAGCGTGATGCTTACGTGGTGTGTGCCTGGTGGACATGTAGTAGAGTGATGCTTACGTGGTGTGTGCCTGGTGGACATGTCGTAGCGTGATGCTTACGTGGTGTGTGCCTGGTGGACATGTAGTAGTAGCGTGATGCTTACGTGGTGTGTGCCTGGTGGACATGTAGTAGTAGCGTGATGCTTACGTGGTGTGTGCCTGGTGGACATGTAGTAGCGTGATGCTTACGTGGTGTGTGCCTGGTGGACATGTAGTAGCGTGATGCTTACGTGGTGTGTGCCTGGTGGACATGTAGTAGTAGCGTGATGCTTACGTGGTGTGTGCCTGGTGGACGTAGTAGTAGCGTGATGCTTACGTGGTGTGTGCCTGGTGGACATGTAGTAGCGTGATGCTTACGTGGTGTGTGCCTGGTGGACGTAGTAGTAGCGTGATGCTTACGTGGTGTGTGCCTGGTGGACATGTAGTAGTAGCGTGATGCTTACGTGGTGTGTGCCTGGTGGACATGTAGTAGTAGCGTGATGCTTATGTGGTGTGTGCCTGGTGGACATGTAGTAGAGTGATGCTTACGTGGTGTGTGCCTGGTGGACATGTCGTAGTAGCGTGATGCTTACGTGGTGTGTGCCTGGTGGACATGTAGTAGCGTGATGCTTACGTGGTGTGTGCCTGGTGGACATGTAGTAGTAGCGTGATGCTTACGTGGTGTGTGCCTGGTGGACATGTAGTAGCGTGATGCTTACGTGGTGTGTGCCTGGTGGACATGGTAGATCGTAGTATTTGCCTAATATATACTACAGAACGTAGTGCTACATGGTCATATGCATGGTAAGGACGTAGTCAGGACCATTTTGATGTAGTATGAGCGTAGAAGGGACCTTGTACATGCGGGGTATCAACGGATATTACACCTTTTCGCCACGTTCTCCCAACATCCTTACGAAAAATCAGAATGTGTTGACTTGGAGAATCTAGTACAGACGTGCCTTGTCTTATGGGGCCATTAAGGGTTTATCCAAAATTAAAACAGTTTTCAATAATCACAAATTTAACTGTTCTCCAGTAATTTTAATATATTTTTTACTTTATTTATTGTATGTTTTACTACTTTCAGAAAAAAATTAATTCAGAAGTTCCAAATGTAATATTTTACAATTGTGGATGAATCAAGTAGCTTGTTTCAAAACCTCTGAAGACAATTACTTGACAAACACCTTAATGCACTTAGAATACATGTTGATAAACTACAAAGAAAATTTTGACTTTTGTTGAACAAAATAGACACCTGGGATTCAACAAAACAATGCCATTATGTTAGTCTCAGGGAACTTGAGCTGACATTTCAGAGTTCTGTCCTGGAAAAAAAATCAAAATTTATCCTCATAAAATATCACTTAAAACTCATCTCTCCTATTGGATATTGCCTGTTAGAATACTTAACCATCAAGAGAAAAACTTCCAACAGATCTTCTAACTGTTTTTCTCATTAATTATCTTTTTAAAGCAGTTGTTTAGTGATGTTACCTTTTGTGTTACCAAGGAAAAACCCTCATTTTTTGGAGTACCATCTGAAAACTCAGGAAATCGGGGTTCTGTTTGGAACTGCTGGTTTTTATGAGTGTTTATCTTCAATCTGTTTCCATCTTTATAGATGTTTTTCAGCAGTAATTAACTATATGCATTTGTTTTTTCCTACTAATTGCACCCACATTGTGTACACTTGAAGCATGGCCATCTTCAAATGGGCAAAGGTATCAAATTCTGTGGGGGGGTTTTATGGCCAATTTGGGGCCAAAATTCTGCATCATAATCCCCTACTTAAAAAGTATATTTTTCACCTATATTTACTTTAAAACTCCCCTATGAATGTTAAAGCTTTATTTTTAAAAATAATTGATTAAAATCAGACAAACATAGACTTAGATTTTCATAAACAATCCCAACAAGTTATCATTTGTAGCAAAACAATTCATTAATGTTTTAAAACAAAGTAGAATATATAAAACATGTAATTATAATGCTTTTCTAAAAAAAAATTCCCATTTTGCCACTAAATTCCCCGATCTGAAGGGCCCCGCCACCTTTCCCCCAAAGGTGAAAAAAACACTGACATTTAAGTTACATGAACAAGGTCAATTAAATACTAATGACAAAGAAAAATTGGTATATTTATTATGCAAATAATTTTCTGCTTGACAATTTACAGTTCTGGCACATTACACAGTGTAAAAAAAAAAAAATTCTTACCCCAGAGTATTATACACCTAATGCTTGAACTTTAAAATAATTCCTTTTTAATGCAGTAACTGCGGTTATTTATGTTCTGTTTGATTATCATCAACAAATCCATTCGATTATCATGAATTGTATGATGTCATTGTTCAAGCAATCAGTTTGAAGTTGTATTTTCCGTCAATTCCCCACTTAACTTCCATTCACTGCAATTAATTAGGACATGAATTATCACTCTCAATATGTTTATTCACTATGCAATTAATCCAATTGTATGACGTAACTGAAGTTCTTCAATACTAGCGTTCTGGATTCACACGAACGTAAAGACTGATTTGCATAAAACAAACATTAAGTCAACGGTTTGCAATGGAAGTTCTAACTACTTCTAATGCAGATATTAAGGTGTGATTGATAAAGTAAACACAAAGCAAAATCATTGTACGTAATCAATTAATATTAGCAATGCAGATAATGAAAACTGCTCAAACTCTGACTCGAAATAAATTCAGGGAGAAATGGCTAATAATGTGAACCGTTTGTTAATGATGATGCAAAAAATATTTTCATGACCTGCTTCATCATACACTATTATTTTTCACATATAAACTTTGTTTCTAAAAAATAATTTCTTACACATGAATGACCATTCCTTAGCTATATCCAGAAAAGTTACTGACCAGACTTTTTTTAACCTATCATACCACTATCTCAACAAAGATTCCCGCTGTTGATCGCCATTGTCGCCAATGAACAGGGCCAGAGAAATGAAGATATATTTTATGTATAAATTGCTTGAAAATGGTAAATATTTACTTAAAATATACTTGTAAAATATTTATTTATAACAATTAGCAAACCATTACATGCGTAAATATCGTCAAATTACCAGAAAACCAACCGTGTATTAATTATCATCATTCCTCTTGTCGACATTATATATGAGGCGTGTCATGGGAAAACCGGGCTTAATACACGTGCTTAAAGTTGTCGTCCCAGTCTTTGCAGTATGTACAGGCTGATCCAGGACGACACATCACGCTTTAATGGTATGTTTCAAGGTAGTCTCTTCTAAACATAAATCCACTGTAGACAGAAAGTGTCATCCCGGATTAGCCTGTGCAGACTGCACAGGCTTATTCGGGATGACACTTTATGCACATGAATTAAGCCCGGTTTTCCAACGGACGCCTCATATAATTTTGCCTGGGACTTCTTCTGTCGTCCACAAATGCCAAGCTTCCGTTCATTAGCGTGTACCGGGCTTTGTAAACAAGCTGTTGAATGCAAACACCATGAACAAATACACAGCCATAAATTATTTCAATGACTTTTATTCCAAGCGCCTGGAGGGTAATGCAAATATTGTCCCACACTTTTTATTTTCTTTGTATTTAGAATAACACAATGAAGAATGCTCACTTCCCACGGACAAAAGTTACCAATGTCTGAAAATTGTAATGATTTATTTTTTATTGGAATTTTTATTTCAATTATTGTACGAACAAAGTGGAGTTTTAAAGACTAAATAAATGGAAAAATCAGATTTGTTTTAACGAACCTAATTGTATGTTATTTATTACCTGATTAATAATTGTACTCCAATGTATTCTGGTTTTAATTTAATCAAATAAACAATGTCCGAGTCCTTCAAAATGTCCTTAATGGAAATTATTTGAAAGCATTTTCTCTAATAGGAGGGTTTGGTTTGGTAAAATGACAGGATCAGTTTTTCCAAAGTAGTTATAAAATAGCTAACATACGCTTAAGACAACAAAAACAAGCATTTTTGCTGTCATTCAAAATAGTTTTTTTAATGAAGTTTGTATTTCTGTTACTCCCTTACTGCTGTCCCTCTCCACACATAATGGATGCCCAGTCATGTACATGGCACAAGATTTATGATCAGCTTAGGGGGCATAAGAATTTCTACTAGCACAGAATTTCAACAAATCACTAATCTAACTTTTCCATTAAATAATTTTATAGTAGGAAATATGCCACATCAAGTTGATAAATGCACTTGAATTTAAATGCCAAAATCACCCTGCCTGTTGGGCTTATCATACAAGATTTCAATCAAGTTGTGGCACATGGTCAGGTGCTCTCTGAGTTACATGATGTCTGTACCAAATGTCTGATATCAATGATATAAATATCTAATCACCTATATAACCATAGTCAAAGCTCTTTCAGAACTTTCCTGGAGTGGCAGCCCGCTTACTTAGTTTTGCTTACGCCATCAGAAACTACCCAGACGAAAATTACACCATGGTCGACCACGGTCACCATGGTATTCGACTGCCGACCATGGTCAATATGGTATTTGACTGCTGACCATGGTCGACCATCAAATACCATGGTCTTGACCATGGTGTGCTTTATCAGGACCATGGTACTTGACCATGGTCAGCATGGTATTTGACAGCTGACCATGGTTGACCATCAAATATCATGGTCTGTTTTCTCAACCATCAAAAAACATGATTAATTCACACTGAGTGCATTAACTAGATAAAAAGAGGGCCATGATGGCCCAAAGCGCTCACCTGAGAACTGGTACAGATGAAGACCATACTGTTGTGACAGGTTTGAAAATTAAGGTATCTGGACAATACGCAGAGGGGGATACGCTCAATTTTGATTTAAAACATCGGTTTGTGCAATGGGCTAACTCAAGTATGAGTTGGGTAGTGGATGTGCGTTTTTTTGCTAATGGTTCTCAAATCATTTTTCTCGATATTCTTACCTGACTCTTTTTCATTTAGTCATTGACAATCCTGGAAAATGCAGAAACACTAGATTTTGATGTCTTTTTCACAAACAGTTTTGGAGAACTAGTTGCAATGTGATAATTGCGATGGCAATGCTATAAGTTAAAGTTTTGCTTTTTCTTTGATAATTTTCTGTCCAATGATGATAATTATGTTAATGCAGGCTCTGAAGACACCAATGTTGCATGTAAATAACTGCATGCAAGTTTTGCAACTGTTGGATATCAAATTTTATCAATCAATTTTTATGGTCATAAGCAAACTGTGTAAGTTTGGTCAACATTGAATCAAAAATAATGTGTGCAGGACAATCATTGATAACTTGTTGATGTTTCTTTCCAAACACAAGGGCAAAAACTCTAGTGTTTCTGGCCTGATCATGCTTTTATTCAACTTCACCTGTAGTCTTTCGTTCATTGACAAACTGTACACAATTGGATGAAGATTGGATGAAAAATGAAGTCTCTATCCTCTATTTTTTTTTTTCAAAGGGCAATAACTCGGGTGTTCCTGGTCCGATCTTGCTTATATTCGACTTCACCTTTAATCTTATGGTCATAGACAAACTGTGCAAGATTGGTGAAGATTGGATGAATAATGAAGTCTCTATCCTGAATAATGTCCATTTTTGCTTTTTTTTTCACAAACAAAGGCCAATAACTCTGGTGTTTCTGGTCCAATCTTGCTTATATTCGACTTCAACTGTAATCTCATGGTAATAGACAATCTGTGCAAGATTGGATGAAAAATGAAGTTTCTATCCTGAATAATGTCGATTTTTGTATATTTTTTAATAAACAAAGGGCAATAACTCTTGTGTTTGAAACACGATCTGGCCAATTTTTTTTGCGTCTGCTGAGATCTGATGGTCATACACAAACTGTGAAAGTTTGGTTAGGCTTGGATGGAAAATAAAGTCTATACGTTGGAAAAGGGCATTTTTGCACTTTTTTTGCATGAAAGAGGGGCAATAACTCTGGTGTTACTGGTGTGATCTGACCCAATAACAATCCCATCCGAGATTTTATGGTCACACACAAACTGTGCAAGTTAGGTCAAGATTGAATAAAAAATGTAGTCTTTATCGCGATAACGGTCCATATTGTTGATGGCAAACAGACGCCCGACGACGCCGGAGAGGTCCCCTATACCAATAGCTCAAAGGGTACTTTGTGCGCAGGTGAGCTAAAAATAAAAGACAACAACTATTAGCCATACAAAATATCTTTATTATTTCAGATTGTGATCCTTATAATAAAATTTCTTGCAAGGATTTGTGTTAGTGGAAGTTTGCCTTCAGTGAGCAAACACATTGTTTCTGATGTTTCCAATGTTTACATGGCATGAAATTAATGGCATGTTAATAAAATACTTATTTTTGTTGTTTACAAAATGTTACACACTCTCTTTATCAAATGTTTGAGATGTGAATAAAGTCTCAATGGTTTCAAATAAAAAAAGAAGGTTAAATATACATAGAATTTAGTATTGAAATATAGATGTACCAATGTTTGGGACAAACAATTTGGATATTGATGTATTTTTCACTTTTAATGGACTACTACAATAATCAAGGACTTAATAATTATTATAAAGCTGCACACAGCTGTGTCATATGTCATCATCATCATCATCAATCTAACATAGAAAACAAAATGCAATGTATTTCACCATGGACTACGATGGTCAACCGTGGTTACAAGTCATACATGCCATACGTCCCGGTCTCGCCGGGATTCTCCCGCTTTCGCCAGGTTTGTCCCAGCATCCCGGTCAGATGCATTTTGCCCCGATCAATCACAAAAATCGATGTTAGTGTGCAATAAAAGTTGCATTGGGTCAACAATTTTCTTCTTATAGTTAAATCCTTAATTGGTCTCTATGACAATGCCCGCTAGCCGCGTGTCAACGAGGAGCAGTTATAATAACCCAAACAGTGGTTTATTAATCCTTTGTAACGCTTTCGCGGAATGGTGGTCATAATTATAATCCGCGGTCGCTAATTGCTGTTAGTCATCGCGTGAAGGGTGTAACTGTATGTCATAGATCAATATTAACCTGAACGACAAATGTCAATTGCACATGTTCGTTATACAGATACCTAATTTTGATGTTATGCGCTACGAAACTTTTTTTCAAAAGTGAAGATCGCACTGTTCTCTGCGCTACAAAGATTTTATATGGCAGTTAATACACCCACGCTTTCCATGCGCATGACGTTTCGCGCTTCTCTTGCAGAACAACAGATTTGCACAAAGTGCAAAATGTAAATGTGCATTTTCAAATTTGATGCACGTTGGCATGACTTGCACAAGGAAATTTTCCCCCCGTTTTTGCAAGAACAGATACATAATATACATGTTTTTAAATCAAGATTTTTATACTTCATTAATTATCCAATCAATACTACAAGTTCAACAGTCGTAACGATTAAAAACAATTAAAGCACTAAACAAATGCTCGTAAGAACATTATTTATCAAATAAAAAAGGCCCCATAACTGGATTGAGTGTAACCTTATGATTGAGAAAAACGAGAAAATTGGGTTTGAATGTGACGTCATAGCGCAAATCGGAAACATCCGGAAAGAATTATTACTTTCAGTTTCGCAACAACAATGACGCTTTTGTTTTTAAAGGCTAGGGTATACCGTATAAACGGTGACGTTTCGTTTATTTTATTTTGTTTAAACGTGTTCATAAAATGAAAACGTGTTAGCCTTAGTTAGTGTATACATGTAATTGTATTGTATGCATGTAAACATGAATGATATGACAATTAATATGAATTAAACGATCCATGGACCATGCTACAAAATAACAATAATGAAAAGTCAAATTTTTTGTCAATGTCCCGTTTTGCCCTAAACAAATTATGGCATGTATGATGGTAGTTCATGGTTATGGAAACATGGATTACCATGGTCGACCATGGCCAATTATGACATGGTCATGAACCGTGGTGCCAATTACCGTCTATGGTTGACCATGGTACTTCAAGGTCGACCATGGTCTCAGACCCATAAACTACCATGGTCTCAGACTGTGCATTTCGTCTGGGTAGCGAATAACACAGTTTAAGGTCAGTAAAGTCATGGAAGTGCTGTTAGAACATTACACATTTTTTGTTTACAAGAAAAACAATAAGTATGGTATTTGTTTTAATTAATACTTTATAATGACTGACAAATTATTGAAAAAAAAAGAAACATATCATTCTTTATGCCTTGAAGCAGAATACTTCTTTACATGATGAACCAAACAAATTGCAATTCAAAAGTTCAAAACCACATGCCATGATAGCAAAATGGCTGTTTCAATATTCAAAATTATCATCAAGTTCAAAACTCCAATAAACACCAGTTTACACATAGCAACACCACAACCCCTATTGGGTTACCAAGGGGCCAGGGGTCAGCCAGTCACTGGGGTCAAGTGAATGGTGTTTGTCCTGAGTGAACATGTTGATGAATAAATTACAGAGCTTTGGGGAAAAATCTTCCAACCTATCCAATGGTTTCAGATTACAAGCCATGTTTGATTTTCTCATTATTTCCCCATTCCTATACATTCATTTTTAAGCCTGTGAATACCGGTTCAAATTAGGAACAGACTATGAATAATAAAATGAGGGCACATATTGGTCTCATTATAAATCACAGAATTTTGTCAATTTAAAGCATATAATTATAGACATCTATAGCTTCTATTATATAATTGTGTTATGGCCATGGTAGACAACTGTACCCATCTCAAATGCTGTTATGGAAACAATGAATTCCATACTTAAAGCATGAATTGATATTCTGTTTCAAAATTCTATACATTCCTTCAATTATTAAACACTTGAAAAATGTTTTATATTACTGCTATCTCATGCCATTAATACCAGGTACAGAATAATTTTATCAATTAAACTCCAACACAATACCTTTAAACTCCAATTAAGCATGTGAAAAACAACTATTATAACAATCCAACGGAATAAAATACACCGTCATTCAGTACAAAACAAACTGATATGGTCACATTAGCACCGACTGAATTCAAGATCCGAATCTCAGCCTGCTAACTCAAGAGTCAACTACCATAGTTCTGTCTAAAGAAACACATAAATTAATAGACTGTGAAATATTTTAAATTTTAAATCTCTGCAATTTTCCCATGACCACGACCCGCGTTTTGGGGGAATTAAATCTTACCAATAATCCAAATATCGGATTGATTATGAAAAGATGGGGGGGTGATAACAACACAGTAGCAGAAGAGGTATTGTACTTAACCTTAATCTGTGTTGAAGACAAGCTTAGAGAGACTGGTGCAAGCCTCTTGGTGATTGTAATCCTCCCCAATCATGGACATATGGCGTCTGCCACAAACTTAGTGAAGACAGGACAGACATACAGCAGTTTTCTTTGATAGACGTCTGTTGTACAAGCAGATGTAAAACTGTTTATATATCTTGCCTGGAAGTTTGTTCCTCTAAGAAATCTATCCAACAACCAGAAATCAGAGCAGCTGTATTTCGCCTTGTCTCTAAATTAAATAGACAACCTCTAGCTCCTCTTTCAAAAATGATATAGTAAAACAAGTAATAAAATCTACGAAAAAAACAAAAGCACACAAAAATAAATATTAATTCCTACCATACTCAACACACATTAAATTTGTTTGCACAATATGCAGAGTAAATTTAAAATACATTAAAAACAAAATCTCATAATAAGAAATAATAATGTTATAACTCCCCAAAATGGTTTTTATACATATTTTTATCAAACACACTGAAAGTGCATAATTACTATATATTTCTCAGAGCACCCACTGTAATTATAAGGACTATATGTAACATACTTACAACTGGCATAGGGCACTTTTTCCATTGCAGGGTGACGAACACTGATCTAGTGAAAAGTTCACTAGTTGTTGAATCCTTCCATCCATCAGTGAGTTTCGGCTCTGACCAGAAACACTCCGTGGTTTTGGACTGATACCATCCCCCACCCTCTTAAGGCTGTATGTGACACTGGACGGTTGCAACATTGCAGCAATCATATAGTTGTTAACCAATGGGACACAAATAATAACTATATTTTCTTTCAATACATATTCCCTTCAAATTTTACATCCTCATTTTTTTTTTTAAGTGTTAACTTGTCAATACAAAATTTAGAACATATTCCTTTACATCTGTTGAAGCATCAAGTTCTCACTTTTTTTTTTGTCCCACTGAACTTAATAAAAAAAAAGCATGTTGAACTGAAATATTATATAACATTCATTATTGTTGGATATTTCACACTTCTTTGGTAATACACTCTGCAATATCAAAAGCACCGTCTGCACCGAATTCAAACTTTGTTAGGCTTGAGAACGGTAACAGATCTTCATTTCACAACAATATAATCCCCAACAACAAAATCGTATGAACATGGCCAAGCTATCCTAAGCTCCCATTTTGAACATCTATTGATATTACACCATCACTTCAATTCCAAATCATTTCTGCAAACATCAACCTTTCACTGACACTGATCAACGGATTTACCTCCCTTATTTACATCTAATCCTTTAAATCTTCGACCAACATGGACGCACTGTGTATGCCGTTCATCTGCTGCGTTTTTGATAACATCTCTAGATAAATTGTTATTACTGTGCAAACATTTTTACATGCCCATAAAATCTGAAATTCGCTCCAATCAACAAGTACTTTCTGTGGAAAGAAAAGTTCACATATTTATTGAAGGACACTCGAAGTCTGAAAGATGAGTCCTCTATTCTCAGTCCTCAATCCCATTTCCCCCTGACCACCACTGTTCACCATAAAACTTTTAATGACTGAAGTTTGAAAGTTTTCTGGTTGAAATAGCTCTGTCCTGAATTAGTACACACAGATTTCCGACTGTGCCATTCAATAAAGCATTTTAATGGATTTTCCTCTGCTTTAGAAATGAGAGGCAATAAAACCTTGGTTTGAGGAAATGAAAATGACCATTACACTGTGTGATTAAATTTCCATACCAAAACTACAAAGCTTTTAATTTAAGACTGAGCAACATTAAACTGACCTATTCCATATAAATTAAACTGCAATCATAATTTATATTCCTTACCAAGTCATTAAACACAATTGATTATAACTGTACTTAACACACCATTGTAAATTGTTTTGGTCACTTAAATTCAAACAGACATTTAATTCATGTGACACAATTGCATAGTGCGACTGTCATGAATAAAAGTAGAAATAATCATTAACCAATTCATTAATATTTAATTATTAATTAATTAATACATATTTACAATAAATGTGAATATGAATTACTGATGATAATTAAATATTACTAAGACAATAAAATCCATGAATAACCAAACATGTCTGTATGTGAGTTCCACCTTCAATCACTCCCTACATACACATTGTAGAAAACAAACCTATCCACACTGAACACAAGTTGAGGCAAAACATTGGTTCCCAGGGAAACAACAATGATCTCCTAGACAAAGACAGGACTGACCACCCAGACTGACCAGATGATCAGATGACCAAAGGCAAAAGGCTTATCAGCAGCTTAGTCAACAATACTTTCTTTGACGTTATGTAAGAGTTCTCCAATCAAGCTGTGAGCTCTATGATATGGCTGATAACAAAATTTGCTCATATTGCTTGTATTGCATCATTTTCAATGGAAACTTGTCATATGGGCCCTTACCAACTACTAGGTTAATTAAAGGACAGTGGAGAAACATGAAAATTAATGTTTCTCACAAAATTTTACTCTTTTCATAGCCTTATTACATTACATTATAACTATGAGTCTAAAAAAGATGTCAAAAGTGTATCACGTTAAAACAATAAATATATAATATATACATTTTCATTTTTTGGTCATCAACATATTAAATGAATTGCAAAGAATCCACTTCAACATCATAAGAAAAGAAATTATATACATACAAAATGTCATGTAACTTAGTAATAAACCAATTCTGGTTGCCAAAAGGCATATTTAATTAAATTCAATTAATGACATAAACTTGAAGACCATTCTTAATAAATAATGGTACCCAGGCCCACAAAGTTTCCATTAACTGCAGCTGTCGCAATTAGCTGTAAAGCAAATACTCAGCAGTGGTCAAATAGAAAATGGAACACTTGACTCTGCACAATGGTCAAGTAATTATAATCGACCGGTTTTTATATGCATTTTGCTTAAAGAATTTCAGTATTGGGAATACTTACATTCAAACAGTTTGTAATATTCACATTCACAAACTTCATTGATAAATAATTTTACGGTAATACAATAATAATTGTCTACAGGTCAACTTAATTGACATCACAATCGTCATAGCTTTCTTTCACATATGTTCAATTAACAGAAATGGTAATTGAAGAATTGTTTCCACATATTTCAAGCACCAATATCATAATTAACATTTAACTATTTATCAATGATCAAATTGAACTCAATTGCCTTTTTCAACTGCAATATACCCCAGTATGTAAAATAATTGCTTACAATGCTCAACATGTGGATGCCTTTCCTCATTAGCTAAATAAGCATTTCAAAATCAGTCATTTTCCCAAGCAACAGTGTCAGGCCAACAACTGACCAGAAATGGCTTTTGAATTATGGCTAATACTGGATGCTAGTGGACCATGTGACCATGTTTCCTGACATGTCTGCTGCCCAGGAGGCCAATAAACAAATCTGATGGTCTTGATAAAGGATGGCATGCAGAGCCTGGCTGTCTGAACATAGGATGCTACTGTGATCCCATAAGATGACCCCTGGAAGATCAGCAAATGGGCTTGCATTAAGGGAAGTTTTTGTCACAGGACTTCCAAAATTGCAGCATATTGGAAGTATAAAAAAGTCCAAAGAATGCTTAAGACTTCCAATATCCAACACTTGTAGTGAAGACTTTCAAAATTTTAGAACTTTCAAAATTTTCACCTATTAAAGTGCCAGCCCTAATTATATTTCAAAGTTTACAATAGGTCTGACAAATTTATTAATTTAAAAATTAAATAAAATTATCATTAATATCTATGCTGTGAATCAACCAATCATACAGCTCCATGTTTCCACCAGTGATATATGAATAACCAAAATAATTTAGGTTAACATAATTGTTATTCTGAATTTGTCATGCCATTTTAACAAATTAACAATGTAAGACAATAATTTCGGGAATGAATTAAAATTATTATGTATCATACGAGTCTATATAGTTATTTATAGCACTGGTAATATACCATTCATGTTAGTTATCTAATATAATAACGATTTGAAGTCAAATAAGCATTTATACTGTGTATCCCAATAAAAAGCAATAGTCAGGGAACATTCAGCAATTTTTGAAATGTTAAGACTTTATTTTTGACAATGCAAACATTAAAATTCATTAGACTATGACGATTTTAAATTATATCAGTAGAAATATGATATATCAAGGGTTCCTGTGTATAATTAGTATTGCAAATTGTGTATTCATGCTATGCAAAGAACAATTCGACGTATTCTGAATCTTCTTTCATCACATTTTATTTATAGAAAATGTAGCATCTTTGTACAGATTAAATAACATCTACTGGAGAAGTTGATAGAAAAATGCAAATATAAATAATCGTTAATAAATCGTAACCACAATTTTAATTCAAATTAACAGTAAGTTTATAAATATAAATTCCCCATATATTGAAATTTTTGTGCTTATGATTCTCTGAACGCTATTATTGATGCATTTATGAGTATATTAACACAGCTATACAACGGTTGCTAGCTACGCGTGCTAATTTTAGAAATGATTCTCTGAACGCTATTAGGCCGAAAATAAAATATTGTTTGTTTCCCCTCCCGCGACCCATGCTAATGATGGGTGGGTCGGTAGGTCGGACAAATATTTTATTTGTATACACAATACGTCATTTTCATTCATGTTTTCCTTATGTTCGAAATGTTACGTTATAGTATTAATTCTTAATATTTTCGTTATAGTAGATTCACAATGTTCTGCTTATTTACGTCATACTATGTTCTCATTACCTTACAATAATTTATCAAAATTTAACAAACAATAACATACGTTAAAAACAAGAGCGTTAGTAATAAAAACCTGTTAAAACTAAGGAGTAATAGCGTGACGTTGCAATTTGCCAGGCATCCAAAACAGAACGCTGTTAGAAACAGCCATAGCAACGGTGACTGTCAAACTGCAGATAGCAGTTTGTCGCTAAAAAGCGTGTTACACGCTTCGCATGTGGATAGTGTTTTAAAGGTATCAATCTGTAATACTGTATCTGAACAAAGCAAATGCTAGAGCATAAATGAATTAGCATTCTATGGAAATAAAAACAAATAGGACTTAATAAAAAGAGAGCAACACAATATTTTTGATAAATTAAAATAAAAAGAAAAGGCGCTGAAGTTTATTTACTTTCATTTTTGACAACGACTTTAGTTCCGCTAACTTTCATTCAAATGTTGTTAGCATAATTCTAATCCGTGTGCAGTGATTAGTTTGAATAACACTTTCGTTAATTATTACTAGATCTGGTAATTTTATTTTAACAAAATAAGACGTTTGACGCGATCAGTTTGTCGAGTTAACTGACATTGTATTTCATATTCTTAGTAAACGGTTCCTTTTACCAAAATTCACCAAAATTATGATATTTATTTATAATTATTTATTTATTTACTATTTTGATTTGTAGTTATTTATTACAAACGCGGCTGTTAAAACATGCTTATCTATAACAAAACACAGACCTAACGCAAATGTGTTCCTAATGACTTGCATCTTTACCAATTAAAATAAGAATCAGGGGGTGATAAAACTTTTTAACAACGACGCTCATTTGCATATTGGAAATTGTATGCGTTCTCATTGGCTGACTGTTTGGCTCTTGACGTCTTGTTAAGCTGACTCCTCCTGCATCAAGATTTTATCGATAATGGACACGTGGTGCATAAAGGCGAGTTTGCTCATTGCCGGTGGGTGTTCTTTGTCTTTTAAAAAACATGTATATGCGAGCGGAAATGGATTCGCTCTAGAATTTGACACTGAATGTTATGGCGTCCTTTTCGTACAAGAATGTGTCAAAATACGTCGAATTACGCGTTACCGAGAACTATCCGTTTAAAGTCATTTTATAAGTGTTTTTTTAAAGTAAGATTTGTACACGCTATTGGATTCTTTATAAGGATTCGCACCCAGCATTTTCACACACAATTAAAATAAAATATTGTTTTCTTTGGTCTATACATTCTTTGGGTCGCGGTGATTTTGCTGGGTTGTTCTAAGTTTAGTCCATCTCAAGTATACTTCAGTACAATTTAGTGAATTTTACGCAAAAAGCAAAGCGTGGTGCTTCAAAATAAAATACTCTGAAACATAACATGTCAGTCTGATTATAATTTACAGAACTGCAACAATTTCTGGCATGCAAATAAATTTTCATAAAAACACTATAAAAAGCAACAGCCAACATTTCCTTTTTTTCAGAAGGAATAAAAGTCTCAGAAGCAGGAATGCTGGTCCAAAGAGTATGATGGTGAAGTTGGCAGATATGCACTGTGAAAACTTGTTAAAAGGGAAGGTTGATTTCTCCCAGGGTCTGTTGTAAAGCCATCACAGGCCCAGTTAATTGTCTAAGCAGACATTGTCATGTGGTGAGAATATGGTGTGAGAAAGCCCACAGGTAAGTACCTTTCCAAGAAATCTCATACACCTTGATGAGAACTTGGAGACATTTATTTGGAAAACAATTCACCAAGCTACCAAGTCCTCTCCAGCACTTATCCATATTCCAATAAAATTTATAATGAACAGTAAGTTCTTTCATAGATTCGTTGTTTTTTTATAATCTTTTTTCTTGGATTCACTTACATTATCTTACGTCAAAACATTTCTCTAAAAAGTACATTAAGCTCAACTTTTCTTATTCTGCGACTGGCAAATGTTTAACGTTTAAAATACTTAACTGCGTGTGACGCATTTGATTTATGTTTTTATATACCATACAACACATATTGTGAATGCAGAATTTTAGAATACAAATCTTACTTAAAATTGTGGAAAATAGTGCATAATTTCAAGAAAAAAGACCTTTACAAGAACCAAACTACAAACACATCATTCCATTTTGGCCGAAATAGGTTGGTAAATGTTATACCAGGACACAAAAGCAAATTTATGCCTTAGAAACCCCCACAAAGTACACATTGCGGAATCTATCAAAATACTTAACAGTGAAGCATTTACACTCAATTAACTTTCAAAATTATGTGCTATGGGTAGGGCGGTATTTAAGACTTGATTCAATGATTGACATCATGATAAGAAAAACAATAACTATTGATAGGCCATACACGCAAGTCACTGCCGACCAATAGGCATGACACCAAAAGCGATAATTAGAAAGATCGTTGTCGTAAGTTGTAGACATCTGTTAAACAATGTAGGTCAAATGGTGTACATATATGGTTATTGATACCCATTTTACACATTTCTAAATGCCGTTGAAATATAACGGTATTCTCTTCTTTTAAAAATACGATCAAAAGTTCCATAATGTATGCTCAATATTTTAAAACGAAACTAACTGGCTAATGGGGAACATGTACGTATATGATTATTGTGTAAAAATCTAAATGTCATTAAAATTAAACAGTGTTCTTTTCAAAAAAGGAAAAAATAAAGGTCAAAAGATGAGAAATAACTGTGTTATAATTTAAAGGTTCAATGTGTAAAATTTAACCCAAAATGTTTAAGCCAAATAGAATCTTTTGCTTATATATTAAAGAAATATTTCTGACAAAAATCACTTATAATGTTGTGTAACATTCATTGTTACAAAAGAAATCAGCTTAACTTAAAATCACAAGTCTATAAACTCTGAAATTTCCATATAGCACTTCTGTGACTCTGGATGGTGGTTGCACAGCTAGTTGCGCCTCGTGACAAATGCACTCTTCCGGCTTCAGTAATCAGTTCAATAACTACAGAAATGCATAACAAAGGAGCGAAGGGACACAATTATTGCTGGTAAACAAGAAGCAGCTGCTGTTTGATTCAAAGGGCCTCTGGATTGAAATCTTTACTACCAGACATGTTTACACTGTTGATAGAGTCACCCTGATCTTCTTATTTAAACAAGCACAACAGATATTACAAACCTCAAGTGCCTAACTCTTGAAAACTATTAAATAAAAGTTGAATTATTAATCGCGGCACTGATAGTATTTTTTTTCCAAAGACGGTAGCCTCAAAGAAATCAGGATTTCCATGTGTTTTCTTTGTGCTACTGGAATCAACACTGTTTAACCCCTTATTTTATAAATGATAAAATAATAATTAAAGCAAAATTCTACCTTGATAAGTACACGCTAGTTTTTCTGTAGACAAAGAACAAAATAATCATTGTTAAACTACCCAATAGACAACACAAACAGAAATTACGATTCTGAGCGGAGCATAGTAAAATATAGTTCTAATTACAATAATATTTGTCAAATCATGTTAGATTCACAAAATTATTTTCACATTATCGTTGTTTATCGTCCAATAAACAACTCTTTGTCATTCTGATGTATGGCTATTAAACCACTCAGGCTAACGTGCCCGTGGCTTAATTCATATGCATCAGAACCCCAAATTGTTGTTTATTGGCTGATAAACAACGATAAATCGAACATTATTTCTTAAATAAACAACGATAAATCGAACATTATTTCTATAACAAACTCTTAAAATACATTCTTGTTGTCCTTAGACAATAATTCTGCTTAATATGATATCTAACTCTATCATGTCAACACTTTAAAGTGAAAAGATAATTGAATTCCAATGTAGAAATCCACACCTGAATTAATAAAATATACACCTAGATATTCATTACCATTTCAAACTTAAAATCTAAAGTCTTATCTTGCACATGAAAACACGACCAATAATCACATGCAAATATTGTTAACACCGCAATGAAAGCCCAGGCGTATATTAATTATTTTATTTATAAAACTGATATCATTTACATGGCATTTGATATCTGGAAAGGATTAGCTAAAGTGTAAAACAACCACACACATTGGAATGAAAATGTTTGCCACTACAAAACCCAAGATAGAAGTTCACTCTAATAAATAACAAAAACTTATCACAATTTTGTCACCAATTCAATAATAAATAATTCACATTGAAAATACACACAGAACCTGGTTTAAGTTTGAAATTTGAAATATTATTTGCAAATTTCACAAAAACCTACAAACGCAAATATGGTTGAACAGATTGTACAGTTATTTTTGTCAAAAATATAAAGTCTGTTATTATCGAGGCTCTTATTTGTCTTATTATTTTGACAGACAAGAACTTACACTGAGCATTTTACAACTTAAAGCCCAATAAACCTTTTTTGTGGCCAAAAATTTCCCTTTTTCATGAATCTTCCCTACAGGTTTGTAAATGACCAGTAAAAATCAAGCAAGATTGATTAACCCATTGTCATGATTGCAGGATTCCCCCCTGGAAAAGAAGTAACTCAATTTGAAGTCTGCAATGCCTCCACACTTAGAAAGCAATTGAGCAGCTGATGTGAGTCATGTTTCATCATCTTAGATACTGATGCCAAGGTCCTTAGACTAGCTTGCTTACAGGACTTATTACTGAATGAATTTTGCATAAAATCAGACATAAGAAATATACTTTTTGGATGAAAGTCAATTACATGTGAATGAGAAACTAGCATATCTAGCTATAATGACGCTGATTCACTTGTTATTCAAAATATGACTGTTTTCGTGACAATCGCAAACAATTATCTATAAATTTAGAAAATGTAACTGGTGCATTACTCACATATAATATAATAATTATAGTCATGAAAAATTTATCAGCTAAGGCTAACACATGTCACTGTGTAGTTTTGCAAAACAGTTAATTAAAACCACTTCAACGGCAATGTATGAAAAATGCAGTGCTTAATGTACAGTGGCATCCTTGGTCACAAAAAAACATTACTCAAGCATTCAAATAAATTATCTCACTAGCACAATATCAATTTAGCATCAATTAAACATTCACAGATCATAAAACAAAAACAGAAAAACTGGATTGTTGCTTGACTCGGACTGGATGGTTTATGGAAGCTGCATCACGCGTGACCTACCTCCAATAATGAAGCTCGAACCCCGGACACGCTCCACTGCACCGACTGCATGCCTTGCCCCTAGAGACCTGCACATCTTCTGCCTGCGCCATCTAAATAAACCAATTAAAGCAAAGCTTGCTTTGTTATAGATTATACCACATTATAATCAAGCAATATTTTGAACTATGCAATAAACTTAATGAAGGTCAGGCCTCACTCTGCCATTCGCCAAATTAGCCAAGGGCTACAAATTTCATTATTTGGCTAAAGCTAAAAAAAATTGGCTACACCTGTTTTTTCATCAAACCCTATAAAATGCCTCAAATGAGAAAATTTAATTCAATGTCAAATGGTAAATTTGGTTAAAGAAAATTTTAAGCCAGGATGAGCCCTGAATGTGCAGAATTCTTAAAACCACCCATTTTCAACGGCCTCCTCCTTCCCTTTTATACGTCCACATCTTCAGGAAGGGAAGTCCATGAACAAATTATACTTAAGTCACACTAGGACTACAAAAACTGTTAAGATAAAGATTTTTGACTGACTATTTTTTCAAAACTCCCTGACAATTCACTGACCTTGAAAAAATTTCAAATTTCCCTGACTTATCAAGTCTGCTGGCAACTCTGTTTTTATAGTTTTTCATGCTCTAAACTTTCAATATAATTATATACTGAAATCAGTATTGCAAATGAAAACTTTCATTCATGATACATGTATTGAGTTTTTGCGTAATGAAAAATTTGATTCTATAGTCCTCTGTCCGACTTCTAAATGAATACTGAAGTGAAAGATCTGCGGCTAATAATGTAGTATGCAAAGGATTTCAGAAATCATGCTACAGTACTGCTCAATTAAACAAATACTTTACCCATTTCAATAGATGCAGACTACTACTTTTTGATGCAAGCAAATTTCATTCAATTTATCCATTTTTGACTCAGCAAGTCATCTGCCTTGCATCATTTTGATGCACTTGTTTTCCATGTGTCGATGTCAAAAGCACTAGAAAATAATATTTTTACTACATTAAAATTTTTTTTGTCTATGTTCTTAACCTTCATGAACACAAATTGCCATTTACGGAGCATTTACCAAATACACAGAGAAATAATTCCTGTGATATCAGTAGCTCTTTTTGACCCCTGAGGTTTTCAGTTTGATACCTCCAAATATCAAGCCAGGGGTCATTTGAATCCTGGTTTTCAAATTCTACTGAAATTCCTGCCACAGCTGCATAGTGAGATTTTTCTATTCAAGTAATTACTCGGCTTGTCGACGCGCAAGTACGTGGGTGGTAGCTGATTGCCACCGCGAAATCACGCGGCAACTGATAGGTGATGCAGTGTGACCCGCAGTGATCACTCCATGAAATTGGCCAAACTGATTACTCCACAAATCGCAAAATAAGTTTGAATTGCGAGATCTGTACTGTATAAAGTAAACCTGGGAGTAAAAGTGCACCTGGTGCAGGGCTAGAACCCACGACCGCCGAAACACTAGCACGGCGCTCTACCATCTGAGCTAACCGGGCGGCTGGTTCTTACCGACGCACACTACACTCCTCCTATAACCATTTAGGCAGACTCCAGGCGCTCCTGCAGTGTACGTGGCTGGTTCTTGCCCATGCACACTTCATGTACATGGATTTTGTACCACTAATAATATAAAGCGTAAATGCGGTAACCGTTATGACAATGTTTTTAAGAAAATATCTGTAAAGATAAATGTATGTCGTGTGTAAAAGTATGAAAGACAAAACTCAATTAATATACGGAATGGGCCATTGGCTCATTCAAAACAAACAGATTTTGCGATTTTCAAAATTTGGGTAATCAAGTAAAAGGCAAGTCAACACGGAATATTTAGCCATGAGTTGTACGAGCACTCGGAGTGCCTCCGCACAATTTCGTAGATGTTGAGTAATTACGCAGATCATATATTATGACTCTGCAATTGCTAGTAAAACTTTTGTTTCAATTGAGCTGTATTCCTTATTTTAATGCACCTATCAATATTCTGGCGGGAGCAGCAGGCTGGCCCAGGGGAATTTGACAAATTTTATTTTTTGGCTTCTAATTCCCCACCCTAGAGAAAAGCATATTTATCTAAATCCGCTTAGTGGGAGATGCTATATGTCTACTGAATGGCCCGGGGGCCTGTATTACCGTGATCTAAAATCCGACCTATTACCATTCTGAATGTCAAATTCCCGCATGTTGGGAATCGCTTTCAGTCTGAAGTCCCGTATATGTCCGCCGCTCCCCCTGGGAGAAAACATTGATAGGTGCATAAAACTCGTCTCAGTTTAATCCCAAATCAAACTTTGTGGCAAATTTAATATTTATTAATTGTATAATAAAATCTCTCTAATTTCCATTCCCAGAAACTAAAATAGACGGTGAACAGAATACAAACAACTAAATTTGAAGATTTGACAATATTTATACCATATCTCTTTCTCTGTGCCTGCTGTCATCTCTCGGCGAATATGTGGGCCCGCACGTGGCCATAATTCCAGCAAATATCCCGAATTTAGGGCACCGAAATAATTGAACACCGTTCAAATTCTATTCCAACACTCGCAACAGCACACAGCCTGTAAAATCCATGTTAAAAGACGCTTAAACTGGGGGCACGTTTAATTCCAAAACAAACCTTTCCACCACTAAAATCCGTTAGATAATAGGCATTTTGTTTTTTTAACAATAATTTTTGATCAAAACACGCAAGTGTTATCACTGATTGACAGTGTGTATCTTTTACAAAGTAACCAAGCGTTGCATACTACTTTTGTGTTTTCAAAATGTGCCCATAAATGCGTAAACCCCGCCTCCTACAATTTGGTTTGAAACCGCCAGCAGGTGCGTTAAATTACGGTTCAGAAGTTAGTGACGTCACGCTGATTGACAGTTTGTGTAAACGGAGTAGCCTCCCCTGCAAAGAATTTTAGGATCATACGAGTTACCCCCCATAAACACAATTAATAATTATTATTTCCTCGTTATGACCCTAACGTTTGCCTGTGCTTCGATACTCTTCACTTTTTATTGGTATAGGGGACCTCTCCTGCGTCGTCTGTAGTCCGTCGTCAAGCATCCGTCGTCCGTATGCCGTCAACAATTAGTTTGTTCTCACGATACTGCAGTAGAGACTTGACTTTTTATCAAATCTTAAAAAAAACTTGCACAGTTTATGTCTGACAATAAAATCTCGGCCAGATCACACCAGTAACACTACAGTTATTCCCCTTTTTCATGCAAAAAATGCATTTGTCCAACAATAGACTTTATTTTCCATCCAACCTTGACCAAATTTATCTCAGTTTGAGAAATACCATCAGATCACAACAGAAGCCACAAATGGACCAGATTGTGTTACAAACACCGGAATTATTGCCCTGTGTGAAATAATACAAAAAATGGACATTAAATTAAATATATTCGACTTCACCTGTAATCTTATGGCCACAGACGTCTTTATCCTGAAAAATGTCCATTTTTGTATTTTTTGCACAAAGGGCAATAATTCCGATTAATAAGCAAGATCAGAACAGAAACACTGGAGCTATTGCCCATTGTTTGTGAAAAAAATGACTTTATTCAGGATAGAGACTTCATTTTTCATCGAATCTTTACCAATCTCGCACAATGTGTAAATGACCATAATATTACAGATGAAGTTGAACATAAGCAAGATAGGGCCAGAAACACCGGAGCTATGCCCTTTGTTTGTGAACAAAATAATACAAAATGGACATTATTCAGGATAGAGACTTCATTTTCATCCAATCTTTACAAGTCTTGCACAGTTTGTCTATGACCATGAGACTACATGTGAAATTGAATATAAGCAAGATCGGGCCAGAACACCAGAGTTATTGCCGCTTGTGAGTGGAACAAAACATTTATATGTTATCAATGATTGGCTTGCAGACGCGATTTTTCCAATGTTGATCAAACTTTTGTGTATGACCATAACATTCCTGTTGGGATTCAATGGTAATGGGCCATATTGCAACAGGAACAATCGAGTTATTGCCCCTTATTCATTTGAAAAAAAAACACACGCGGAAATGCCTTTTTTTGTAAAGAAAATACTTCATTTTCATCCAATCTTGACCAAACTTTTACAGTTAATGTATGACAATATGATCTCAGCAGAAGCCAAAACTGGGCTTGATCGTGCCACAAACACCAGAGTAATTACCCCTTGTTTTGAAACAATTATGCCCAAATGGACTTTATGCAGGATAGGGACTTTATTTTTCATTCCATTTAAACCAAACTTCCGCAGTTTATATCTGACCATATGGTCGGAGTTAAATCCAAACATTGGCCAGATTGAATCACAAACACCAGAGTTATAGCCCGGCCTTTGTTAAAGAAAATGCAAAAATTTACTTTAAGCATTACTGAGATTTCATTTTTCATCCAGTGTTGACAACAAACCGGTGAACAGACATACACTGTTACTATTTTGTTTTTGCAAAATTAGTTACTTTATTGACATTGGTAACAAACCAGACACCATCACAGAGTTTTGCATTTACACGTCAGAGCCAATTAAAGACTAAACTTTGCTTTTTTGGTTGAAAACGGATAACATTTGATTTCCAACGATTGCAAACATTGCATGCAGTTTTCTGTACATGCAACTTTGATGGCTTCAGAGCCTGCATTATTATCAATTATCAAAGAAAGACATAACTTGATCTTATAGCAATGCCGTCGTCATTATGACTTTACAACTAGTTCTCCAAAACTGCTTGCGAAAAGACATAAAAAAATGAACATGTACTGTTTTTGCATTTTCCATAATTGTGTCACTAACTTCATGAAAAAGGACAGATAAGAATATCAAGAAAAAAACATCTGAGAACCATAAGCAAAACCACAGCACCTCCACTTACCCGCCTCGTACTTTAGTTAGCACATTGACTAACCGATGTTAAATATTAGACCGATCCTAACCCCCTCTGCAGATACATGTGTATTCTTCAGACTATTTAATTTTCAAACCTGTCACAACAGTATGGTCTTCATGTGTGCCAGTACTCAGGTGAGCACTTTGGGCTATCAATGCCCTCTTGTTTATATATAATATTCAATAATTGTATGCTTAACTTGTTCCAACTGTGTAAAAGACCTTCTCTAATATAAAGGTATAATACAAATCCTTCATTGTACATGTAAATACTTTTGTTTTAGATTTAGTGTACTGCTTTCCAATCTAGTCTCCCACATAATTGCTTGATTACGGTCATTTAGTGACTCATCGCATGAGATTCGTGCAGAAATGCAATTTGGATATGTTTGATAAATGTTGATGATGCATTGTATTTGATATGTGCACAACAAATGAAACAAACAGTGCCTTCCGTTTTATTACTTCGCGACTGGTAAAACAAATTCAAAATATATAATTTTTGCATGATATCACACTCGTATGAGTTAATTTATTATAAAAACAAGAGCACCGCCGACGGTTGCTAGACGCTCGACCTACTCGTATTTGCTAGTATTCTGTCCTTTTGTTAATAGAATGGGTTTATCACTGTGATGAAATATCTTATAGATATTGAGAAATTTGAAAAATGGCAATAACTCCACCAAAATGCTTGATATAGTTACCTCATCTTATCTGCAGGACGGGTTCATAACTGTGATTAAGTATTTTGAGTTTCAAGTCAATACCTCTTATAGTTATTGTGAAATTTGACCTAAAGCGAAAATTCCAAGTTGAAAAAAGGTCAATTACTCAAACAAAATCCTTGATAAAGTTACCTCCTTTTGTCTATATAATAATTTCATCACTGTGATCAAGTACTTTGAGTTTCAATATAAAGAAAGCGAAACTCCAGCTGCGACAGCAGGAGAGAACTCTTATTAACAGCCCGAGGTCTTTTATTTATGGCAAGTGACCAGTTGCCAAAAACAATACACAGGACATCACAAAAACACATAACAAACACAAAACACACATGAAGAAAACTGGGGTCACCGCCTTGGAACGGTCAATGCAAAGCATTGGGCTTTTAACCGGTTTATGTGCGCACGAACCTTATACTTGGCCCAGAATTATTCACAAAACATGTAAGTGTAAATAAAAAGCAACCTCATATCATCGCAATCCCAATTAAACAGCAATAAAAGAGCATAGTATTCAATTGAATTACCATTTAATTACTCAATGGCTAGATGCAAACCAGAGCAGCAGAATTGCAACTTTCTGAGGCACGATGAAATGAAACAAAAAAACAAGTATCAACTACAGCTCGTCTTTTTATAAAATGCTTTAAAGACATAGCATCATATAGTTCATTTTCAGATCATCGTCATGCAATTTCAGGAAGAAGCCGTAATGTTGGGTGTGAAAAGCCAGATTACATAGTTTTGCTGTATATGTTTATTTTACATGTATTGTTTACAGGTATTGAGAAATTTGACCTAAAACGACAATTGTAAGTTGAAAAAAGGGTAATAACTCCAAGAAAATCCTTGAAAGAGTTACTTCCTCGTGTCTGCAGAATGGGGTCAGCACCATAAACAAGTATATTGAGTTTCAATTTAATGTCTTTGATAGTGAGAAATTTTGTTTCGCACAAATTGTACAAATATTTTAAGTTGTAAGTCCAAACAAGGGCAAATAACTCTGAAAATACAAATCACAGGGTTACCTGCCTTGTTGTAATGAGTTACCCTTTTGATAGTGAACGCGTATTGAAAGTTTCAAATGGATACCTTTGATAGTTTTTGAGAAATGGACTCTGACAAAAAAACTTCACAAAAAAACTTAACCAAAAAACTTAACTAACGCAGAAAAGTCGAGCTAATATTAATTTACCAAAAAAAGTATAATTTTCTTTAACAAATATGCACTTCTAGCTCTGATCAACTAACCGTTTTAGACTGATTCCGAGTTAAGCCTCTTTGCTTATTAGTACAATTAATATGTGTGTTAAGCACGTTTCAGGATAAACACAACAATTTGTCTTACCTTTAGATGATATTTTTTTATTATATAAACGTACGAGTCTACACAAATACAAACGATTTCACATTTACATAGAACATTAAATACATGTACATGTATTCAGATACATAATGAATATGTAACAATTATATAATGATATTGTAATGTATGTATGCATTTATTATTGTATGTCTATATGCGTGATCATACAATTGCGTTGCTAGTGTCATATAAATGTTTCAAAATTCAGAACAGAAAAAAACAGAACAGACATTTTTATTTTCAGTTTAATATATACAAATTATTATCCAAAATTTAAGCATAGAACAAAAGAATACAGTATTAATATGGTATACATGTGGATGGACGTATTGACTTACAGCGATGCATAAATATAGATATCGAAGTAAGATATTTGTTGAAGAAACATAATAATGTTTAGAACTTATATATTATGAGTATAAATTGCTTGAATTTACAACGAAACAAATGCGAACAAATATAAACATGTTCCCAACATAAAACGGTGGAAACAAAGAGTGATAAAAGTTCAAAGTTCATTGTAAAGTAGGAATAGTGTCTCTGGCTATTGACATGTTTTTCCTTTTCCTTTTTAGATAACATATTACATATGCTTAACCGCACTTCCGACTGATTAGATTACTTAAATATAAGCTAAATTAAACATACTTAGATATAAATTATTCAGAATAATTTAAATTATTTATATATCATTACCATTTTTTCGCCAAATACCTCCTATAAATACAAATTACTCAAATATAATTTAAATGATTTAGTTAACATTACCATGTTTCTCCAAAATGAGCTTCATATGTATTTGCAGTAATTGTATAATGATATGCTTCACCATTTACCGGTTATATATATGTATTTTGTTCTGCATATATTGGAATCATGGGTATATTGCTTTCCAAATAAAGAATCTCTCCCTCTCTGTAATACATCAGCACACAATAACTATGATAAGAAAAACAACAACAACAGATATACATATATACAGCATTACATCGACAAACAAGAGCTGTCAGAGGACAGCGCGCTCGACTATTCGAAGTATTTCAGTTGGTAGATATTTTGGATAGTGAAAGTTGCATAAATTTGTTAAAAAACAATATTTTTTAAGTGAAGCCTTGTATAGTTTATAAATTTTTTGAACAAAAACTGTAACCACAAAGTCTATGTAAATTTTGGGCTAACTGTCAACATACAAAACAGAGTTATGGGTAATGTTGCCCCTGATACTAGAGTTGATGACAAAGGTTAGTTCCAAGTTTCAAGTGAATAACTTATGTAGTTTTGAAGTTGCCAAACTTTTGAAAATAAACGTTAAACAGAACATAAAATAAACGTTAAACAGAACATCTAAGTGAAAAGGGGGCATAACTCTGTCAAAATACAAAATAGAGTTATGGGTAATGTTGCCCCTGGTACTAGAGTTGATGACAAAGGTTAGTTCCAAGTTTCAAGTTAATAACTTATGTAGTTTTGAAGTTACAAAACTTTTGAATATAAACTTTAAACAGAAAATCTATGTGAAAAAGGGACATAACTCTATCAAAATACAAAATAGAGTTATGGGGAATGTTCACCCTGAGACTGGAGTTGATGATAAAAGTATATTCCAAGTTTCAAGTGAATAGCTTTTGTAGTATTGAAGTTACAAAACTTTTGAATATAAACTTTAACCAGAAAATCTATGTGAAGAAGGGGCATAACTCTGTCAAATACAAAACAGAGTTATGGGGGAATGTTGCCCTTGATACTGGAGTTGATGGCATAGGTTAGTTCCAAGTTTCAAGTGAATAACTTATGTAGTTTTGAAGTTACAAAACTTTTGAATGTAAACTTTAACCAGAAAATCTAAATGAAAAAGGGGCATAAATCTGTAAAAATACACAACATAGTTATGGGGAATGTTGCCTCTGACACTGGAGTTGATGACAAAGGTAAGTTCCAAGTTTCAAGTGAATAACTTATGTAGTTTTGAAGTTACAAAACTTTTGAAAATAAACTTTAACCAGAAAATCTATGTGAAAAAGGCGCATAGCTCTGTCAAAATACAAAACAGAGTTATACGGAATGTTGCCCTTGATACTGGAGTTGATGACAAAGGTTAGTTCCAAGTTTCAAGTGAATAACTTATGTAGTTTTGAAGTTACAAAACTTCTGAATATAAACTTAAACCAGAAAATCTAAGTGAAAGGGGGCATAACTCTGTCAAAATACAACACAGAGTTGTGGGGAATGTTGCCCCTGACACTGGAGTTGATGACAAAGGTATACTCCAAGTTTCAAGTGAATAACTTATGTAGTTCTGAAGTTACAATACGTTTGAATACAAACTTTAACCAAATTCAGACGCGGACGCCGACGCTGGGGGTAGTAGGAAAGCTCACCTATTCTTCGAATAGTCGAGCTAAAAAGTGACCAAAAACAAATAAAGCTTTGTGAAATATTATTCATTCATGGCGATTTTTCGGTTTCATCTGCCGAAGAAAAGTGGGCACAGGACAGCATATCCTATATGAGTAAACTCAACTGTTCAAATGTTAAAATGTCTTATTCACAGATCTTCGTATTAAAAAATATCATACAATATCTTGACTCTGTCAAAATTTAGTGGTTTGTAACCAAAGTCGAACTTGACCCGTATTTTATGATGCTACAACATGTAT
This sequence comes from Congeria kusceri, assembly GCA_027627225.1. Classification (NCBI taxonomy): domain Eukaryota; kingdom Metazoa; phylum Mollusca; class Bivalvia; order Myida; family Dreissenidae; genus Congeria; species Congeria kusceri. Next base: position 24,664,099 of record CM051035.1, read on the forward strand.
ACCAATAATTCTTTAAATATGTCAAGCCATTGTTGAGTTATCATCCGGAAACCACGTTACTTGACCTGTATTTTATGTTGCTACAAGAATTATTTGAATATGTCAAGCCATTGTCATACCCGATCTAGCCCCCCCCCCCCACGATTTCTTACGCACACCGTAGTAACGGCGCCAAAGTTCATTGAAAACGATCAGCAATATATAATGCCGGGTATACCTTTTTTGTGGATGATATTGTTTTCATTCATATATTATATAAAGATGTCAGATGCAATACGCCATTGGCACAGGATACCACATAAAAGACATTTATACTTTTCGAATAAATATGATTTTAAGTCGAAATTAAAGTCAAATCAATTACTACTTTCATGTTTAAACAGTTTTGTCTCAATAAATAGTTTAGTTCCCAAAATTCTAAATCGACAAACTTTTTGTTCAATGTTCCATTACCGATCACACCAAATTTCATATTGTGTTATGCATTCATAAAAAACACATATACAGTGATAAAGCAGAAGGGTGTCCACAACGTTGGCTTGAATTCCTGGCGATTTCATTTATATCATCATCGTCATCATCATCATCATCATCATCATCATCATCATCATCATCAAATGCACTTTGTTTAACTGAATAATTTAATACTTTTTTCCGGCACCATATGTTAGCGAAATTGACATAACATCGGCTCGGCATCACTATTTCACAACGCAATCATACAATTATCTTTCACAATATTTCGTGTAAAAAACGTGTTCGTCTGTCAGTCTATCAGTTCTGTTCGATAAAAGAAAACAGTGCATAGCACATTTGAAGACTGACAATTGGTGAGTATGACTGTGAACATGTGAGTTATTTAATGAAGTTCACTTCGAAAAGAGACAAATACAATTCTGTTAATAAATAATACAAATAATTCTCCATGCGTGTGTGTTTGAATTTAGTCAGCCAGCTACGGATTTTACATGTTTAAAGATTTTCCTGACATTTTCCTAACATTGAGCGTCAAATACGTATTGAGTGGACAGACACATCAAACAAGGGCAATTTACTGCCAAAACAGATGCATGGCATACAGATGAACCAACATGTCTTTCGAACATAATACGGAGAAGTATTACATTATTCAGTGAAACAAAGTGCATTTGATGATGATGATGATGATGATGATGATGGTGGTGATGATGATGACGATGATGATGTGCAAAGATGTATCGTATATCTTTGATATGCATCTGTAGCTTATCACTGCAGAGCCAAAGACAACATAAAGGGGTTATAACTGCACGATCAAAAGTGTACGCCCCCCCCCCCCACCCGACATCCTGGACCCGCCCTTGGTTGTTTTAACCGCCCTTGGTTGTTTTAACCGCCCTTGGTTGTTTTTACCCGCCCTTGGTTGTTTAGTTAACTTTGGTTTGTGTGTTTGTTGAGTTATGGTTTTCGGTGCGAAAATCATCAGATTTGTCCCAGAAAGCAGCTATAAACACGTTAATGACAGTTATAGAAAACATCACAAACACTGTTACAGTTGTTATTACTTTGGCAGACTTTGTCTGTAACTGTGACCCACTTCGTTTGCTTCTTCCAATTATCAACAATAAAATTCCTGCAAGAAGTTGCAGCAGTATAGAAAGGCTAATCAACACCAAAGTGACATAGTAAAAATCCTTCTCTGGACCGCGACTTATGACGGATTTCAGCTGAGTGCCATTTGCAATCAACAGACTGATATCCACGAGACCTTTGGCCACGTTCTTTGTAATCGCATAGTGGTCAGGGTTGCCACCTCTCTGAAACAGAAGAACATGATAATAAGTACATTTGTATTATAAGTTGGGCTACTTGTTGACGTCAACATATCCACCTGATTTTAATTAACGAGTCGACCTAAAAGGGCTCGATAAAACAATCAATATAACTTATTCGTTCTTAAATTGATGCTCTATTTAACACAATGTAATATTACGCTATGGGTCCATCCCTTACTGGGCTCTTCGAAGACAAATCATGTAATATAGACACTTTTTGATTAATCATCCGTTTGAAAAGTATCCATCACATATAAAGTAGATGTAGCTTTAATTGGAATGCACAACTATATAAGACGTACATGGTAGACGTACAAGGCTACAAGCACCTGTTTTTCCACACTATATAATTTCAATACATTCTGAATTGCAATATTCATTATACGAGTTTCCCGTAGTTCTGTTTAGATTTAATCTAATAAAACAATCAATATAACTTATTCGTTCTTAAATTGATGCTCTATTTAACACAATGTAATATTACGCTATGGGTCCATCCCTTACTGGGCTCTTCGAAGACAAACCATGTAACATAGGCACTTTTTGATTAATCATCCGTTTGAAAAGTATCCATCACATATAAAGTAGATGTAGCTTTAATTGGAATGCACAACTATATAAGACGTACATGGTAGACGTACAAGGCTACAAGCACATGTTTTTCCACACTATATAAGTTACATACATTCTGAATTGCAATTTTCATGATATGAGTTTCCCGAATTTCTGTTTAGATTTAATCTAATAAAACAAAACAAAACAACAACACCAACAACAATAAAATCAACAACAGCAACAACATCAAACGATGAAAAGGTGTCCGAAAAGGAGATAGAACACTGAACACTCAGGAAATGACGCTACCTGTGATTGCCGTTCTGACGAACTTTCATCCTTTGCGTTACTAACAGCGGTAGATTTTTCTTCCTCTGTCATCTGTGAAATTTGAAAGTTACTGTGCATATGTTGAATAAAACATAATAACCATCTATCACATGCTATACCTTGTTTTCCGTGTAATACAGCCATTAGGATGATTTTTAGATCACATGCTATACCTTCTGTTCAATGTAATACAGCTATTACGAATATTTTTATCTTACACATGTGTAAGATAACATTTCAAGCGTTTTCATTTGCTATGTATTCTTTGACTGACCAATCGCATGACGTTTTTTTTGGTGAAATGACGTCGTCAACATGAAATGACGTCACGTCAATCACAACTGTTAGGATTTATCATAATATTTTGGTGAAATTAGAAGTGTTTTTTTTCCCGTTTAAAAGCATGTGATAAAAAAGACCTGACACTCGTTATCATTTCATACCATATTATATTAAACTCGTCCGCTCGCCTAAAGCTCGCTTACTTACACAATTCCTGAACTCGTTTAATAAAATATGGTATGCAATGGCAACTTGTGTCCAATCCGATATATCCACCATGAATAAACACATGAGTATTTATAATGGCACTCGTGTTAAATATGTTTTATCCAATCCCATATGTGGGTTTCTGGGTAAAGAGTTCAGTTTGACCGACAACCGTAACATTATAATTAATTAATTATTCGTCTTCGGAACATTAATTTATTATTATGTAATAAGTAGACAAGTCAAATGTATGGCGTGTATTGATTCATTAAAACAGCCTTTTATTATTATTTATTATTATTGTAATGACACAAAAGACAAGGGAACCCAAATACGTTTATAATGATTTCATCTAGAAATTAGGTGGCAAAATTTATTACCAATTTCGTGAATGTGGTATATCATATCAACATTTTCCGCAAATTCTATTTTTAATGATTAAAGATAGAGTCTTAAATATGATATGACAGGCTATATCGCATTGTTAACATAACGTTTGTGAGTCTGTTCATTATATTGTAAGTAAAATGCATTAACAGCTGATACTTGAGTGACTCACAAACACTGTTGTTGATTTAATTGTTAGTTACCAAAATGTTAATTGACAACACATTAATTATGTACAATTCAGTTCTTTTGTTAGCCTTTAAATTATTCAACCCGAACATAAATTACATTTTTACTAGGCCAAGAAAAATTAAACGGCTGGTTTCCGCTTACATCTCAAAAAAAGCTAAGAGGGGAGGTAAAATATAACTGTTTTTATATAACTTTTTTTCTTCGCCGCATATTCACCACACATTTTAAGTATATTGGACGGCATGTAATATGTTCAAACGCCACCCAACAAAGAAACTGTACCTAAATAAAAAAAAGAAAAGAAGAGATTTATGGTAAGAAACTAATATAAGCGAAAACTGCCTTTTTTCCCGAAAATCAGAAAAAGTTAATGATTGATAGGCAAAAAAACTGTTAGGGTCGGCGGAAAAATTACGGGGCGGGTAAGCGGAAACCAACAACTTTTTTAACGCCTTAACGGACGTTTACTGAATGCTGCTGAGTGCGTATAGTCTAGTCTATTAAGTTTCAATATGTCTAAAATATTGAACATAGCTATCAAGACTAAACAAGAATTTCCGTTCTTTGATATGTTCTTTGATACGTACGAGTAGATCAATGGAAAGGAGGCACACAGGGAAAGAAAACAAGACACAACAACGTGACAACATAATTTTTTATCATTGGTTCTAAAATAATAACGTTCAGTTTTAACAGAACCAATTTACTGGTTACGCCGCACGCTGACACCATCCAATATTAGCGGCATTACGTCACAAGACCACTCCCAACACCTTAATTGGCGCTTTTTTCTGAATTTTCCGATTACGTCATTTGTCTAAATATAACAGAAGGAAACGCAACTATAAAATTTCAGAGTCTTCGATCCGTGAACGATCAAGAACCTATGTGTTGATATTTTCTCGCTCACTTCGCTCGCATCAAACTTAAATACTCATATTATTGTTTGGTCATAGCATGCATGTCTCAGTTGTCAATTGATTAGCTTGAACATGTTTAGCAAATGTTTTGTTCATTAAAACACAAGCTGAAGGCTTATGAGGCTGATACCATTTTATCCTTATAATGATGTAGCGGGCATTTTGTACAATACAATTCCTATATTTTGTCAAAAAATCGGCAACATGTCCTCTATTTTTGGTGAAAATATTCCTATATTGTTCCTCTAGTTTCTAGGCAACTTGGTTGATAGCCTTTAAATGTTATGAACATATTTGCCTGCTATTTTCTGAAAAGGATGGAAATAGGCAAATGAACAAATTATTAGATTTTTGTGATGATCCGATTGCCGTCGTGATCCGGGATTTTTTATTGACACTTTATTATTGGGATAAATAGTCACATTATCATTTTTAACTCATTATAATTTATATAGCTGCACAACACATGGAATAAGCCGCCTTGGCGGAGGCGGGCGATGTCCGAGTGATTTCTATTATCACTATACTATATATATATATATATATATATATATATATATATATATATATATATATATATATATATATATATATATATATATATATATATATATATATATATATATATATATACATAGTCAAATTTTTATGCATAGTACAAATTCATATTTGCACGATACTGATAACAGTACTCATCCAGTCTTATTCACGTCTTTAATATAAAGATACGTGTATACACAATCATTCAAACTGGTAAGATTTCATTCTCGACGCTCTGAAAAATATTGTAAGTGCTCTGTGATATAAATTATGCAAGTATATCATATTCACATATAAGATAATAACGTTTGTTAAGAAGTATAAGTCCGCCTTATAGAAAAAAATCTGACATTCATTGAACATGACATGGGTTTAGTGACTCAGCATTCATCCCTCACTTAGTTTGATCCCAAACGCGGCCACGAAGACGTTAATGACGGTAATGGCGAACACAAAGCCGACAGTGACGTTGTTAAGTTTATCAGTCGCTTTCTTCTCCACCAAGTTTTTGCCTTCCATACTCCCCAGTACCAGCAACAGAATCCCCGTGATGATCTGCAGCAGTATAGACAGGCTTATCATCACCAAATTCGCGTAGTAATAATCCGTCCCCGAGCCGAGACTGATGAGCGATTTGAGCTGGGAGGCGTTGGCCATCAGAAGGCTGATGTCCAGCAGACCTTTGGCGAGCGTCTTCTTGGTGGCATAACTGTTGTACCGGAAACCGTTATGCTCATCTGCCTGGGAACAAGTTTAAAAGGTTATACAGAATGTCGAAACATATCAAATGAGCAACAACGGTATACTGTAAATTACATCAGTAAGCTAAACAAAGTCTGAAATACAAACTGATATGGCATGCTAATGCACGAATTCGTGTTCATTACTTTTCAATCTGAAACATAACTATGTGTTATTCTACAGAATACATTTGAGGCGTGTCGTGGGTAAACCGGGCGGAATGCATGTGCGTCCCGAGTCGACACTTTCCGCCTACAGTGGATTTATGTTACGAAGAGATTTCCTTGATACAGAACATACCATAAAAGCGGAAAGTGTCGTACTGGATTAGCCTGTGCGGACTGCACAGGATAATCCAGGACAATACTTTACGCACATGCATTAAGCCCTGGTTTCCCACGACACGCCTCATTTATATGTGTGTTATTTATTTGTTGCATGAACCTAACCATTACATTACATACACAAATCATATAAAATGATCTCGTATATTTCTTCATGCATTGGGCACCATTAGTCTTACTGAAAGGCGTAAAGGCATGTGTGTTACACTTCAGAAGCATAAACAGTATTAAACATCATTGTTAAAACGATTGCACAGCACTTACCACAGCATCGGATAGCGTGACATCCACTTTAGTTCCAGCCATATGTTGTATTTACGGTGCAAAACACTTGAAATATCCAAGAAAATACGTTTTAATTCACACAAAAACACTTTTCAGACCAGTTACTTTTGTTTCTAAATCTCAATCAATGCACCGTGCGAGAAGAATATACCTGTAAAAAGAACGCGAATTTCATTGAATAGTTGAAAATAAGTATATATCACGATTAATGTAAATAAAATCAGTACATTTCAAATGAACGCTCGCAATGAAACGCCATACATGCATTTGGCAAATGTCAACCGATATGATCGGTCGCAAGGCATAGCCTAAGAAGCATTTGGCAAATGTCAACCTATATAAAGCCAGCACAGCCTTATCAGCCCGTGCTTAGTTCATACCCGCTGTCCCATATATCTCCATTGTCAATATCTAAATCAAACAAGGGCCTCATAAATTAGCAAGGGGTTATCTACGTGTAAGAACAAGGACCTAGTCATTTTGTGTAGGTGTGTTTGGTTTTGTTTCTAAACGGGTCACATGCAATTTACGTATGGCATGACATATTCTACAAAAGCATAAGGCGTGTTCTGTGAGAGCAAAAAGCCCGAATTCCGATACTGGATGTCATGAATATAAATAACTGTTCATATTCTTAAATTGTTCAGTGCTTTTGCAGAAGAATTGAACGTGGACTTACGGATAGCAGAAACTTGGTTATTTAGTCTCATACATCCAAAACAACCATAAGCCTGCACAATGTAGTACACATGTGGAGGGCTGTTTTATACCGGTATCTGGCTAAGCTACTTTTCGAATATGCCAAAACAACCGCTACGTCAGTCGTTACTGAAATATACTAGTAGTAATGGTTCAAAAAGGGACGTCAATCTCACTGCCCCTTCCTAAACGTTCCTGCACAAAATCACAGTTAATGAACCCAACGGGTCACGAATCGATACAAAGGCGTGAGAAAATGGGCATCCCAGATTTCATAACTAGTACATAGGAAGGTAAAATGTATGTTTGTGCAAACTGCAACATCATAAGTTGACTGTCATTCAAGATGATCTCATAGCAAGATGATTTTCAGTTCAGACCAGGAGGTGACAGTACATGTGCACATTCTCGAGTCTAAATGGTACAACTTTGCTACACTGTGTGTTACAACAACCATGTATTCGGTCGAAAATAAATACTCTAATTAACTACATGTTATTGATGTATAAATTAGTAACCACAATGTATTACCTTATGTACGTTATACTATGCAATTGGGCAACGCCTTGGCGTTGTATGTACAATACGTGATATTGACATCATCATCGTGTTGAGAATATGGGATAAAGCTCGTAGAAGACGTTTCCCCAATTACATGTTTGGTTTGGGAAAGAATATATTTCAGAGATATTCATGGTACCTTAGTATTTCCAAACACGCTCACTAGCCATAGTGTGGTGTGGAGGTTATGGTTATATTACCTCATTCAAAAAAGTTTTGTTTCGGTCGGCGTTGTCTTTGGTGTATGTTATACGCAAACAGTTATACAGTTATAAACGGATTTGCAAGAAATTGGAAGCTTGGAAAAGGGACCAAAATATAAGATTGTATGGTGATCACCGAAAGCATCCAGGAATAATTAAATAATTCTTTACAAGAGAAAAATGCGGAAACCGCATTAAAGCCGGATTTTTTTTATTTTTCCGATGGGGGAACATGTACAAGTCAATGTTGATGAAGAAGTATAGAAGTTTCATGTCGATAATCTAAAATTTATGCAGTAAAGTTTCATCAAGATTGATCAAGAACTTTAGAAAATATGACAGGAATACAAAACTTTAACGCAAATTCTATTTTTAGCTCTAGTGGCCATTGTGTGCAGTGACGCGGAACCATTTGAATAAGTTTGGTAGAGGACCACTAATCGAACATGGGTGTGAAATTATTTGAAAATCTAGACATAGGTCTAGAAGAAATTGGCGTTTAGACATATTTCTACTTTTAGCTCTGGCGGCCATCTTGTGCAGTGAAGCGGAACCATTTTCACAGGTTTGGTAGAGGACTATCCAAGGAACATTTCTATAAAGTTTCATGAAGATTGACCAAGAACTTTTGACAATGTGACAGGAAAACAAAACTTCAACGCAAATTCTGTTTCTAGCTCTAGTGGCCATTTTGTGCAGTCAGGCAGAACCATTTGAATAAGTTTGGTAGAGTGTACAGTTTCAGCAAGATTGATCAAGAACTTTAGAAAATATGACAGGAATAAAAAACTTTAACGCAAATTCTATATTTAGATCTAGTGGCCATTTTGTGCAGTGAGGCGGAACTATTTGAATAAATTTGGTATAGGAACACTAAACGAACATTTGTGAAAAATTATTTGAAAATCTAGCCATAGGTTTTGAAGAAAATGGCGTTGAGACATAATTCTATTTTTAGCTCTGGCGGCCATCTTGTGCAGTGAAGCGGAACCATTTTCACAGGTTTGGTAGAGGACCATTCAATGAACATTTCTGTAAAGTTTCATGAAGATTGACCAAGAACTTTTCAAAATATGACAGGAATATAAAACTTTAACGCAAATTCTATTTTTAGCTCTAGTGGCCATGTTGTGCAGTCATGCGGAACCATTTGAATAAGTTTGGTAGAGGGACACTAAACGAACATTTGTGTAAAATTATTTGAAAAATTCTAGCCATAGGTTTAGAAGAAAATGGCGTTTAGACATAATTCTATTTTTAGCTCTGGCGGCCATCTTATGCAGTGAAGCGGAACCATTTTCACAGGTTTGGTAGAGGACTATCCAAGGAACATTTTTTTTATAAAGTTTCATGAAGATTGATCAAGAACTTTTGACAATATGACAGGAATACAAAACTTTAACGCAAATTCTATTTTTAGCTCTAGTGGCCATTTTGTGCAGTCAGGCAGAATCATTTGAATAAGTTTGGTAGAGTGTAAAGTTTCATCAAGATTGATCAAGAACTTTAAACAATATTACAGGAATAAAAAACTTTAACGCAAATTCTATATTTAGCTCGGAACCATTTGAATAAGTTTGGTATAGGAACACTAAACGAACATTTGTGAACAATTATTTGAAAATCTAGCCATAGGTTTTGAAGAAAATGGCGTTGAGACATAATTATATTTTTAGCTCTGGCGGCCATCTTGTGCAGTGCAGCGGAACCATTTTCACAGGTTTGGTAGAGGATTATCCAATGAACATTTTTTTTAAGTTTCATGAAGATTGATCAAGAACTTTTGAAAATATGACAGGAATACGAAACTTTAACGAAATTTGAAACGACATGACACGGTTTTCGCTAATCTATAAGCCAATATTTTTCGTTAAAAAATCCGGCTAAAAATTGTGTATACTATGTAATTTGGAAAATACTTGTTTTTCAATGTTCATTATGTTATAGTTCCATTTACTTAGTATTTTTTACTTACTGTTTCTTAATTACTGTTTAATATATTCCTTAAACTTTTCATAATAAATTGTGCAGTTTGTTACTGGTATTTATAATATTTTGCTTTTAAAACAATAATTTCCAGTGACTTTGTATCAATTATCACTATGCATTTGATTTATTATGTGTTCAATAAGTTATGTATTTATTAAATTATATATTTAATAATACATTTTATTGCTTTTAATATAAACAGGTACTTTTTCATAGTTGCATTGTGAAACTTATGTAACTGTTGTGTATAATTAATTCTATGTGAAAAAGTACGCCAAAAATGACGTTACGTAACGTGACGTCATGACGTCATAATGTATTTTGTTTTTATTCATATCTGATGAAGACTAAAGTCGAAACGCTTAGTAAATTGGAGTTTGTCTTTTTTTTCTTCATTTAAATATTGATTATACCGAAAGAGACACGGCAAATTGCGACAGTTCGCTGTAAAACGCATAGGTAAATAGCTACCCTGGCGAGGGTCTCGGCTGTGCAAGTGCTTTCTAGATTAGCCTATATAATAATTAAAATGACGGTGTTGTTTCAATGAGATCAACATGAGTAACCTTGCATGCGACGAAGAGCCTTTTGTTTAAAGTTTGGAATTATTGTAAATACGTGTTTAAAATTTCAAGTTTAAATTTTCAAAACGTATTGAAGTGTCGTTCGTTTATACTTTATTTATACCATATTTTAGGGAGTTTTTTTCGGTATTAAATAACTGTGATATCAGAACGGTAACTGGTGGGCGGAGCCTAATATGCAAGGTTATCGTGCATTAAGTAGCGTGCGGTATATTGAAATTTATTTGTAATTTATACGCACGCTACTTATTGCACGGTAAACTTGCACATTTGGATCGCATCACGTTACCTTGCGCAGGGCTTAATTTGGAAACGACACAGATGTCCAGCAAGTTAGACATCACGTGACGTCTAGGAACTGCCCATTGGGATCGGCATCGTACAAAGATGCAATGTGATTGGTAAATAAAACACTTGTAGCACCCTAGCTTTGACCTCAATATGTCAATTATTTAACCTCGCCCTGCGGTCTCGTTAAATAAATAACATATTTCGGTCAAAGTATGCTACAACTATTACTCACTTTGTTAACCAGAATTTAAACAACATAACAAACATAACAACAAATCCGACAGCATCTTCTCTATAAGCGGTGTGGCCCTTTATAAATTTTAATATAACATGCTGATAATAATTTTCTTGTCTTCTTGAGACATGACAACAAAACCTTCAACTTGTATCAGTTAAGCAATAAAATACATAGGTCACAACATTTTATTGATAATATGATTTGATAGATCTAATTCACCCAAAATCACAAGCCGTTCTCATACCCAAAATTACAGAAAACCGATAGTAGGTATGGAGATATGGAACATACTAGTACTGCAAGCTGTTTCCCTTTCTGTGTCAACTGTTTACGCCACTTGTTCGTTGCTACCCATACCAAGCGGGTGAACGTAAATGTTGCAGGTGTAATTTTTAAGTCAGACCGCAATGTCTGTGCATAATAAATATGGCCGTCCTTTGTTGACGTTTTGTGAATTTTACATTTTAATTCAGGTGAGTGTTTACTTGTTAAATATATGGATTTCGGCCATGACCATTATATCCCCACATCCTACCGTTGCATGTAGACACTGCTTGTTGAGAATAAAACGAACTAATACAAAAGTTATTGAAGGGAAAGTTTGACAGCAAGATGTCAAATTTGTAGATGTGTAGATTGACGCGTTACAATTACAAAATATTCGTTAAAAACTCAAGTCCATCAAGCCTCATTTGGTTTAATTTTGATTATGAAGTAATTTTTCGCATATATGAACGTTTTTTTTTTATTGAAATACGCAGAAACTACGTCCATATTTTTGTGGTTTAAGCCGTATAAAGGAATGTCATACTTTTTAAGTCAATTTAACGCACCAGTATATTGTAAATGACCAGAAAGTGTGTTAGCGTATATTTCATATTTATTTGTATGTCAATGACTATATTATTACGTATATACATTGTGTATCATTTAATTGTTCAGATATGCCTCGAATGAAACGAAACTCTTTTTTAACTTCAAAGAAAGGACAGGAAACCAAAAGGAAATATGCTGCAGCAACACTTTTCAAAAGAACTAAAATAAGAAAAATACAAACGAAAAAGTTCGCAAAATTGACATAATTTCTCGAGCCATCTCCCTTTAAATCTAAAAAAAAGATTAGAAACAAAAAAGTAACTGTTTTAAAAAGGCGACAAAAGGTAGGATAGCCTTTTTCCTGCATATTTGGCACTGAAGAGCAAATAGCTTTCATATCCTAAATTAACATAATTTCAACACCAGTGAGATTTTTGTCCCTTAAATTTAAGGTCTCTCCTACAATATAAAGGCAAACTAATTTAAAGATCAGCTATTCACTTAGTTACCGACCAATGCTGAATTTTTCATAGCTTTATTCGAATGTATGTTGGTACACACAACGATTGTTTGTTTGTTCGTTTGTATTTTCGCCGTATTTAACAGTATTTTAGTCATATAACGGCGGTCAGTTAACCTACTCACACCTTTCCTGGGCAAGCTTTGACAATCTAAGCGGTTTACCAGTACCCATACTTATGCCAGTAACTGACAACTGCCCTACTTGAATCAGAGGTAGGAGGAGAATGGCCGTAGAAATTATTTCATGACCAATCCCCTACACAGGTTTTGTGGACGGACCGGGATTCGAACTCACGATCCCAGGATTGAGTCACAGTCCAGCGCTCTACCAAATGAGCTACCCGGACCCGGCATGAGAGAACAAGGCTTGTCACAGGATAGAAACAGTACTCCAGTCACGGTGTATATTTGTTGTGTGGCGTTGTGCATAAACTATGTATGTATTTCACTCGTTATTTAAACTGAACAATGTATCAGGTATAATGTATTATAAAGCATAAACATTTTAAGAGAAAACATCTATATCAAGCATAAATGGAATACTTTAGGTCGCCAGTACAGTCTATAATGGTCTGGCTTTTGACCTTCACCCCTATAAAACTATCAACTTTACAAAATGATACTGGCTTTCAATTGTTTATCACTGACAATAAGCTTGTTTTAATGCAGTCAAACATTTTGTAACCAAGGTAATAATAACAGGACAAAAACACAAAACTTTAAAAAGACCACTTAAATAATGCAATATATCGGTAAGGACATGCATATTGCGATATTTTATTGCAGAATCAAATATTGCAATAAACCAATATACCGGTATATTGTGACACCCCTAATGTAAAGGGTTTAACAGACTGTCGAAACATATCAAATATGCAACAACGTTATACAATTGGAAAAGTAACTGTAAGTAGAAGATAAACAAGTCTGATATACAAACTGACGTGACATGCTAATGCACGAGCTCATGTTCAGTACTTTGCAATTTGAAACATGATAATTTGTGATTGTACAGAATATATTCATATGTTTAATATTTATTTGTAACATGAACCCAACAATTATAACATTATACAAATCATATAAAATGATTTCGTATATTTCTTAATGCATTCGGCACCATTATCCTTACTGAAAGGCTTAAAGGCATGTGTGCTACACTTAAGAAGCATAAACAGTATTAAACATCATTGTTAAAACGATTGCACAGCACTTACCACAGCACCGGATTTCTCCCCAAGCATGTGTTGTATTTATGGTGCGAAACACTTAATATCTAGGAAAGTACGTTTTATTTCCAACAAACATACCTTACAGACCAGTTACACTCTTGTATTTAAACTGTGTACGAAGCATATACCGGTAAAAAAGATCAGAACATTTCAAATGGGCGCTCGCAAGGCAATTCCTAACACGCATTTTCCAAATGTCAACCTATATAAAGCCAGCACAGCCATATCAGCCCGTGCTTGGTTCATACCCGCTGTCCCATATATCTCCATTGTCAATATATCGAACAAGGGCCTCATAAATTAGCAAGGGGTTATTTATATGGCGTTCTAATCCATCAATCATAGGTGCATACAATGGATTTTCGACACGGGCATCATACCTTCAATATGGCGAAAATCAGTAATATGTCATATCCTGAAAGACCCCACATCAGACAAAAGAATGCCTATGAACTATAGAGGGATAAGCCTTCTATCGTGTATCAGTAAGCTGTATACGTCTTTCCTCAACTCTAGACTGCGCGGTTAGTTGGAAACTAATGACATACTCGGGGACGAACACAACGGATTCTGGAAACAACGTTCATGTGAACAACACGTATTTACACTGAACAGTGTTGGAAGTAGCAACAGCGAAGTCTACACAGCCGATATTGACCCCAAACGTTGCTTTGGTTACATAGATAGGGATATGCTGCTATACAAACTGCTGGTGAACAACATCGATGGAAAATTATACAATTCAATCAAAAACATATACTCCAGCTCCATGTCCTGTATTCGGATCAACAATAAGCTAACAGAGTGGTTTAGTTGCTACACAGGAGTCAAACAAGGCTGTAATATATCGCCAACCCTATTTTTGGTATTTGCGAATGACCTCGTGAAAGAAATAAACGACATTGAACTTGGCATCACAACAGGAAAGGTCTACTCATGTACGCAGACGATATTGTACTGATTGCAGACTCGGCGGAAAAACTACAACAAATGCTGGATGTCATACATGAATGGTGCAAACGGTGGCAGGTTTTGATAAACACATCGAAATCGAAGTGCATGCACTTCCGCAAAGGTAGACGTCCACGAACTGATTATATGTTTAGAATAGGAAATAACGCTCTGGAAACGGTGAATACATAAAAATATCTTGGCTTAATTTTCCACGAGAAAAACAGTTTTGAACCAAACAGTGAAGCACTAGCTAAAGGAGCGGGGCGTGCGCTAAGCAGTCTATTAAGTCAAGTTCACAGTATCAACGACATAGGTTTCCACTCGTTTGAAAAGCTGTATAATTCACGTGTTATCCCAATTCTAGATTACAGCAGCTTAGTATGGGGATTTAACGAGTGCCATGACATTGACAACGTACGGAACCGGGCGATGCGATACTACTTCGGTGTCCACCGCTTTACCCCAATATTAGCCTTGGTTGGAGATACCGGATGGCTGCCCAGTAAATATAGACACTGGAGCTCAATGTTGCGTCTCTGGAACAGGCTTATATTAATGGACGATAATTGTGCTCAACGTGGACTACGCAAAATGTAAGGATAACTATTGTTCAAAAGTCAAGGACGTGATGGAATACATAGGATTATCTGACCATTTCACAAATAAGACTGTTGTGGACTTAACTACTGCCAAGGCGGCCGTAAACGAGCACTACTCAGGTATGTGGTGTGATTCGGTGCAGCGCGTTCCAAAGCTACGGACATACAGGTTGTTTAAAGATACATTTAAGTGCAACTAAACCTGGCGAAGCACGAACGGTCATCACTATGTCAATTTCGTTCTGGTATTCTTCCACTAAGAATTGAAACCGGTACATAGGCGAACAACCGGAAGCTCGTGTGTGCAGATTGTGTGACTCAGGAAGCGTTGAAGACGAGAAACATTTTCTGTTCGACTGTACCCTATATAACTCACTTAGAACTGGTGTTTTTAACAATATGTTCAATCAGCACGATGTCGATATTTATAACAAACTAATTGATATAATACATTTATATCCTAGAAAACTAGCAAAATACTGAGTGTGCGCTTACCTTCAGAGAAAGAGTGTATTATACCACTAATAGACTACCTATAGACCATGGACGAACTACTTCTGCTACTACTACTACTACTACTACTACCACTACCACTACCACTACCACTACCACTACCACTACCACTACCACTACCACCACTACCACTACCACTACCACTACCACTACTACTACCACTACCACTACCACTACCACTACTACTACTACTACTACTACTACTACTACTACTTGCACTAAGGCCAAGTCATTTTGTGTAGGTGTGTTTGTTTTCGTTTGTATACGGGTCAAGTGCAATTTACGTATGACATGACATACTCCACATATAGTAAACGGTATAACCGAAACTAAAAACAATTCCGATACTGGACGTCGCCAGTATTAATAACAGTTCATCTTTTAATTAGTTGTTCTATAGTGTTTTCATCGAAAGAATTAACGCGGACTTACTTGTAGCAGAAACTCGGTTATTGAGTCTCAAACATCCAAAACAACACTAAGCCTACCCAAGGTAAACAGGGCTGTTTCAGAGCCACAGTACACGTTTTTATACCGGGATCTTGCTAAGCTACTTTTCGATTGTGCCACAACAGTTAAATCCGTAATTAGGCGTAAAAATATGTTTGTTTCGGGTAAGATGTCCAAACAAATTAGGGTCGGTAGGTAGGGATTTTTTCTTTTTGGTAAATGGTCAACTTTAAGATTCTAAAACAAAATGAATTTTCAAAACATATCGGTAATATCCTTAAATTTTGTTTTCAAGTGGATGCTATCAAAATAAAGCACTTATTTATCCCCCAAAAAACATTAAATTATTGGTAAAAGGTAAATAAAACAAACAAAAAATCTGACAAACTCAATAAAATGTTCTAGTGTCGGGGATTTTTTTTTTGGTAGGTCGGGTAACCTGAAACAAACATAATTTTTACCACTCACTTAAATATTCTAGAAGTGGTTCATAAATGGCCGTCAACATCACTGCCCCTTCCCAAAAGTTCCGGCACGAAATCACAGTTGATGAACCCAACGGGTCACGAATCGATCAAACTATCGATCTAAACTTGTGCTATCTAAACTTGTGAGAAAATGGGTATCACCGATTTTATAACTAGAACATAGGAACGTAAATGTATGTGCAAATAAAACTACCAGAATTTTATAAGCCTTCATCATAAGTTGACTTTGTCATACGAGATGATCTCATAGCAAGATGATTTACAGCTCAGAAGTACATGTGCAGATGCGTTTTCGAGTCTAAATGGTACGCCTAATCTACACTGTGTGCTACAACAATCTTGTACATGTGCGTGCGTCGAACATAGGTAGTCTAATTAGTCGAACATAGGTAGTCTAATTAACTATATGCATAAGTGATTAACCACAATGTGTACACGTATTATCTTATGTACGTTATAATATTGGGCAACGTCAAATGTAGAATACATCTTCACTTCATCATCGTATTGAAAATTAAATATGGAACTTAAGTGCAAAGCAGACGTAGAAGTTCCCGCAATTACATTTTTGGTTTGGAAAAGAAAGTATTTTAAACATATTCATGGCAGTTTAGTAGGTAAGTTTACCATTTGGAAACTCCTGCCAAACACGTTCACTAGCCATAGTCTGGTGTGAAGGTCATGGTTTTATTACCGCCGTTAAAAAAGTAGTGTTTCTTTCGGTGTTGTCTTTGCTGGTCTGATTTACGAAAAACAGTTACGAACAACGGATTTGCATGAAATTGTCTGAATTTTTTTTTTAAAAAGGGACCAAGGACAAAACTAATAAATTTTATGGTGATCCGGATCACCCTGTGAATGCAGGATTATTTAAAAGATTCTTTTTATGCTGAGGGAAACAGGGCATATTGCCACAGTTCGCTGTAAAACGCCTGGGCTAATAAGCTGCCCTGGAGAAGGTCTGCGCTCTCCATGTGCTTTCTAGTTTGTAATTAAATGTTGTTGTTTTTTTGCCAGAGTGACCTTACATCCGACGAAGTACCAGACTTTTTAACAATTTGGAATTATTGTAAATACTTGTTTACAATTTAAAGATTAAACTGTAGACATGTTTTTCCCATGATCTTCAAGTACCGTTCGTCAATATTTTTTTTACTTAAGTAACCAGAATATTCGACCTTCACACAATTCCGACTGTATCTTCTCTACAGTTTACGTGTACCGCGCGGAACGTTACAGATTTGAATATCTAATGCTGAAAAGAGTAACATTTTTACTTGTCTTCTTGATGCATGGCAACAAACCGGCAACTTGTATCAGTAAAGCAATAAATACATAGGTCACCGCATTTTATTGACAATGTGATTTGACAGATCTAATTCACCCAAATTCACAAGCCTTTCTTATACCCGGATTACAGAAAATCTATAGTAGGTATGGAGATATGGAGCTATCGAACATTTTGCAAGTTGATTCCCTTTTTGTGTCATCTGTTAACTGGTTACGCCGCTTGTTAGTTGCTACCCATACGCAATGTAGCTACCCATACGCAATGTAGCTACCTTCGCCAAGGAGGTAAGGGTTTTGACGGCGTTTGTTCGTCTATTTGTTTGTTATTTAAAGGGACAGTTTCACAGATTTCGGTTCTAACAAATATTTTTTTCTAAAATTGACCTTTTCCTGTCCTTTAATGCATGCATTTTGTATACTTCAAGGTTTGAAAAGCACATTGCTTATGCAAAGTTAAACTTTTGGCGAAAATCTGTTATTTTTCGAGAAAATGTTGCTACCTGGTAAACATACCATAGTATCTTTTTACTAAAAACGGCATAATAAATATACAAAATAATTAAGTTGTGTGACAAAAACAGCAAAGCCGAGCAAAAGTTTTGAAAGATTCTACAATTTATTGTTTTAAAACTCCAGTTGTAGAGAATTTTTTTTCCAATCCCAACCTGTGAAAGCCTCCTTTTAAAGGCAACTTTACAAGAAGTTACGAGCGGGTGTCATTGAAATATTCTGGGAAGGTATGACAGGCCAACCAACACATTGTAAGATTTAGGCGGTGGTCCGGAACACCGTCTGGATCCAGGATTCCTTAGTTTTAGGAGATAGTACACATTGTCGTATTATGCTGTACAGCTCATTAAGTTGCACAGCACATGAGTGGGCCGTCCTTCGAGGAGGGCTTTATCTCCATGTGCGTAAAGTGTCGTCCCGGATCAGCCTGTGCAGTCCGCACAGGCTGATCCAGGACGGCACTTTCCGCCTAAAGTGGATTTATGGTTAGAAGAGACTTCCTTGAAACAGAAAATACCATAAAATCGGAAAGAGCCGTCCCGAATTAGCCTGTGCTGACTGCACAGGCTAATCAGGGACGACACTTTACGCACATGCATTACATCCGGTTTTCCCACGACGCGCCTCAATAAATACCAGCCTTAACAACAACCTGTAGTTGCAACATACCGTACAGTGCACATCAAATTAATAATATTCGCAAAACTATTTAAACAAACGTGTCGAGAATTAAACATAATAACTCATTTGTAAAGGAGATTAAATTGCACCGTCACAGAATACCGCCAAAAAAATATGTTTGTGTATGAACCTAGCTTCAATTGACTTCAAAACTGGACACTTAAATATTATTGATGTATCTTCGGGTTTACTTTACTTTGAACATATGAACAATAATATAACTGCGTTTAATTATAAATGATACAAACAGTGAAATGTTTATTAGCATTCCAACTATACTGCAACTATACTTAAGTTAACAACAGTCAGATTGTGTTTGTACAACCGTGAAGAGAAATAACTCCCAATGGTTTTATCGCCATAATGCAAGGTGATTACATCCCTTGACACTAGCCTGATATCGGACGTTCTAACTAATATGGTAGATATGAAAAGTTATAATTCAAACAACAATGGGTGGGGACTTCTTATATTTTGATCACACGCACAAAAAAACGTACATGCGAAGCGACACAACTATTTAACTGTTGCATATTCATTATCAATAATTATACACTATAATGAAATTATATATTATATTGGTAAAATAATTAATTAAAATAATCGCAAAATTTTCAGTGGAAATGTTCATGCTTATATCTTTATAGTTTAGTATGAATTGTACTGCTTACAGATACGGTAAATATAAGAAATGGGAAGCAAATTTATATTTCCTTCAATGGGTATGTTTCATTATGTGGGTATATTTCATTATGCGGGTATAATTCATCCCGTGGGTATGTTTCATTATGTGGGTATATTTCATTCTGTAGGTATATTTCTTTCAGTGGGTGCATTTCATTTCTGTGGGTATATTTCATTCTGTGGGTATGTTTCATTCTGTGGGTATATTTCATTATGTGGGTACATTTCAATCTGTGGGTATATTTCATTATTTCGGAATATTTTATTATGTGGGTATATTTCATTATATGAGTAACTTTATGCTGCGGGTATATTTCATTCTGTGGGTATATTTCATTCTGTGTTTTATTCTGTTGGTATGTTTCATTCATTTAGGGAAAGATCTAGGATCAAAAAAGGTACAGGATGCTGCTAAAAAGGAGCAGGGTGGAAAGCCGGTCCATTTTTTTTTTTACATGTTCTAATATTTTGCTAACTTCAGTGTTTTCATGAGTCTAATGCTGCAGATTAAGGGTTTAAGCATAGTCTATTAATTGGTCATTGACTACTTGCAAAAATATGTTAAATTTCAAAAGATATATCACATTTCTGAATGTCTCAGCGAAACGTGACAATATTTTGTCTCGTGTCTTTGTGTACGCGGCAACGTTTTTTCTTGTGCCTCTGTGGTACGTGACAATGTAAATTGTGGTCATATCTCAATGAACTTATTAACTAATATTCACGTTTCACACACTATGCCACATGATATTATAGTTTCTACAACTGGCCTTGTTCTACACCACAGTCATTAGTAAAATATTGTTGTTATTGCTTTATTGTAGTTTTATTTAAAATGGCTCAATCGGCTTTCAGGTTCAAGCCGATAAGTGACCGCTCGACCTCTCCAGTCTATAGCGTGCCGCCACTGTCAACAGTGGCGGATCCGTGGTCTAGTGGTAACGCACTGGTTTCACAACTCAGGGGTCGCAGGTTCGAGCCCCCGCTACACCCTAACCTTCTAACTCGTCTTTCGCATGAGACGTTAAACCGAGGTGCAGCGTACTAGGTGCTTCACACCGGGCACTAAAAGACCCAGGGTCGTCTCTGGAACGGGGCGTCTCCTGTATCTTGCACTATCCCTCGTAACCCAACTAACAAGTCTTCAGGGGGCGATGGCCATATGGGAGAGAATCCCGGTGCACTCGATAAAAATGTACCACACACACACTGTCAACACGGGTTGCGAGAACGTGCCGCGAGTCTCGTACGCTGTCGGGCGACGATTAGCTATGAATTCGTAATAACTGTTGTTTCATACAGTTACGCGTACGACTGTTAATAAATTAACGTGGATAGAAATTTCATGTTACAGGTACAGTTTGTTTTAGAAGAAACATCGCAGAATGTACACGTTTGTCATCGCTAATGTCTAGAACACGAACACACAAATACGCATTTTTATTTAACATTTGACTAATAGAAACGGTCACACAGTCCTGTGGCAATGTTCCAGAAACATCTTAAGTTTATGGTATTTTTGGTAGGTAATATTTTTAAAACTACATATAAATTAATGGTTCCAATTACAGTTAAATAAATAGAAATGAATAGTAAGTTGATAATTAGTGAACATTAAGCAGAATTTCATGTATACATGGCATAAAATGCTTAAGGAAAATGACGATTTTAAGGCTAAGGATAAGATTTCACTTAAGATGTTTCTGAAACACGACCCGTGGTGCCATATTCCAGAAACATCTTAAGTTTATTTTAGAATATTTTCACTTCAGTTCCAATTTGTGTAAGGTAATATTTTTTTAAACTAGATATAAATTAATTAATCCAATTACGGTTAAGTAAAAAGTGGTTAATAATAAGTTGATCATTATTATACATTTGGCAGAATTTCATGCAAACATGGAATAAAATGCTTGAGAAAAATGACGATTTTAAGGCCAAGTATAAGATTTCACTTAATATGTTTCTGGAATACGACCCCTGGCCATATAGCAACGAACATTCTGAAACTTAATATCAGTCTTAAATAAAATCGACGCTAATCTGTAAAGTCGTTTTCATTGGTCAATATTTTAAGTTGATACAACGTTTGAGGTTTTTCGCAGCCATGTTACGGAATTCCGTAAGGACATCCCCTATGAATCTGAAACGCAAAAACAGGAAATCATGAAAGTACGATTACGTATTTACGAAATTATATCGCATTTTCATTATCTTGTTTTCGTCATCGTATTTTCGCGTTTTCGTCATCGTGCTTTCACGTTTAGTCATCGTACTTTCGCGATTCTTTCATTCAAAGGTGAATATCCCGATGGCCGAAACGGAATTCCGTACATTGTGACCAAGTACGTGTATATAGTTTTTGATATTTTTATTATTTTCACATTTAAGTATCCTTCACACATTCAGTGTGATCAACACTGCCCAAGTACATAAAGTCTGAAAGCTTTATAGGACATGTTTAAGGTATGTTACCCTAGAAACTAGCAATAAGTAATATAATGCTATTAATTAGTTGAATTCGTATTGGCCTAGTTATTGGGCTCCAGACAGCCGTAGGCTGAAGGCCAATACGACTGTCCGAAGCCCAATAAAAAAGTCAATATTAAATCAACTAATTAATGACAATTTTATTAATTAACTTTATAATATTATGTCAATAGTGCATTTTGTTAAGTACGCCAGATGGTAGAATGTTCGCGCTTAAACTTTGACGTCTGCAAACTAAATTTCCGGCACATAATATCTGCAAATCGTGAAGAGTCGCAAAGGTTTAACGCCACCAATCGAAATTCACTGTTTTCCCGACCCCGTCTCGGCAAACCCGGGAGTGCTACATATGGAAACTTTTAGTAACAAATACAAAGTGCAAAATATGCTTAAAGCGTTTAAAAATAGCGTCCAAAAACTAATCTCGTATACGGCTGAGTAATTTCTTAATCCTGATTGGCCGAGTCTCGTATTGGCCACGTGTTTCCATATTGGCCGTGTTTTTCCCGTATTAGACGAGTTCTGAAATTTATTGGCGAGGTTTACATTGTATGAAGCAAACAAACTGACCAGATTCTCGTTTACTGATATATAGTTAATTAATAATACCTGATAGTTTGCAAGCAAGCAGTTCAGTATTTTACAATGTTTGAAGAACGCCACCTGTTGGAAACTAAATTAAGAATTAGAAGTACCAGATCATAGAAATTTAATTTGGACAGACGAAATATTACACACAGCTTCGAGAGGTTTCACGGAGTGGAGGGTTACACGAGTATTTGGTTTAGTAAGTGCGCTGAAATACGTCAAACATGCGAATGGTAAAGAAAGAACTAAAACAAACGAAAATACTTGCACGTGCCCACTCGGATATTTAGATAAGAAGCAAAACACTAGCTTTATAATGTTCAGGTAAAAACTAAAATATTGTCCCATGCGAGTAAATTTATTGATTTCCACTTCAGATTTACGACCATCTCAAAAACGAAAAAAAAATTGATGCCTCGGCAGAACAAACACTAGCATACTTTCCTGGAAATCACAGGTACACGTGACAAAGCCTTCATTCTGCTTGAAAGGGCTTGAAAGGGCAACCAATGCTCAAAACCCTCTGTTTCGTGATATGGTGCAGGGCTTCTTTTCATCTCTTGGGTATGGGGCCCTTTGCCCTAATTTTGGGCAAAAATAGCGTTATTTTTGGCATTTTGGGGGACAATTTTCATAGCTGGGAAATGAGAAATCCTCGGGTAAGATCAGGTTCAGGGGAAAACTGGATGATTTGAAAGAATTTTTCTCAGGGGATGACGCCTTATAACGGCCCCTACTATACTAGGAAAGAAAACATAAGTTGTTTTTCTTGACAAGCCAGTTAAACTACTGTTTGTTATACTCTCTCCCATGACTATTTAGCCACGTAATTACAACATCAACTGTGGGCGGGGTGGGGTGTGTGTGACGGTTCTGCCTTTTCAAAAAGAGATTATGCTATTAATATTTGGTACCGATTTACATTTGTTAAATCTACGGGCTTATTTGAAAAATGATGCGCTGTCCTTCACATAATCGTACATTAAGAGTGGTGTGTTGAGTGTCACAACTGTGTCTGACACTGTATTATTGTGTATCGTAGTTGTAATACTCTGTCGCCTGTATAAATATTGCGTGGCAATGTTTTGTCTTGTGTCTCAGTGGTACGTGGCAATGTTTGGCTTGTGTCTCAGTGGTACATTATAATGTTTTGTCTTGTGTCTCAGTGGTACGTGACAATGTTTTGTCTTGTGTCTCGGTTATACATGGTAATGTTTCGTATTATGTCTCAGTGTTACATAACAATGTTTTGTATTGTGTCTTATTGGTACCTGGCAATGTTTAGTTTTGTGTTTCTGTTGTACGTGGCAATGTTTGTTGTGTGTCTCAGTGGTACGTGACAATGTTTTGTCTTGTGTCTTATTGGTACATTACAATGTATTCTTGTGTCTCAGTGGTACGTTACAATGGTTTGTCTTGTGCCTCAGCGGTACGTGGCAATGTTTTGTCTTGTGGCTCAATGGTACGTGACAATGTTTTTTCTTGGAGCTCAATGGTACGTGACAATGTTTGTCGCGTGTCTCAATGGTATGTGGCACTGCTTTGTCGCGTGTCTCAATGGTATGTGGCAATGTTTGTCGTGTGTCTCAGTGGTACGTGACGATGTTTTGCCGTGTGTCTCAGTGGTATGTGGCAATGTTTTGTCTTGTAGCTCAATGGTACGTGACAATGTTTGTCACGTGTCTCAATGGTATGTGGCAATGTTTTGTCGCGTGTCTCAATGGTATGTAGCAATGTTTTCGTGTGTCTCAGTGGTATGTGACACTGTTTTGTCGTGTCTCTCACTGGTATGTGACATTGTTTTGTCGTGTGTTTCTGTGGTACGTTATCATGTTTTGAAGTGTGTCTTAGTGTAGGTGGTAATGTTTTGTCGTGTGTCTTAGTGGTATGTGACAATGTTTTGTCTTGTGTCTCAGTTATACATGGTAATGTTTCGTATTATGTCTCAGTGTTACATGACAATGTTTTGTATTGTGTCTTATTGGTACATGACAATGTTTTCTTGTGTCTCAGTGGTACGTTACAATGGTTTGTCTTGTGCCTCAGCGGTACGTGGCAATGTTTTGTCTTGTGGCTCAATGGTACATGACAATGTTTTTTCTTGGAGCTCAATGGTACGTGACAATGTTTGTTGCGTGTCTCAATGGTATGTGGCACTGCTTTGTCGCGTGTCTCAATGGTATGTGGCAATGTTTGTCGTGTGTCTCAGTGGTACGTGACGATGTTTTGTCGTGTGTCTCAGTGGTATGTGGCAATGTTTTGTCTTGTAGCTCAATGGTACGTGACAATGTTTGACACGTGTCTCAATGGTATGTGGCAATGTTTTGTCGCGTGTCTCAATGGTATGTAGCAATGTTTTCGTGTGTCTCAGTGGTATGTGACACGGTTTTGTCGTGTCTCTCACTGGTATGTGACATTGTTTTGTCGTGTGTCTCTGTGGTACGTTATCGTGTTTTGTAGTGTGTCTTAGTGGTAGGTGGCAATGTTTTGTCGTGTGTCTTAGTGGTACGTGACAATGTTTTTTCCAGTGTCTCAGTAGTACGTGACAATGTTTTGTCGTTTGTCCCAGTGGTACGTGGCAATGTTTTGTCGTGTGTCTTAGTGGTACACAACAATGTTTTGTCTTTTGTCTCAGTGGTACGTGACAATAATTATTTTGTGTCTTACTGGTACGTGACAATGTATTGTCTTTTGTCTCAGTGGTACGTGACAATGTTTATTTTGTGTCTTAGTGGTACGTGGCAATGTTTTGTCGTGTGTCTCAGTGGTGCGTGACCATGTTTTGTATTGTGTCTCAGGTGTATGTGACAATGTTTTGTATTGTGTCTCAGTGGTACGTGACAATGTTTTGTCTTGTGTCTTAGAGGTACGTGAGAATGTTTTGTCCAGTGTCTCAGTAGTACGTGACAATGTTTTGTCGTGCGTCCCAGTGGTACGTGACAATGCTTTGTCTTGTGTCCCAGAGGTACATGATAATGTGTTGTCTCGTGTCTCACGGGTACTTAGCAATGGTTTGTATAGTGTCTCAGTGGTACGTGACAATGTTATGTCTTGGTAATGTTTGAGGTGTGTCAAGGTGGTAGGTAGTAATGTTTTTTTTCGTGTGTCGCTGTATTATTAGATCACACTAGAGTAATGAGCAACGATTCCTATTGATATCAAACCGAATATTACAAAGCCTCAAATATAACTGTTATGTCTACCTGTCATATTGCTTATAACTACTATGTTAAATGATATTTTACAAAACAATTATAGACTAATGTGCCTTGATCGATATCAGTAATTTTTAAAACCCCACTGCTTCCAATCTAGAACTCCTGCCAATTTTTCAGTCATGATCACAAACAGTAATTGTTATCGCCACTTAAATATTACTAATCGCGAAATTGGTTCATGCTTAGCCAAGTACATGAATAATATGTTTACCGATATTGTTGTGTTCTAAAAGGATGGCTACTTGTGAAAGACCTAATTTGTGAACTATTTATTCTGGTACGAGGTTGCAGAGACGTAGCATAATCTAAACAAATATGCCTTGCCCCCGTGTATAATCATTATATAAGGTTAAAAAATATTTGTTTCAGGGTACCCGATCTACCCTAAAAAAAATGCCCCGACCTTAGAACATTTTATTGAGTGTGTCAGATATTTTTTTGTTGTATTTACTTTTTTCAATAATCATGTTTTTTTTTTTTATAAATCAGTGTTTTGTTTCGATAGCATCCACTTTAAAACAATGTTTAATGATATTTCCGACATGTTTTGAATATTCATTCAGTTTTAGAATCTTCAAATTGACCATATACCAAATAAATAATAATTAAAAAAAAATCCCTACCGACCCACCCTAATTTTGTTGGGCATGTAACCCGAAACAAACATATTTTTACGCCTAATAACGCACGCTCACAAGGATGCGTTCCCACGTGTGATATTTTACACAATTAGTATTTTAATATTGCTTTCATTAATTGTTGCTTTAGGGATAGATTTATTATTTCAATATAGTCAACATATTTTTACATTATTTTTTAAGTTTAATCCTGTATTTTCATTTGCAATATTTTAACTTATATCCAATATGAATTTATTATATACTAAAATTATTACTAACATTATTATTTAGGTTAAATGTTAAGTCCTATACTTTCTTTTGTAATCTTTTAATTTAGTATCTTACCCAAATGCGATTCTTTTTATGACATTGATATTGTAAAATGATTGTTCACATGCCTTTCATGTATAGGGATATTATTATGTTCCTATGCCAAACTGTATTAGTATTATTATAAGGATCACAATGGAAATAAAAGACATTCCTGTCTCTTTTTTGTGTTATCCTTTGTGTATAATGTTATTGACTATCAACGTATCAATGTACTTTTACATGTATGATTTGATACCTATTTTACCTTGTTATGTATACATTTTATATCGAAATAAATCTATCCATCTAACGATAATCAATGCACATAAGCTCAGAATGTGCGGTAATGTATTTTACTGGATACATTTTGGGGAAAAGTTTATAACAACATGAAGCAAACATTTATAAACGTGTATTTAAATAAATCGAAGTATTTACAATACAAACAAGTACGAAATAATATCAAACAATGTATAAATTAAATTTTGTGTGAAAGTGTACAATGAGCTGAACATAATTATATAACAAGGCGTGATGTGGGGAAAGGCAAGTGGTCATAAACTGTTGTAGTGCCGCAATCTCTCATGGTGCTGGCCCTGAAAGAAACAAAATATGATAATATATTATATTATTAGCATATTATTCAGTTTGACAGTTCAGCAAAAGGTATGTCACAAATTCTTCATAACTTCGTAGGGGCATTTGCCTTCATTCAATATTAAGTTGGCGCTAAGAAATATAATTCAGAAGATAAAATATTTCGATTTACTAAAATAGATGTCGATGTCATTTTCCAATAATTTCCATAAGTGTTTGGGTACCGATAATTCTAACATGGTTATTGGAAAGACGAGTGTACGTTTTAATACGTTTAATAGATTTAACCCAGGCTTAATGCATCTGCCTAAAGTGTCGTCCAGGATTAGCCTGTGCGGACTGCACAGATGCATTAAGCCCGGGTTTCCCACGACACGCTTCAAATGTATACATGTATACACAAGTCACTGGGCTAACGTCGCTGAAACTCTAGTCAATGAAGAAAGAGTTCGTTGTTTTTGTTAGAAAAATATTATATAATCCAAAGTTATTTGGTATTGATCTCTAGTTCAATACTAGTGACTTTAATTAAATCATACCCAGATTAAGTAAATACGCAGTCACAGAAAATGAGAAATTTCGATTGAAAGAGAAAACGTTAACACAATATTCGTAATTGAAACCAAATAACTGAGGTATAGAACGAGTTACAATTCGTATGTTCTGGCTCGTGATAACTTCAGCATAATAGCATAGTTTTGATAAAATGTACGTGTATAAATGTACCCATTTATTTTGAGAAGTTTATCGTTTAAACTCCAGTACCCTTAACACAGCTATACGAATAAGATAATAACAGTATACGTGATAACCTAAATGGAATGTTCATTCATTACGAATTAATGAGCACATTAATTGAAACCCAATTGATTTTGTTTAAACACATATTTTTGGTACACTGGCCTATAGAGTCGATAGAATTGTAAAATGTACACTCCAATGAATTTCTTAAGTGACTGTTTTGCAGAAAACGTAGATATAAGTCCTGGCCTGATCATAATGTTTTAACTATATTTCGCAGACTTTCGCGTGTTTCGCGTATTCTATAATGGACTCCGTTTTTAGAAAATGAAATGACTGCCTCAGATGTTAATTCCAGTCATATTTAACTTATTCGTAAAAACTTACCCACCATAATGTGGCAGATATTAAATCAGTCTAGCCTCAACGAACCAGAACCTAGGTCAGTAACTGTAGCATTACTTATTGCTGATGGAAGGGCATTATAGACATTATGCACCCAGTGATGTAGAAAAAATATAAACCTACTAATGATATTTAGTTTAGTATGCAGCAAGATTTGGTGACAAAATATTTTTGTGCTCTTATCAGTTAACCTGTGCATACTCACCCGGCTAACATGTTAACAATGTTGGAATGCGAATTATCAAACATAACATACATGTATTGAAATACGAGTTCATTATTAAATAGTTGATGCATTTTTACCGAAAAAAATGAACAACGAAGCTGAAGAAAATATAAACAAATTTAAACAAGAAATGAAGACTGGCATCAGACATCCAAGAACAAGTAATTTGATTGTCTTGTAATGCATATGACAGTTTTGTATTTAAATTTATTTTAATTAGTGCCAGAGCATATTATATGACAACGACAACACTTAATTGACAAAACCAATGTTACAAACTTAAAAACAATAATTAATAAATAAGAAATACTAATACACTTGATAACAATACTGACGTGGCTGTTTCCGCGGACACTTGCACCTCTGGTCCTGGGGGACATCCTTCAGTACCTGTTCCACGTGGGCACCGCAACCTGCAACAGGGCGCAATAGGGGTTGATACAGTACTGAGCAGAACTATAAATGTGTATTGATATTGTTATACTGGACTGATAATGTTTATTGATATTGTTAACATTGGACTGATAATGTTTATTGATATTGTTATACTGGACTGATGATGTTTATTGATATTGTTAATACTGGACTGAGCAGATCTATAAATGTTTATTTATATTGATACTACTGGACTGAGCAGAACTAAATAATGACATTGTTAATACTGGACTGAGCAGAACTAAATAGTTATTGATATTGTTAATACTGGACTGAGAAGAACTAAATGTGTTTTGATATTGTTAATACTGGACTGTGCAGAACTATACTGAAATGTTTATTTATATTGTTAATATTGAACTGCGCAGAACTATAAATGTTTATTGATATTGTTAATACTGGACTAAGCAGACCTAAATATTTATTCATATTGTTAAATCTTGACTGAGCAGAACTAAATGTGAATTGATACTGTTAATACTGGACTGATAATGTTTACTGATATTGTTAATACTGGACTGAGCAGAACTAAATGTTTATTGGTATTGATAACACTGGACTGAGCAGAACTAGATATTTATTGATAAGTGTTAATAATGGACTGAGCAGAATTCAATGTTTATTAATATTGTTAATACTGGACTGAGCAGAACTAAATATTTATTAATATTAAAAAAAAAATAACCAAAATATTTATCAACAAGATCTAGAGCAAAATAACATCCAACGTGAAATGATTTGCTTTAGATGTAACTAAATCTGATTTTATTGACAATCGGCACTCATAAATAAACTAACACTTAAATAAACTAACACTTAAGTATTGTTCTAACCGGGTTGAATGTCGTGATTTGCATTTAAATACGCGATCTAGTTACAACTAACAAATCATAAATTTGTAAGCAGATCTATGCTACTGAGATATCTTCAGGTCATATGCAGTTCGTGAGCTGTACTAACGCTAGGTTGTGTAGCTTCTCTACCATTATAAACACACCATACGGCTGTAATCAGGTTGTTAACAGACAAGATAAACCATACATGTATTAAATAAACATTACGTGTAATTTGTATATACTTGGTGGTGCTTTTAATTTAAACTTATCATGCTCTTAACCGTGATATTTTCAACATTTTACGCCTGCATTCACTGACCTAATCATTTATACTGGTTGGCGAGTAGTATCCGTGAACTATCAGTATCCGTGATTTGAATATTAAAAGGTGTAAAAGTTCTCCAGCATTGAATGTTGAGTTTACACACATCACCTGTTCCAAACACAGAATAAGTTGAAGTCTCCAAAACTTCATATTTTTTAAAGATATTTACATTTTTGTACAAAAAAATAGCAAAACAACTTAACTCCTCGCGGGGCATTCACGCGCACGTCTTTGCGCATTAATCTATAATTGAACCCCTATTTTTATCTTGTACTTACCTATTTTCGGTTTACCAAGGGTGATCGCTAGGTTATTCACATAAAGCAGCAATTTAAGTATTTTAACACCACCATCCATTTATTCAACACGCATTCAACACGCATTCTTCATGAAATAGATTTTCTTTAAAAAAAAATAAATAACTGCAATCGCAAAATGTTTACTCAAAGAAAATATTAACAAACAATGGCAATTTTAAAATGTTTACTAAATTATACGGCTAGTTTCGGGACGATTTTGACAAAATTTCAATGCAGGGGAAGCGTCTACTTCGATAATAACATGGTTATATCCCGTTTACAATCAGCAAATGTTTAAGGGGCGCCAAAGGGTATTCAAAAGCCCATTTTCCGGCATCCCCTTATGTTTGTAGTCGCATTATCACCGTTAATCTGGCATAGAATTTAATAATATTACATCATTATGATGTAGGTAATATAATGTAGAATAGTATAGAGTGATTAAAATCTTGAGGTTTGTAGCACAAAAATCGCATTTTCAATTGAAAGGAAAAATCACGGATACTACTAGTGTATTGCTTCAGGTAATGCTTATTGATTACCCTTTTGGAGCCCCTTATATGGAAAAAAAACATATGACGTTAAAACAAGATATTTACATCCTTGTAAACAGAAGGCGCCCAACTTTGAACTGCATTCAGCTTTTCTTTAAAAGTATTACTTACGCGATTGAAAATAAGGAAAACTACTAAAAAATCACGGATACTACTCGCCAACCAGTAGTGTAGATTTATTTCGATCTGCCAGATCTTAAAAGTTTATAAACACGACCCAGATACATCTGACCTGTATACAAATAGATCTGCATCATGTACATGTAGGACCAGTAACACCTAGATCTATTTAGGTCTATTCAAGATAAGCATGTCATGTTTGTAATATTTTTACAGTAGAATAAACATACACGTACTGCAGTATGATTTAAAACAATAAACAAATACAGGTTTTAAGCAATGTCATTTGAATTAATACACGCGATTCATTTCATGCAGTAGGCGTATACTGTACAATCTAACAATACGCACAACAGTAAAACAAGAAATGTCTTTAAAAAAGACAATCGGCGTTGACATTAATATTGAGATATGATTTTTACCCTAAACATAATACAAGAGGGCCAAGATGATCGGTTACATGGCTTCTCAGACCTCAGATTTTTCGGTCCCAACCTATGTAAGAAGACTTCTCGGACTCCAGCTATTTCGGACACCATACGAAAACTCGGATCCCCAAATTAATTTGTGATTCATTCAATAATTATTAATATTTGTACCGTGAATAAATCGATCATACCGCCCCATGCTTTCACCAGTGATACATGAATGACCTAAATAATTTACGTTAACATCATTATTATATAAATTTGTCAGCCGAATATAACACATTAGCAATGTACGAAAATAATTGCGGGAATGACTGAACAGTATTTAGTGTCAGACGCGTATAGTTATTCTTAAGTAATATGCCCTACCTTCATCTTGGAAGTTATCTATGCATAATATATACACATTTCGAAGTCAATGAATCATTTATACTGTTTATCCTCAGGAAAAGCAATCTTCAGAAAACATTCAGCCTATTTGAAATAATGATGACTTCCATTTTTTATAACACAAATATTACAGTAGACTATGGCGATTTAAAATAATATTCGGTAGGAATATTATGTATCAAGGGTTTCTGTGTATAAATGGCATTGCAAATAATGTATTAATGCTACACAAATGAAGTAAAAGTAGCATGAATATCATTTTTCGACATATTCCGGGCGAGACTTATTTCACAACATGTTATTTATTGAAATGTATCTTTTTATATATTGATTAACATCTACTGGGGAAGTTGATAGAAATGTACAATTATCATTGTTTCTTTATAGAACACAGCGCAATTCAATTTCAAATTAACATGCACAATATGTTTATAAACATAGATTCCCCATTTATTGAAATATTCACTCTTATGTTTCTCTGTACGCTAATTGATGCATGTATATTATAACAGCTATACACCGGCAGCTCAACGCACGCTATTTTTAGAATGATCGTGTGTTGAACTCGCTTTCTAGAATCGATTGTTATTAACAGAGCGGGCCGCTAGGCTAAACAAAATAGTGGATTAATTCTGGGAATTAATATAATATTCTATTCATAACATACAATAAGAAAATACGTTCATATTTATGCTCAGTTCTAGAGTATATGTTGAAGATATGTTTATTACTTCATTTAAACCGCTTATGTAAACAATTATGTAAATTGTTTATCCCCAAAAGTATGCAACAGTTATTGGTATACGTTAAACCATTGTTTGAAGTTTGCATTCCCTAGAATTAGAAAATTTGCCCAATTCTATTGGCATTCAATTTTCCCGCTGCATAATTATCGCAAGAAAATCTGGGTCAAAAGTGATCTTAGACAGCTACGCCGAAAAATGCAACGTCACTCTGACACTTTCAAAGCGTACTGCAGTAGGTTTACTGAGTAAGATCTACCATGTGAGGCGTAAACGTATCAATTGAATTTTAATCTTTTTGAAAGTAACAAAAACATATTAAAACAACTTACCTTTCCATGTGGTTTTCTTGCAGGTTTCACAAGTTGTCTTTATGCACATTTTGAAAAAATATTGTTCTTGTCAGCGCAAAAAAATCAGAATTATTTCCCCAATGGTGTGTTGTCAACTGAATTCTTCGCACCGATTTATACCACGCGCCAAACGAGGTTGAATACGTCATCAGTGTGTTTATATACACTTGACAAAAAAGAAAGAGTCCACGCGAATTAAAACGGTGTGCGGTTATCTGTCGTTATACCAAATAATAATAATTGACTATAATTGACGGACTACCAATAAACGACGAATTGTTATCGACAAAGTAAATATAATGATCTATACAAAAGAAAAAACAACAACCATGCACTTAAATCTAGTTTTCTAAATGTTTTCTTGTTGTAATTTTTCTGTTTGTTTATACCTCAGTCATTTACCTATTTGTAGCATTTTAGTGAAATTTGACGGGGAAATTAAAAGACAGATCTATTATTATGTTTTAAGTTTAATGTGTTTTGAAATAATATTAATTTTATAAGGCCTACACCTCTCTATCATGTTTCCAGAAAGTATTTGATCATAAAATAAATTGACAAATCGCCGAACATTATTTCTAGCGGGGTAACCAAATGTATGAAAACATACACATATATCTGTAATAATTGTGTAAGAGTGATCATCTTGACAACGTTTTTAAACGTTTGATGACATTACTCTTGACTTATTGATTTTTATTGTACTTATTTTATTTTATTTATACCATTATTGATAAACTGGGGGACCGGCGGGCATACACGGGACTTTAGATTGAAAGAGATTCCCGACGGTGGGAATTTGACACGCCGAATAATCGCGGGTCCCGGGAAATAGACTTCGTCGGATTTAAGATCCCGGTAATATTGCCACCGCCCCCCCCCCCCCCCCACCCCAAGCATCTCCCGCTTTGGGGATTTAGACAAAAATGCTTGGCTCTAGGGTGGAGAATTAGACTCCGGAGAATACAATTAGTCAATTTCCCCTGGGTTAGCTCGTGGGAAAATATTGGTAGGTGCATTATTTGTTCACGGGGAGGTATATTACTTATAAATAAGTACTGGTTAAAAAACACTTCCATACAATTACAGAATCGGGAAGTGTATTTGAGAAACAAAAGTTATGGGCGTGAATATGTACAAATCGGTTAAAGTGGATTTTTTTTCGGAAAGTTAACATTTACCTTTTTGCACTTAAACATAAATTTATACGCAGTAGGCTACATCTAGTGTTACACCAGTAGAGCGAAACGTACTAGTACTCAATGCTCAACACCTTGGTATTGGTGAAAAATAATATCGGTAGAACCGATGGATGATCCCCGATGCCGCTTTGACCTATACTGAAGGTTTAACCATGACCTTTAACCAATGGTACTGAATCATACCCGCGACACGCTGTCTTCTTGAGGCAAACTTTTATGCAAAGTGATTTTAAATCAACCCGTTCGTGGCCAAGTTATAGGAAGCAAAAAGCCAATTTCGACCTTGGAGTTGTTAGTTCTTGAGATCTCGCGCGGAAACAAAAAATATCCTATTAACATGTCAAACTTTAAATAAAAAAGGCAATAGCTACCTGAAAAATCATCAGTCCGGAACGAACTGATACAATGCGCATGTCCTCCTGGTAGGGCTGCTGCACATAAAGTTTCATTGCTTTCGAGTTGTAAAGGACGGACGGACGGACAAGGAGTTTATGGATAAAGTCTTCGGAGAAGAGCATTTGACACCGGACAAACTGAATGACAGACGGTTAGGATTCGGACGGACGGACAAGGCGGTGGCTAAATGCTCCACCCTTCTTGTAGCATTTACATCTAGAACGCACACAATTTCAGACATGTTATTTGGTACGATCACTACCCGTACTATGCGAAGGTCATATTTTGGCTTATAGTTAATTCTAGACAAATAACTGACAAAACCGGATTATATTAGCTAATCTGGTGTAGTCACTCAAAGAACTGCAATAAACAAACAGTTTAAATACAGTGCCTGAATTAAAGAACAAAAGATTGGTATATCAATTTACAACAGCGTTCTTCATTCTTTATCGACTAATAAAACCAATTCTGAATTGGATATATTCCGCATGTAATGTATAGTCTGTTAAAGCTTTATGATCGAAAATACGTGCTCATTTATAGGACGCGTCAACTGTTCGAAATAAAAAGCGTTACTCCGATGGCTTAATGATATTGGGAAACTAAAAAACCAACATTGCGTTTAAGCGTAACAACACTCCTGGCATGGTAGCATTAATAAGAAAATGTCTAGCGATTCAAAATTCGTATGAGTTATGTAAAATGGCTTTATCTGCTGTGTTATTTCACATTACAATACATATTAACTGATACATATTGCTGAAAATTTTCCCTCCAAACCTTAACATGTACACGCAAGTAATTTATTTGCTACGTTGCACACAAAAAAACATTGCGCATAACACGCGTTTCCTTTTAAGTTACGATTCTCAGTTTTTAAAACGCAGTCATGTGCTTATGTTTTATTTTACTATGATTGAGCAGTATTTTATGCAGCTTGAGCGGTAAGAGAGACAAACTTGTTCATTTTCTATCTTCGAATCTGTCGTAAAAGATGAAAAACGCACATGTTTTTTTGTTTCGGTTTCAGTTAA
This sequence comes from Congeria kusceri, assembly GCA_027627225.1. NCBI lineage: Eukaryota > Metazoa > Mollusca > Bivalvia > Myida > Dreissenidae > Congeria > Congeria kusceri. Next base: position 24,700,315 of record CM051035.1, read on the forward strand.
CCATTTGCAGCAATGTCCAGAGCATAATTATTTCACGTACATTCAAGATTACTACTTTGTTTGCGTTTAGCTTTAAACTAGACTCAGGCACAAACGGGCATTTAAATATAATAGCCATTAATTTTTTTTCGAAAAGCAAGTACTAGTTAAACAATCCAGACACAAAATCACGACGAATGAATGAATGAATGAATGAATGAAGGGAGGAAGGAAGGAAGGAAGGAGGAAAGAAAGAAAGGAAGGGAGGAAGGAAGGAAGGGAGGAAGGTATGAAAGGAGGGAGGAAGGAAGGGAGAAAGGGAGGGAGTAATGAAGGAAGGAAGGAAGGAAGGAAGGAAGGAAGGAAGGAAGGAAGGAAGGAAGGAAGGAAGGAAGGACAAAATAAAAGGAAGGGAGAGAGGGAGGGAGGGAGGGAGGGAGGGAGGAAAGAAGGAAGGAACGAAGGAAGGAACGAAGGAAGGAACGCGAAATAATGCATGAATGAATGAAAGAATGGATGAAAGAATGAATGAATTAAAAAGAATAAATGAATGATTGAAAATAACAAAATTAAAACGAACGAATTAATGAATGAGTGCATTAACGAACGAACGAAGTGAAAAAGAATATCAAGACGACTACGACGAGGAGGAGGAGCAGGAGGAGGGCAGCGAGAAGTTGAAGAAGAAGAAGAACAACAAAAAACAGCAATAACGTATTTCTGATGAATTGCTGTTGAACAAAGCCTTTCATATCGCATGCTCATTTATTTATAAGCCTGTATTTATGGAGAAGCGTTCGTGGAAAACAGCGATAGAGATTTTTATACGTGACCGATTTGGTAAAAGCTGTAAAAACAAGTACACTTTCCTCGTACAAGAGTATATCGGTCTGTAATATTTTCATCTATTCGAGAAGTATTTTGTGAGAACCTGGGCCCGTATTCACAAAGGTCCTTAGGGAAAACTTCCGACCTTTCTAGTAAATTCCTAGAATCCTTGAAGTTCCTTAAGTCTCTGACTGTTTTATGTATCGGTCTTTTTACATTCAAATGTACAATACTAGTGCTTAGTCTAGATGTTTCATACTTTACCCCTTTGTAAACAGAAATCGTTGGATTTCAGATTTAAAAAAAATAAGTTAAGATTTACGTTAGGACCCTGATCAAGAAAGATAATGAGGATATCAGTACATCGAATCAGCTTACAACGTAAATAAGTTACAAAATAAGTTTTACAACAAAAATTAACTTGATATATTTCATTGAGTAGTCATTAAATAAATAAAATTTCATATCTCTTATAGTACTGGTTCTTCCCATTGTGACCGTTAACTAGTGAATATCAACATCATGCTTGGTATAAATGTCACAATGTTGTCATAAAATACGACCAAATTTTGACTTTAAGATGCATTTTATACATCCTAGGTGCTGCAAATCCTTTTGTACATAATTGTAACATTGTAAACTTGTTATTTTAAACTTATTTTATAGATTGTTGAATTGTGAGTACACATATTGCTATTGTCTGAAATCGAGTCACTTATGGTGTTGACTTCCTTATGCTTAAATGAAATAAAATAACCATATTTAAATGTTGAGCAGGAGCCTGTTCATCATAATTATATCTTGTATTAGCTCTTCGAGTCCACAAATCCGACCCGTAGCAAATATTCCGTCGCATAATAAAATCATTTATTTTTGTATTAAGCGAGCAAATTTATTAAGTGTGAGAGATGTACGTGATTCACCCGTAATAAATCTTTGATAAATCAGCGCAATAAATTTTGAAACTCAACAAGAGCTGTCAGGGGAGAGCGCTCTGGACTATCTGAAGTATTTTAGTTGGTGCATTTGTTTGCAAGTCGACGAGTGGAAGAAGCATACTACTTTACGAATAAACTATTAATATTATTAGGTAGTACAAATACAGTTACACTACAATGGACTACTAGTAAACAATCGACCAAAAGTGAAATAGACATAGGTAAGGCTTTTTTTCATAGTTAATCAGTAAGCATATAAACCAGAGGACATTATTTTTTGTAATGTATAATTTAATGAAAATGATACATTCCAAGTTTCAAGAGTTTCCTTGCAGTTTTAAAGTTAAAGGACGTTTGACTAAAAACTTTTAGCTTAAAATTCTAAACTGAAAGTGGCATTACTTTGTTAAAATAGAAAAATAGATATTTGAATTATAGCACTTGAAGCGGACGTTAACGATAATGTTATAGTCCAAGTTTCAAGTGAATAACACTTGTATTTAGTTTACAAGTGATACAACTTTTGAACCTAACCTTAAATATGAAAATTGAAGTTAAAATGGGAGATAAATATGTCAAAATACTAAAGTGAATTATGAGCATTGTTGCACTTGATGCTAAAATTGAAGAGAAATGCATTTTCCAGGTTACATTAATTTGAAAAAATGACGTACAAAAGTATATAATCCAAGTAAAATACAAAACTGAAGTATGGGGGTTGTTGCTCATTATGCCGAAGTTAAGAAAAAAGGGTGTGTTCAAAGTTTCAAGTGAATAACGTATTTAGTTTTGAACAAAAAATATAATTGAAAAAGGGGCATTAGTCTGTCAAAATGTAAAACGGAGTTATGGGGATTGTTGCACTTGATGCCGAAGTTGATGATACAGATATATTTAACGTTTCAAGTTAAAACAAATGTAGTTTTTCAAGTAAAAATTCTTTGAATAAAAAAATAACCTGAAAATCTAAGTGAAAAGGGGGCATTACTCTGTCAAAATACAAAACAGAGTTATAGGGACCTGATGCTGGAGTTGATGACGAAGTTACATTACAAGTTTCTAGTAAATAGCCTGTGTAGAAACTAAAGTTTTGAAGTTGAATATGAGACTTGAATTAACTAATAAGCAGGGACGCAACTGTTAGGTATCCTACAGACGACTCCCAATATAGTTAAGTCCCTTTCAACCGTATACTAGTGCGCTTTGGAATTCCGTTAAATTATAATCAATGAAAAGAATCCTGAACCTTCTTGGTAATGAATTTCGTTTTCATTGGTTATTGTTTCATTTACATAATTATATAAAGACACATTTAAGTTTATTATTCTTCTATCTAACTGAATTAATGAAGATGTCAAGCTAGGTGATATTAGCAACATTGTTCGATGAAGATATTGTTAAACTCAGCATATAATTAGGTATATGCAGACATTAATGTTTGAAAACGATAGGTTTGATTCACAAAACAGTTAACTAGAGCATCTGTCCTAGTAAAAAAAATGAGCCCCCCCCCCCCCCCCCCCAAAATAATAAATAAATAAATAAATAAATAAAATAAATAAAAATAAATAAAAAAATAAATAAAATAAAAAATTAATTAATTAATTAAGAACTAATAAACAAGGCTTGTTGCAGAATGTGACACATGCCCCCGAAGCATATGCTTGTCCGAAGATCGCAATGTTTGTTAGAATAAGGAAAACTTTCCGATGTGAAGTAATAAAAACGTTCTATCCATAATTTACGATTTGTGTAAAAGCGACACCTCACCTTAATTGAGTAAAATTTTCAAACCATAACATTCTGATGTCAATCAAAATACCTGTATATTGGACTTAACAAAATCTTAACTAAAACTAGTAAGTTAACACGGGTCATACATTTGTCAAAAACGAAAACAGAATACGGTAACGGAGATTGCTTTTGTAGAGACTTCGAAAAACTTTAAATTTGTACGTTAAAAAACGGGCAAAAATCTGACAAAACACAAAACAGAGTTATGGTGGATGCTTTCATAGTAAGGATGTGTATTTCAAGTTTCAATTAAATACCTTTTGATAGTATTCAAAATCTCTGACTTTTAGAAAAACTAAAAAAAAACAAAATTTCTAATATAAAAAAAGGGCATAACTCTGTCAAAAACAAAACAGAATTTTGGGGGTTTGTTTTCCTGTTGGAGTGATAGTAAGGAAGAATTTTAAGTTTCAAGTAAATACCTTAGATAGTATACAAGATTTTGGACTTTATAAACAACTTTAACTTTGGTCGGGCGGACTAACGGATGGACGGACAGACGGACGGTTCGATTTTAATATGCCCACCTTCGGGGGCATACTAAAGAAATTAATTCATTAATAGTTTAATTGTTTGTGCTCCTTTATATATACACATTCTTAACGAACGAAACTTCTATAGTAATTGAACACAAAACATATATATTGACGCCTACGTCAGAAGTCGTTGTAATGAAAATAAAAATAGTGTAAATACAAATAGCATATATCTTTTACAAAGAACTATACACGTTTAGGTGCTGTTATGAAAAAATACAGTGTCCATTTCATAACCACAAGGTCTTCTTCAAGACATAAGAGGATATAATATTCATGTATTCTGCACGTAAGGTTATAGTACCACCCAATGGCAACAATGATTTGTTATGAACTATGTCTTCACCAGGCATTTCACCATGGAATATGATACCTTTGTTAGTCTCTGCATTTTAAAGAAATACAACTCCACCATCCATGTTTGGACCTTTGAAATATAATTATATAGGCACAACGAACGGTTTTCTTAAAAAAGTAATAAAACTGTATCGAATTGATATAATATGCATGTATGCATAATTCAAATATCACCGATAAACGTGTTTAATACATAATAAGTTTCAATTAAAGACATTACATAGCCAATACCACAGAAGAAACGTTATTTTTTTTTACATATTGCCATCTTTACGATTATAATGCGTGGAGGGTTCAAACGAAATTAGATGTAACGAAGCAAGTAAAATAAAGTCAACAAGAGCACCGACAATACCTCTTATAGTTAATGTAAAATTTGACCTAAAGTTGAAGGAAGGGCAATTACTCAAACACAATTCTTGATAGAGTTACCTCCTCTTGTCTTCAAAATAAATTCATCACTATGTACTTTGAGTTTCAAGTCAATACCTCATACAGGTATCGACAAATTTGACCTAAAGCGAAAATTGTAAGTTGAAAAAAAGTGTAATAATTCCTACAAAATCTTTGAAAGAGTTATCTCCGTGTGTCTGCAGAATGGGGTCAGCACCATAAACAAGTCTTCAGATCTTCAATTGAATGTCTTTGATAGTTATAGAGGAATTTTATATTTAACAAAAAATGTCATTACTATTCTCAGTTGAAAGTCCAAACACGGGCAGATAACTATGGAAATACAAATCACAGGGTTACCTGCCTTGTTGTAATGAATTACCCTTTTGATAGTGAACAAGTATTGAAAGTTTCCAATGGGTACCTTTGATAGTTTTTGAGAAATGGACTCTGACAAAAAACTTAACCAAAAAACTTAACTAACGCAGACGCTGACGCAGACGCAAACGACCGAGCGACGACAATAACTCGACTGTTTTCTTCGAAAAGTCGAGCTAAAAATGATTGTCGAGACTACAATGGAAGCAACAATTTAATCAATTTTTTTTTGTTAAACAGGTATGCCACAGTTTAGGTCGAGAGCAATCTGCGTAAAACATTGCAAGATGTCAAGTAAAATGAATCAAGTTTTTAAGCATTGCACTTGTCCGTACGTCACGAAATTTTGTGTACTCAACTCCTCTTTAACGGCTTGGTGGATTTTGCTCAAACTTTTAACAGCTGATCAACCTTCATGTGTGGATGATCATAAAGGAAGGAATTAAGGCTGCGACTAATTTTGCCAGAATTATAGCCCATTGATATTTTTTCCACTATAATACACTTCATGAAATGTTGTATACTCAACTCCTCTTTAACGGCTTGGCGGATTTCGTTTAAACTTTCACAGATGAACAACCTTAATGTGTAGGTGATCGTTAAGTACGGAATTTTGACTGCGAACAATTTTGGCAGAATTATGGCCTTTTGACTTTTTTTTAACTATATATACTTCGTGAAATTGTGTGGACTTAACTTTTCGTACAAATCTTGGCTCATTTAAATAGTTAAAACCTATCTATTTTAGCTCGATTGCATCGAAAGCCAAAGGCTAATTGAGACACTCTCGAGTCTGTTTCCTGGGTAGAACCAGAACTTGGTGTCTTTTGGGGATATCTTGAGAACGCTCCCTGCATGGGGATCGAACCCGGGACCTCCCGATCGCTAGGCGGACACCATATCCACAACGCCACCGCGTTGATTTCGCTTAAACTTTCACTACTGAACAACCTCATGTGTAGGTGATCGTAAAGGAAGGAATTTTGGCTGCAACCAACATCGGTAGAATTATGGCCCTTTGACATTTTTTTTATACTTCATTAAATTTTGTGGACTGAACTCCTCTTTAATGGCTGGGCGGTAATTCGTTCAAACCTTCACAACTGAACAATCCTTATTTGTAGGTGATCGTAAAGGAAGGAATTCTGGTTGCAACTAATTTTGGCAGAATTATGGCCCTTTGCCTTTTCCCCCTTTTTTCCACTAAAGAATTTATATGACAATAAATTTGTGAAGGCAAAATTAGTGTTGGCGACACGCCCTTTGTCTGTGTCCAAACATGCGTCGTGGTGGCATCCGTGTCTGTGACACATATAGTTGTAACTAATAGCCAGTTTGACCTTGAACTTTGACCATATGACTAAAAACAATAGGCATCCATTTGTAGTGATAACCTACCTACCAAACACATTTTACTAACCTAGGCCTAAGGGTTCCATAGTTATTGCTTGGATAAGGTTTTACAACTATTGGTCAGTTTGACCTTGACCTTTGACCGCAGGACTCAATCATCTGTATGAATACTGTACTATGCTGTAATGACTAACCTCCCTACCAATTTTGATCAAAACGCTGACAGCGTAAAAAGAATGTTGGCAACAAACGAAACTAAAAGCATGTGGATTATGAGTGCATTTTTGCTAAAAGGAAGCATGTGTTTGAATGAAGTTCAATTCCCCACCTTTAAACTTTTTAATTTGTCTTTGTATTCAATAGTATTCGACATCATAATGAAAACTATTTTGTAAGTAACGAAAAATATTTTGTTTGAGCTAATTATCTTATGCAAACGGAATTATATACATGCTAGTTAACAAGTCAATCTGCAAGTGCCAGAATAGCCGATGAAGCTTAGTAGTTAGGCGCATCGATTGTTAGTGCTTCGTAGCCAAAGATCTATAAATAAACATGTTCGTAGCCTACTGAGTCAAAATAGATCATACGATGCAAGCTCTCGATTGTCCATAGTACAGATTAAAGTTAATAAATTTCAGTAATTTGTTGTCAAAATATTCAGAATGAGAATTGGTAACAAGAAAAAAAAACACTTCCGCAATGAATAAAAAATAACCGATGTAGCGCATTAATTTGGTGGTCTTATTCCAGGACACTTCGGTATATATTTCGGTTAAATGCAAGTTAATGGCAAATAGCGGTGTCATTAGTTTAAAGTTTGTTTTTTTTTAAATATTTTTCTTTATATAAATTGACCTTTTTTGCAAACTGTAATTGTAATAAATCACTTGACATATACATTATAATACATATTACGTACATTATCTTAAATAATTAAATGTAAGAAAACGGGTGTGAAATTTTGCTGTTTTGAAGAACGACCCTTTCTGGTTTTGATTTACTGACTAATAGCCTGCAAAGAAAAGAAGTAGTTTTCCACGATACCTATTTTGGAAATTACCCTCTCAAAAGACCATTGGCTTCCGCCAACAGTCTAAACAACCTAGGCACAGGTTTTTTGGTAGTTATAGCCCGGACAAGGTTTTGCATCTATTAGTCAGTTTTATATGTTTTGGTCAGTTTGACATTGACCTTGACTCAATGATCCAAGAGTCACTGTTAGTAATGACCAAAGGTTTTACAATTATTGGGAGTGTTTAAACTTATTTTTTGGGTCGGTTTGACACTGACCTTTGACCCATGGACATACCCCCAAATCTAAAGGGATCGTACACATGTCATGGCCAACCTACCTAGCACGTTAGACGAACAGAGGCCCAAGGGATGCGAAGTGTTTGCATAGACAAGCTTTTACAATTATTGTCTATTCACCAACAGTGACCCTCTACTAGTCATAACCAACCTTGATACTAATTTGAAGAACCTACTAGGCTGAAGGGTTCTGTAGTCATATTTTGGGTGTGTGTAAAGCCTTTGATTGGTTTGACCTTGACTTTTGACCCAAGGACACCATAAACAATAGGGATATTCTTCTAGTCATGACCAACCTACCTGTAAAATTTAAAGAACCTATATAGGCTGAATGGTTGCGTAGTTATTGTCCGGACAAGGTTTTACAATTATTGGGCGTTTTTTTTAAAAACTTTATTAGCATCTTTTGGGCGATTTGACCTTGACCCTTTGACCCAAGGACGCATAAATCAATAGGGATGAAGAAGGGTGTCATAACTGGTAAATATTTCGGGTTGTTTACTGATGGTGTTCTAATATTATTTTTCATGTCATTTTCATGTGCAACTTAGTCTACTACACAATAAGAATTTGAACATAAATTTAAATGCGTGACATTTTATGGAGTGACTTGAATTTCGTCTACTAAAGATACAGTAATTGTTGTCGATGTATAAGTACACGATTAGCAAAAGCTGTTAATACAATTTGTGGGAAAAGAGAAATAATAACACGGCTTTTTAATAGAATAATAATTTTCTGGGGAATGAAATACACATGCGTCTTGGGTGGTTCGAATTCTTTTCCTGCACTAAATTGGCTTATTATAAGGTTACTTATTTCCTTATCGAATGAGACTTAATTCCGTATGTTTATACAAGCAGAAGTGCTACAAAGCTAACACCGACTTGAAATGGACGATACACGACGCGATTAGCATTTGGAATAATTAAAACTATGAGAGAAATGTTCACATGTACCTGAAATTAATATAACAAAACATAAGATGATTGCGGGTTTTTCAAAAATACAATGTATACAGTTTACAAAAAAAATGTTTAACGGCATATCATAATCATTATCGTAATAAAATAATTAAACAAATCGAGTATTTTGCTGATATTATGTCTACAGGTACATGTCTCAAACTATATTTTACAACTTAAATAAGAAAACACTTACATAATAATAATGTACGTACGAGCCGTTGGCGAAAATCGCAAAATACTCATTAATAACTTTGAATTACAGGTAGGCTTTAAGACATCTGTTTGCACTCGCTAACGCTTCGGGCTTTCGGGCTTCCGCTTTCATATGAAGAGCCATTTTGAGTTCACATTTTGTACACTGAAAATACTAATTCCTGTACTAACAGTTGGCAAGTATATCGGCATGTTTGACCGTAACAATGAGTAGATTACTGTCAGGTAATCGTTAATGGACGGCTAGCAGTTGTTGTTATCATTAAGATTAAAACTGTATGAGCGACAGGAACATATAACTATCCTCTGACGTAAGTTAAAGAAACATTTGAGGCCATGGAAAACCAGGCTTAATGCTTTTGCGTAAAGTGACGTCCCCGATCAGCATGTACAGTCCGCACAGGCTAATCCAGGACGGCACTTTCCGCATACAGTGGATTTATGTTTAGAAGAGACTTCATCGAAACAGCAAATACCATAAAAGCGAAAAGTGTCGTCCTGGATTAGCCTGTGCGGACTTCATACATGCATAATATAATAATTTGTAGTGTAATTAAAAACAAAACCCACATTTAACCCCATATTTACGTCAGAAGTATGTATTATGACAATGTTAAAAATAATGTACATTTTAATGTAATTTATATAAATAGCAAACGTTATATCCTTTTTTCGCAAGAACTACACGTCTATGTCCTGTTATGACACATGACAGTGTCCATTTCATAACCACGAGATCTTCTTCAAGTCATAAGAGGATACAATATTCCTGTATTCTGAACGTAAGGTTATTGTACCACCTTATTGCAATGATAAATTGCTATGAAATATTTCTTCACCACGCCTTATACCACTAATATATAGACAAAACTAACGGCTTTCTTAAATCAATACGCTGATGGCGTAGAAAGACTGTTGACGACAAAAGAAACTAAAAACATGTGAATAAAAATGAGTGTGCATTTTTGCTAAAAAGAAAATATTTGCTTCAATGAAGTTTAATTTCACACATTTAAACCTGATAATATAACTTCTTATACGACTTGTACGACATCATAATTAAAGTGTATTCGTAAGCAACAAACAAATATTGTTCAAGCTAATTATCGAATGCAAACGGAATTATACACCTGCCAGTTAAAAAGTCGGGTTTCGACCTCAGAAATGAAAGGGCGCCGAGGCGCCGTCACGATACGCCGACGCGCAGACACGATACGCCGAAGCTCCGAGACGATACGCCGAAGCGCCGACACGTACGCCGAAGCGCCCACACGATGCGCCGAAGCGATATAAACGTCGTCTCTTTTTGATTTCATATGTGGCTATAAAATTAGGCAGGAAGATAGCCCAATTTTATAGCCACAGATGAAATCAAAGCGCTAAAGTACGGTGTCCTGTTACTGCCATCGTAGTTTCGCGACTTCGACCTGTGCTTATGAAAGGGCGCCGACGCGCCGACACGAAACGCCGATACGATGCGCCGAAGCGCCAACACGATGCGCCAAAGCCATACATAGACGCCGCAATCACGTGCGTTTTTTTTTCACATGTAGCTATACAGTTGGGTGAAGATTCGAAGAGACGACGTTTATATCGCTTCGGCGCGTCGGCGTATCGTCTCGGCGCGATTTCGACCTCAGAAATGAAAGGGCGCTAACGCGCCGACACAATACCCAGAAGCGCCGTCACGAAGCGCCGAAGCGATATAAACGTCGTCTCTTCGTAACCACTTCGCTATTGCGTAACACTTGGCACTACTCAGTTTTCAAATGTTTATAGCAAAAAACAAAAAGTTAACCGAGCAGTTTCGATATTGTTGAGATTTTGTCTAAACCAAAATCTACAGTTTTTAATGAACATATAATTGCACAGAGCGCTTATATTTCATAAAATTGAATATAAACATGAATTGAGGTCGATAGTAAAACGACCATCACTAATTAAAACGTTAACAGGTGAACGTTAACAGGAGTAAAAGAAGACAAAGTCACTTACAGCTGCTTGACGCCGTTTACGAGTTAAATATATCAGGCCTGTCAAAACAACTTTCAATTGAATTTAAAATATTCTGTCTGGCAAGAAATCCCATGAATCAAATTCTTTGTCCGATTTTCAATATCGTGATATTTCCTTTGGCTACAAACACATTTGAATGACGTTCTAACAATAAATTTTCATAACCGGTAACACATTCTGCGAAAATACACGTACATTTAATGTGAAACAATGATAATAATCTGTTTTATTACCGGGCACTCTCTGTGAAAGACAGTTGATGCAAAAAAGCTATGGCGTTGAACAAAACTCAATTTAAACCTTAAAAAACAAACAAGATGGTAAATATTAAAAATATTATTCATTTTATGAATGTAAAGACAGTTTTACATGTTTTAACCGTATTAGCAAATGTTGTGGGATATTAAATGTTTGGTAATGTTTTATAATACTTGGAGAAAGTTTACTCACATTATATTATATTTTTAGAAATTCCCTTTTTTCAATTAATAAAGCATCTGGAGTAGCAAACCGTTATATATTCTTTCAAAAAAAGTAGAAAAAACAACAACATGTGCGTCTGTCGAAGATCGAACCCACGAATCATGCCCCACTCAACAAATAACCGTAGCAAGAGTCGGCGATAACGAGATAAATTATTCGGTTAAAGATTGGAATGACTACGTTTCTTCTTGGCTCGCCTCGTGACCCAATTAATTCATGTTCATCAACGACGCATAATGAACGACGTTGCATTATTTCGCGTGTCAAGTCATTATTTGATCGTACATTGAAAGTTGTTAACTTACGTTTTCCAAACATGCCATGTTCTAATCAAATTCATTATCGTAATGATTACCATTTGACAAATTAAACGATATTCAAAAGGGCACTTCTTACTTCCGCGTGGTCGAATCTGCCTGGCCTACAGCTGTTAGGCTAATAGTTCTTTGACTTTTCGGCCTTGAAATAGAGGTACCTTTGCGGTTCTGCATTTTTTGCTGAAAAAAAATGAATGGGTCATTTACATTATTCGGTGACTCCTTTTTAATGTTTTATGTTTTCATTGTATTAGGTATTAAACGATCTGCAAAATATGTGAAAATGAAAAAAATTTTCACGAAAAGAATTTGTGTGTGTCAAAATCGTCTTTAACAGATGAACACCTTCAAAGTTCAAATGCGTGACTTCTTATGGCGTGACAAGAATTTCGTCTAATAAAGGCACAGTAATTGGTGTCGATATATATGTAAACCATTTGCAAAAGTTGTTATTAATTATTGAAAAATAATTTACTGGGAAGGGGGATGAAATGCACGTATGACTTGAGTCGTTCGGGTTTTTTCCGGCATTAAAGTGGCTTATTAGAATGTTATTATCCTTATCATATAAGACTGGATTCCGTATGTTTTTACACGCCCTAAGGATCGAAGCTAACATCGCATTGAATAGGACAATAAACAACGTGTTTTAGTGTATGAAATAAAACTGTTTAAGAGAGAACTCATCATATTAACCTGACAAGATAAAAAAGCAAAAGTTGATTGTGAGTAATTCTATTTACAGTTCACACTGAAAATGTATGACGGTATGTTGCCTTCACAATGAATGAGGGTATTTTGCTAATGTTATGTTGATCTGAGTTAAAACTATATTTTAAATATGCACATGGCAACATTAGCACTACACACAAGCCGTTGGCGATAATTGAAAATTAATAATTAATAATTAAAATAATCTTGGTTTATTTTGTATCACAGACGGACTAAACATCTGTCTTCGAACGGTAAAGCTTCAGGCACCGCTTTCATTGGAAAAGCCATTGAGTTCATATTTTTCACACTAAAAATACTATTTCGTGTACTTACAGTTGGCACGTATATCGGCATGTTTGACCGCAACTATGAGTATATTACTTTCAGGTAATCGTTAATGGACGTCTAGCAGTTGTTGTTATCATTTAGGTTAGAAAATTGTCTAAGAAAACAGAAAGATAAACCTAACCTCTGACGTAAGTTAAAACAAATAGTGTAATAACAGTACGGTGCAAAACCATTTGTCGCCGACGATGATCCTTTCAAGCTGATATATTGCAATATCATACTACCCGTCTCTGAAAACACCTTTACGCACAGTGATTCCAGAGTCTTGTGCATTTTAACACGTATAGTACAATATCGAAATGTACTCGTAGTCCACGATTTTGCTCATCTTTTATACATAATTGCATTTGCTAAGTAAATTAAAACGCGTTCGACAATACGTTAACAACAAACTGATTTCACACACGCCGAACCGTAATAGTAATGATGTTAAATGTTGAAGTACAAACAACAATAGCAACAGTAACCATGCACATACAAAACCGAACATCAAACTAAACAATAGAGCTATACATATTCATTAGCTAATTAGCGTGCATGCACTACTCACTGTAGCTGATCTCAGGTATTTTTCTTATACTGCACAGTTACTGTTCGAGTTACACAGAAATGTTAAGCAATTGTTGAAGCAAATTTCGTGTAGAAATTTAGCTAAATGTATTTCTATTAGATTAAATATGGCATTCGAAAATAATAATATATTAAAATCAAAATAAATTCGAACCCTCTGACACACCAGAACACACTGAAAGAACGCAGCTGTTGTTATAAGGGATTGAGGTAAACTTAAAGTATTTATACACTTTGCAATGCTATTTCTTTTCTAAATTTCTAAATTTAAATAATATGCCTTTGAGTAACTACCCAACTGCTCTTGATAATAAACCCCCAATATGACAAATTGACGAACCATTGGAGATGGTTATCTTTTAGTTTCGAGAAAAAACACTATCATCCAAACTAATTTATCACGCCCCTTAATGATTTTGAATCTATACCATATATAATTTGGTTAACTTTAAACAACAGCAGTGATTTTGTATAGAAATCTTATGAATATTATATGATTTGGCTTGTATAAGACATGGCAAAGATCTCGCGTACGAAATGAATTATTGCGTGCCAGCATAATAAGAATTAGTACAGATGGATTAAATTACAATATAACGATGAAACAAAGGTCAAAGTTAATACTTTAATATCAGTCTAGTTTGCGTCATCATGCTGACTGATTTATTTGAACAACACACGCAGCACATAAACCGTATTTCAAAACTTTATAAAATCAACGATTTTAGCAATAAATAAGGCGTGGCAGGATTGCTCTTTAATATTACCAATTTGGTCAAAGTGTTTTTCCGCATAGTTGTATAATCCAAGTGTAGACCTACTTACTGTCAAGTCCGATAAAATGTGTAGAAGAAAACGCTGTCAGTATTTCCGACTGAAGAAAGCATTTGTGGCGCGTCGTGGGTAAACCGGACTTAACGCATGTGCGTAAAGTGTCGTCCCGGATTAGCCTGTGCAGTCCGCACAGGCTAATCCTGGACGGCACTTTCCGCTTTTATGGTATTTTCTGTTTCAAGGAAGTCTCTTCTAAACATAAATTCACTGTAGGCGGAAAGTGCCGTCCTGGATTAGCCTGTGCGGACTGCACAGGCTAATCCGGGACGACACTTTACGCACATGCATTAAGTCCGGTTTTCCCACGACGCGCCACATTTATATCACAGGTAATACATGTAATTGTTAACCTGCCTTTGAATACAAATATTCACATGACTTTTATAGAAAGAAAATGACATCGGGCAAAGTTCGAGATCACTGTTACTCAACGTATTTGTTACGATCTCATTTGTAAATCTCCATACTACCTGTTTTTCAAAACAAGTAACAATACAATAATAATAATAAGGCATAATATGGAAATCCAACCATGTTTTCTTTATATCAAATACACGTTTGCAAATAGGCAGGTAAACGCTTATTAAAGGTCTAACAAAACATTAAACCAACCAAAAGTTTCGAACTAATAAGTACTTCAAGTAAAAGCGTGTCACAACATTATACAATCGACTGTCTTTAATAACTTGTCATGCCACAGACACGCAAAGACTATGTTTCAAATAATCGACAAAGACATACACGTCGTTTCGACAAATGCATGTGTATAAAATGTTTGTGTTTACTTGTGTCACATTCGACGCAAATATCTGAAACAATACTCCAGACACTAATGAAATGTCCTTTTATAAGAGCTGAATTAACCTGAATTGAAAACAATTTCTAAAGTGCAAATGCGTGTTATCTGAAGAAATGTGAAGAGCTAAGTATTGTTGTAACATACTACTTTCATGCCGTCCCTCCATTTAAGCCCTGCGTGGGAGACATTTAAGCAATTCTAACCGTCTTAAGGTGTTCTTCCGCTCTGCGGATGACATTTTATCCTGCGGCGTTTTATAACATTAAGCTTATGCCAGTCTAATTAAACATGCAATTTCAGAGATTCGTTCTTTCAAATTAGTATAAGCAATATTATATATTATTTTTTAGGCGTGACGCATCGTTAGAAAAAAATAGTCGATAAAATAATTTGTATGAACGATCACGCAAAACTATGTTACTTACCAAAAATTATAAAAAATACTTAGACTTTTCAAGCGAGTTTATATCATATGCACACAGGCTCATTATTTGTTTTATGGATTTATTAAATATGATTTAAAAAAAAATACAGTCCATTACTTTAAAATGACAATAAACATTAACCGAATTTTATTTCGTTACTTCGGAGCAGTCAAAAGATTTGATACAAACATGCATACAAGCTTGGCAAATCAGTGCAGATGCTAGTGGTGCCATGACCAAGTAGTGTGGGGCTTATCAGTAGAAATACTGATACCGCTGGGCGCTTACCACTCGGCGATTCTGACTTACCTCATGGTAATGAACTTTGAACACAATGTAAGAAATACACTTGTTTTTCAAAATACCGATGAAAAGAGTTACCAACGCTTTATAATTTTTATTTTTTTATCCATTTCAATTGATGATTTTTCATAAACGACAATATATTTCTTTGCCAGTAGTGTTATTTCGCTTGTTTATATATAATTCCCTTTGGGACCTGTGACTAAAAGTTGAACAATGTCAATTTGCCGATATGTGAACAGGTCCCTTTAAAATGCAGGGTTGGAGCAACACGACTAGGTGCGAAATAACCAGAGATGAAACGGCCGGCTACGACGGATGACTTAGATGGCATGCATGGCAAGATCTTGGGCAGATACTACAGGTCCCAGCCATTGTGCAGACCAAATAAGACACATCCGCTCAAATTATGCGAATATAGCTTTCGTGGATCTCATACTGCTATGAGAAGAAAGGTTTATTCATACTAATAAATTGAAGAAAAAGTGTGATGATCTAGTACAGCGATGACACCAGAGATGGTGCAGACCTGAGAACTTACCAGCTGTTCGCTGCATTGTTAGCTGCAAGAGCTTCGTTGCCCATACCGGACTGTTGTAAAAGTGAAAGATAAGAGCCAACTGAGCTATACATTGTTTTGGTCAAAACTGTAAGTTTTCCATTTGAAACAATTATTTCTACAAACTTTCTATACATGTCTTATACAAATAATGTTCTGAATGAGATTATTCCACTTTTAAGAGAATTCATCTAGCAATAAGCCTAGGAATAGGAATATTCTTCTAAGAGCAATTTAGTATAACTGTATGAATATCAATGTATTGTATCAATGAATTTAATTATCGTGGTCGTTGTCGCATTGCACTGGTTAATCTTGCAAAACTATTTTTGTTGTTTGAGCTAAATCTTTTATTGGTGAGGAGGGCGATTGCTTCGGACCATGATTTATATTGTCTAGAAAATGAATATTGAACAGAAAACACAAACAATAGTGCTTGGGGAATCTGTCTTTCGCTTTTCAGGGCCCAGTTGCTCAAAACTTTAACGGCCGGTTATGCTAACGGCCTGTTAACTTTAGATGTAAATAAAACTTATATTACAAGCAACTCGCTTGTGAAGCATTTGACAATTATTTGAGCACATCAATTTATTTAAAATAAATAGAAATTTTAAAATTTTAACATTTAATTTACATCAAAAACTTCATCCAAAAGTTAACGGCTGTTAGCTTAATTGTCCGTTAAAGTTTTGAGCAACTGGGCCCTGGTGTGCATGGTGTGTAGAAATAGTTTATATTTGTTGTTTTTGTTGTATCAGGTATGATGCAGTATGCTACTGGAGCTGAATGCATACATTACAATGATCGTATTTACATGTTATGCTTAGGTAACAATGAACTGCAATTTGTTTCATATATACTAGTCGAAACATGTGTTTGATAAAGCTGCAGTTAAGGAGGGTTCTTTGCAGAATGGAACTTACAAAACTGTTCTTAGTGTTTAAATATAAACAAAGCGAAACTCCAGTGGCGACAGCAGGAGAGAACTCTTATTAGCAGCCCGAGGTCTTTTATTAATGGCAAGTGATCAATTGCCAACAAAAAAACTACACAGAACATCACAAAAACACATAACAAACACAAAACACACAAGAATAAAACTGGGGTCACCGCCTTGGCACGGTCAATGCAAAGCATTGGGGGTTTAAACCGGTTTACGGGCGCCAAAACCTCACACTTGGCCCAGAATTATTCACAAAACATGTAAGTGTAAATAAAAATTAACCTCATAGCATCGCAATTCAAATTTCACAGCAATAAAAGAGGATTCTATTCAACTTAATTACCATTTAATTACTTAATGGCTAGATGCAAATCAGAGTAGCAGAATTGCAACTTTCTGAGGCACGATGAAATGAAACAAAATATCAACTACATCTCGTCTTTTTACAAAGAGATTTAAAGACATAGCATCATATAGTTCAATTTTCAGATCATCGTCATGCAATTTCAGGAAGAAGCCGTAACGTTGGGTGTAAAACGCCAGATTACATAGCTTTGTAGTCTATGATTATTTTAAACTGAATACAACTTAATATACTATTCTACATCTTCCTGCCAACCCAAATTGAAAATAAACATAATTTAACTGAAATGCTGTAAAATAAAAAATAAAAAATAAAAAGGCACGATATATCCTAAATGACCTTACGCTTCGTCAATGAGATAGTTAAAATATTTAAATGATGACGTAATCCAGGAGCCCTCAATGCACCCGATAACGTCATAATTTTAAAACCCCCAAAAATTAAAGCTACATATCTACTATTTTAAAACGACTTAAAAGACTGGTTCTTTCTGTATTGGATGTCATTCGGACAGTTTGTTTCAGTTTTGAAGCATAGTCCTAATACATACATATATATTGGAGGTGCTAAGTTATGTTTTGTGTCCTGTAATGCAGAAGTGCGAACAGATTAATATCTGTAGTGAAGAAGGACTATTGTATAGCAAATCAATAAATATTTTGCATGGCAGCTATCATGTCATCAAGCCCCTGATTTTTAGACTTTTGGCGAAAGCCTAAGGTTTTCAGCAGGTCAATTTTGAGAGATCTACTTTTACTTTGCAGGTTACGAAGCACAAACAATCGATACGCCCAAAAGTAAAGATACTATAATTTAAGATAAGATTTATTTTAAGTCTAAAAAAAACTACCATCAACCAAGATGTTGAAAGTAGGGAGTATAACAATGAGTATTTCGATTAGTCTTGTGTAAAAAAATGGCATTGCAGAAGTTCAATTTCATTGTTGTTTCTGTTTGAAAAATGTTTGCACGCTATTTTCCTTGAGTTTTATATCTTTCATTTTCTAGCCAACAGTCTGTCTACGTAATTAGAGTTGTGATATGTAGTCTGCTAGTGTCTTCAGGAGAGTGAAATAAATTTAATGGAATTACTAAGCATATAGTGTATGAGAAAATATTTGTGATTTTATAGTCGACCATTTCAATATAAAAGTGAAACTTATTTGTATCGTTTGTAAAATACGTTTTCGTTTATGAGCATTTCAGGCATTGAGTTAACTGTGTCATTGAAATAATTGCACTTGGTTACAAGAATATTATTAAAAAATCATATAAAATCTAAAAACCTTAAAACACGACGTAGCATATTGTGCACAGATAGTGTTTTCTTGTTAATTGCATAGATATAGAAAACTAGATGCCGCGTCACATCCAAAAGGATGCGTCAGCGCGTCCGCCATCATGGAAAGGTCGTCGATTGTAAACAAACACTTAGTCCTAATACTGGAATTGAAGGATTTTTTTTTATTTCTTAACACATTGGGTCTTTCTGCTGAAGAGATTGTCAATGCATACAACCAAGGCGTAGAGGAATAATTTCACAAAGGTTATTGTAATAAAAAAAAACATTGTACTGTGACGTTTACACTGCTTATAAATGATACTGATAATTAGTTTAATATATGCCGTAAGTGTTAATATAGTAACGACTTATTATTTAATAATCATTTAAATAAAAAACTGGATAAGGCAATAATATAATATTTATATTTTTACAATGACATAATAATAATATTATTATTATTATTATAATAATAAATAATAATAATAATATTATTATTATTAAATTGTAACAAATAAGTATTTATTATTATTTATTAGATTGTATTATTACAAATAATTTATTGTTTGTTTTCTTTTATTATTACTTTTTTTAAACTAGATTTCATTTAAATCATGTTTTAATTATTTCATAAACACATCATTATAATATAAAACATGATCTATTAAAGCTGTATAATAATAATAATAATAATAATAATAATAATAAATAATAATAATAATGAACAGAACAGAATTTTATTACACATAAACTTTACAGTTTCTATTGTTTAACAATAATACATTAAACATAATAATAATAATAACAATAATAATAATAATAATAATAGTAATAATAATAATAGTATAGATCTTAATTCATGCACTAGAAATTTACAAATATGCCAGAAATAATGATATATTTTTGTTGTTGTTTTTTCAGAGGGCCCCATGAATATGCTATGAAAAAGATGGCATGCATTTCTTATATCCAGTGCAGCAACACTGATATTGATACTGCCACCAAATATGTATCTCATGACTTTTCTGAGAATATAAAATATCATTTAAGTTCTGCAAGCCTCAGACTCTGTAGTACAGTGTTTGTTACATTGATTTGTTAAGTGGTTGCACTTTAAATTTAAACAGTGAGGATTGTAAGCTTCAGTGTTGTAGATTTCCACAGCCTTAAATGCAAACATAAACAATTGTGGAATTACAACGTTTTATATATTCTAGCAAAATCGATTTCCTTCAACGAAGTATTTCTAAAATCACACCCTTTTGTAATCTTCAAAGAAAGGGAGAAATATGGAAACAAATGAATATTTAAGCAAAGAGATATATTCTTTTTTGGAAAAAAGTTACCACATTGGGTGTATTGTCTGGGTGGGTTTTTAATATTGTTGAAGAAATAATTTATAACATTACCAGATGTTTGTTTATGCTTGCTATTTACTTATGGGAAAATGTGTAAAAAAAACCCATGCAGGAAAAACTGTTTATTTTAGTTTTACTGTGTAGAAAGCCTGTCTATTATTGAGATATTTTGACAATGAATTAATAATTAATCTGTTTCCAGAGTAGAATCAGTACTGGGTGTCTTTTTGAGAAAGACCATTCAAACGCTCCATTAATAGGGGTCATACTCAGAATCGCTCAATCAAGAGGCAGATACCATATCCATTACACCTCTGCAACTCAAGGAAAATTCACAATTTTTATTTCAAACTGCCAGGTACAATAAAAAAACATGTGGCTACCAATTTGTATTTCTAAGCAACAACCTGTGTATACATGTACAATATGGCCAGAATGGAAAAATGGAGGCCACATTATAATACAGTAAAACCACCATGCCTTAGTAACCTGGTTACCCATTAATAAATAGATAAATGCCTTGAAGACCTCCAGTGGCAAACCTTTAAAAGGCTAGAGCAATGTAAAAACCTTCTATATTGCAAGGTATATCATATTTGCATTTAGAATTGTATGCAAATATAGTATATTATCAGAATACTTTTTGTAGACTACAGTAGTGTTTGTAGCCTTTGTCACATAGTTCCAACTTTGCATGCATATTGCAAACAACAAAAGTTTAAACAATGTGTGGTGTGTACAGTTTTATTGCAAACACAACTATATATATATATATATATAATGAAATAAAATATAACAACAATAATTATATGAATGTAGTATTCTTTATTGTATATAACCTGGTTGTTTACCACTAGGTTTGCCCACATATGTGGTCAAAGAGAGATAGAAGGCTTTAATTTACACTTTTGCAACCTTACAAGGATTGCCAGTAATGTTAACATAGCTTATTCTTAAAAATGTTTGGATGTTTCATCAAAAGAAGGAAAATAGATATTTCTGAAAAATCATTAGCTGTTAAATCTGAAATAAGAAAAAGAACTATTTAAATAGGACTTGACAAATGATTTTACATATTTCTAAATTATGTCAACACTATTTTCCTTTAAGTAAGAAAAACTGGAATATTTAACAAAAAAACAATTACATAACAGTGTTATATTGATTATTAACATAAATCATTAAGTTCTCTTAAAATTAACATATCAGACTATTACATGCAGATCTAATTGATTAGTTAACCCATTTATACAATTAAAATACTAACATTAGTTTTTCTTATTAAAACAGAATCTTATGAGAATACTGTTGTTAGGCATCAAAATGTAATATTTTGCTGGAAGCTGGTCATCTAAATTTGCACTTGACCAGTGACAAAATGGCAAATTTCCCTTCTGGCAGAAAAATTACAACAAACAGCATAACAAATAAAAGAGTACAGAAAGTTAATTCAAAGTGAACATGAATGACTTGTGTTTGAACAAGGATAACATTGGTTTTTACAAATGGAAATTGCAGGGCAATTAGACTAGATTCTAACAAACTGCAGTCATTTTAAACAAATACATGGAACACAATATTCATAGTGTCTTGACTAAAATTGAATTTGCATTGTTTATATACCTGTCTTTCCAGGCTCCCATTTTCCAACATTTTTTGCTAATCTGCAGTCTAATGTCAGTATCAATCCAGATTTTTAAGAACAAATGAAGATTGTTGTTATTTAAGCACTGCACAACACCATTATCCATGATGATGCATGATAGTAATACACACACCTTCTAGGATAAATTTATTGGCATACTAATATATACGGCTAGTACATTTCAAGCTGAGTTGTATTAACTGTTGCCATAAATTTTTGCAATTCATCTGTCAGCTACGTGAACTTTGTAATTAGCAGAAATATTTTTATCCGAAATCGAATCAGAATTCAGACTGAGTGGTGTTCATCCGATATCCGTTTACATTCATAATTACAATTTATTCCACGAAAGAATATAGTTATTGTATATAATTAGAGAGAATATTCACAAGACCAAAATAAAACAATATGAGGCGCGTCGTGGGAAAACCGTCTTAATGCATGTGCGTAAAGTGTCGTCCCGGATTAGCCTGTGCAGTCCGCTCAGGCTAATCCTGGACGGCACTTTCCGCCTACAGTGGATTTATGTTAGAAGATACTTCCTTGAAACATAAAATACCATAAAAGCGGAAAGTGCCGTCCTGGATTAGCCTGTGCGGACTGCATTAAGTCCGGTTTTCCCACGACGCGCCTCATATTAATATTATTATAGTTGCGTTTATAATACGAATGCGTTCATCTATGTAATGTTTAACAACTATGGATATTATATAAACATATTTATGGGGATCATTTTAATGCTATTATAAAGAACGTTTTTGGGGGGGTGGGGTGGGGGGTAGGGAGGGGGTTTCCGACAAAAATGGACAAATTATGTGTTATTCTGATCGCACATAATAGCATGCTAACATAAAAAAAAAGATAAACAGAAGTATAAATGTAGAATGGGAAATACTTATTTAAATGAATCATCAATTTTGAGCGAGAATACAAAGTCAAATTTACAAAAGTGTCGGAAGAGCGGAGAACGCGGAGAACGCGCTAAGGCTACTTAATATGCAATATGAAAGGGACCAGAAGCGGGAGTGGCGTGCTCGGAACAAACTAACAACGGCAGTTGACTTGCCGTATTATCATATGCTCTGACATGAATATCTGACGAGTAAGTCGTATCCACTGGCAAATATTCATGCATACACAGACTGGTTTGCTCCTCAGTTTAAGAGCCGATATTTATTGATGATACGTTTTCGACAGTTAAATTGAATTTAAGATTTTGTCTTCTTAAGTTTAACAAATGCTTGAAAATACGGTTTATTCCTAATTGATTTCAGCATCCGAAGTAATATATAAATTTGTTCGTACATAAGACAATAAACTTAGAACGTTTCTTATTAAAACATTAATAGGCAGCTTGACATATTTACGCAACGTCGTGTTACGCTACCAGGGACGAATAACGTGCGACTGGTCAAATGTAAACAATTAATAAAAATGGTAATTACCATGTGTCAAGTTTTCCATATTGAATTCTTATGCATATGCACAGCCACACTTCTATAAATTAAAAAATATGTGTTTAAGAAAAAGATGTAAGGAAATATTTTTGTTTCTATTTTAAACAAGTTTCTAAGCTTCTTTAAAGACATACAGACTGTCGGACGGAGAGAGGGACGAACCGAGATACATGTTCTCCATCCCATCCTCCCTTAACTTTGTTGTGTGTTTGTCTAATACCATTGCACTCTATCGCGCGTGTGTTTATGCCTTTTTTGCCACATAAACGTGGTCATGTTTTTGAGTTGAAAAGAACCGCATAAACGCGTTTGCTTTTTGCGGCGACGTGCTTATTATATGCGGCGTTACATAGCCAAACAGTACAACGAGTTAAACAAATGAGTTGTAAAACGGACAGCATGCCATTAAGCCATTGGTCATTATCTATTCTTTACGACAATTTCAACACTACTTTATTGCTATTTTAACAAAGATGAAGCACTGGAACAAGTGCGAATGCAGAAACTGTAAGAACTATCATGCTAGTTTTAAAAAATATAGCATCTATAAAACCGCAGCATCGGAACGATTTACTATCACCAAAACATTTGATGTGTTACATGACAAATTAAAATATAGTAAACCTTTATTACAAAAATCACATAAATAAACAGTACAAACACAAATACACAAATGCAATTAGTTTCGGGAGAAATAAATCATTTCCAAAAAAAAGAATATTTGTGTCATTGCCAAAGGCAAGTTGAAGCCAGTCTTCCAGCCATTAAGAGCGGCGCTTTCTCATCTCAAGGTCATTAGAACTTCTCCAAGACGTATCATTAATGATATTAATATCTCCGCCTACAACTAAATGTCACATACAGAGCATTTCACGACATAAGAGCAGGATCCCTTTCAGCCTTTCCAATTAAGTTACCCGCTCATGAATTTATAACTACCACGCGGAGAGGCATATTGATATACGTTCCATTGTCTTGTTTTACCAAAAAAGGCTTTATTTAGTTGTAAACGGGAATATCCGCAGGCCCATCATGCCAATATCCGCCGGAAATCGTGTCCGTTTCTGAAAAGATTAAAAAGATATGCTTAGACAATACTGAAACTTTATCACACGACAAAGTAGAAAGATAAGAGTGTGAATGCGCTTCGGAATGAAAAGAGGAGATTAATTTTACAATTAGAATACTATGTTACTAGAAAACCATTATCCGATATAAAAGTTAGCCCACACTCGTATGAGCTTTAACGTGCATGTATCGAATCCAGTTTTCATCAACACGCTGCAAGACCCAGAAAGTCACAAAGCCGATAAAACACATTCAACATTTTACATATGCAAATAGACTTGACCTTTGAGAAATTCAATAAAAATGTTGTTTATCGGATATTACTGCGAAACCGTACTAGCTGTACTAAATAAAATTGACATAGCACGTTATTATTTTTAATGGTCAATTCCAGAGAGCCTGAATTGTTACATTAAGGCGTACCTTTTATCTAAGCGAGTACCTTTAGCGAAATTGATTTTAATTCGTTTATTAATTATCTCTCCTGGTTCCAGTACATCACCTTTTACAACAACAAATAAATGTCAAAACACTTTTCGTTTAATTGGTTCGCACAATGAACACTAATGACCTTTTGAAGTTATGCAATATTCAATTACAATATCGTTAGGTTCTAATTGCTGGATAATGTAGAAGTAAGGTCAATTAGCTAAACTAAGCAATTGCCGAGTAAGCACAATTAGAATGATGGATTGCGAAACGCGCTTTAGATAATATTATGTGGTTACTACTAAAACTGCATAATTATTTACTCAACCCACCCTGTCACTCGCTTTCAAATGTATTTCGTAATGCAAACTAAAAGCTTGTTTAAAATGGAAACAATACTATTTCAGTATTTCCTCTTTTAGTCCCCGGTTCTCGATCTTATATTTATATTAAACATATGTACCATAATTTCCAGACATTGTCTTGGTCGAACAATACTATGACGAATACTAATAATAAAACTTTTTTTTTTCAAATTAATTCTGTTGATATTATTTCTTTGTTCGTTATTTTTTCTTGCATGTTAATTCGAATCTTTGATACTGTCGTTGGCAGTTTGATAGCTCGTTAAATCACGTATCGTATAACAAGCCCGCCCGTACGCACCTTGGGTTCTACCAATGAGCTGGCAGTATGACTGGACGCAGACGTACAGGCCATAGCAAGAGCAGTCGGAATTGTCGAAACATGCACGCGTGTCAATGTCTTCGCAGTTGTCCTGAAAGCAAGAACAATAAGTCCAATTCATATTAAGAATTCATACTAAGTCCTTCTATAACACGTTTTCCAATAGTTCGCCAGAACGACAATTACGGTCTGAAATAAAACTATGTAAATACAAAAAATAAACACATATAATTTTTTATTTTTTTTCCTTTTTAAATAATCTATTTTCAAAATAAAAATAACCAATATTATATAGAAACGTTAGCGAGTAAGATTGTTTTTTTTTCCTTTTTAAATAATCTATTTTCAAAATAACAATAACCAATATTATATAGAAACGTTAGCGAGTAATAGTTAACACATTTATTATGTTACAATTGTGCGCTTTTTCTTTCTTGGTCTATGATTATGTTATTGACGCCAATTAAAATATTTCTAAAAACAATTTTGGCGACAGCCGTTAAATCAAGTTTCGGCAATTCAGCGTAGATCTATAGCCGACAAAGAACTATAAATAACATAAAGTAAGTTCAATATATTAATTTCATTATTAGTCATAACCTATAATTGTCATACAAATAGTCCATTCCATCACAAAATAGAAGAGTTTCTTGGGCGATACTTGACGAACAAATCACGTCGTTAGCAGACTGTCTGAAACTCATCGTCACTTCACATGGAAATTATCTATAATTGGCTTCTAATTCACTTACAATTTGCAACAGATGCCATTTACAACACAATTAGTGACATAGTATGTCCGAATGTTATCAAACGAGATTCACATCATAGGTGCAATTTGGGATAGTATAACGAAGTTTATATGGTATTAAAAATGTTGTAAGCACTATTCCATTAATTGAAATTTGAAGTTTAAAATACAATTCAAATATTATCAACATATTTGAATAAAATAAAAATGTCATTAAAATATTACAGACACTATTTAAGAACAATACTATAATAATAAAATATCGCATAACATATTTTATATTTTATTTCGTTTATTTAAAATCACGAATGAAAATGTATAAAATTGCGCGAAAATTAGGCATTATAATAATAACCTTTGCAATTGACTCTCTATGTGGTATCTATATTAAGTAAAGTGCTAAACAAAACACTTACAAGTAAATCAATTAAATAAAAAGGAATTAAATACAAGTATATATGTCCAATACCTGGGCTGAATTGAAGGATCTAAACGAGGCGAATCCGCCATTATTGTTTGCATGAATGAAACCATCATTCGGCTTTGAGCTACTCATTTCCGTCTTCTCTTCAAACCCGCTCGCAACTGGTGCACCGTTGATTCTTCCAAACCCTAAATTTGGACCCGAAAGATCATAATTTTCATACATATCTGGACTCCCATAAGACCCGTATAAACTGTTTAATTCATCGTAAGAAAGAAAACCATCAGGAAGAACGTCTGCATTGTTATCATCTGCATATGTTTTTTGTTTCAAATCTGGAATGTGGTAATCTTTATAAGTGTCATGTATGAAGGACAACTCATCATCATAAACAGAGCCTAACGTTCTATTATCTGTTCCTAAGGTCCCGTGATCAAATGTATCTGGCAAAATATGTTGTTGATTTGAATGCACACCACCGGAAATATTTGTAACTTGAACACTGTCGGACACAATTTCATTTTCAGTACCGATTTGCAAAACGCTTTTATTGTTGTGTATACTATTTTGAACGACTAAACTGTTATTATGAGTATTATTTGCAACGAAAGTTTCAAAATTGGTCTGAGTAATAGGTACATCAGACGCCAGTGATATCGTTTCAGTTTCAGTTTTAGTAATAATATTACCATGTAGATGTTTATCGAAATGATGCATATTGTTTACGTCATGTGCAACAACTTGACTGTTTTGACTGAAACTGTTGACGTCATTGTTTGACGTAGTTTCGTCAGGTGCACGTGACGCTCCAAATAGCGACTCCAGTTCCAAATCTATGTTGACGCCACTTTCTTGGTTCTCAAACGCCCGTGTGGTAACGAAAGGGACCGATTCCTGTTCATCTTCCAAAATTGTACCGAAAGATTGAGCAGAATGTGTTGCATCCAAATTAGCACTGCTGCGATGATATTCATTCGTATTACCGTTTTCAGTCAGTTGCACTAGTTGCAAATATAGCATTAACACTGTCCGTATGCCGGCAAAATGATTAATAAGCGATACTTCATTAGTTACTTTTCCATTTTCTATAGTTACGGGTTTAGTTTTTACTCTTTCTTGCATTCCTCTGTAGGCATATAATGGTGAATGATGCATAACACGCTTGCCACTGTCTGAAGACGCGCTATGTTGAAAATAATACGGATTAAATTCAAAGAAACGTTTATGAAGCAATGTTTTCGATCCCGATTGTTTTATATATTTCAGTAATCTAGAATATGGTTGTGTATCAATAGAATGATATCTGCTTATATGCCGATTTTTTATAAATTGGCTATCGCATTCTACTGATAAAAAAGCGTTTAAACACCACAGTACAAATGTGGATAATAAATATTGCATATCCATTATTTCAATAAACCACAAACGCTGGGTTTTTTCTTTAACGGTGTGTTATGGTTTCTTTTTGCTTATTTCAGTTTCCTTCCTTTTGTAATTAAACATCTTCACTTGACTTTCGTCATACATGTCATTACTTATTTATTTCTTCAGGAGCTATTTACAATACAAATATATACACACAATTGTTATTTAAATAAGTGCAACACACTACCGTTTTATGAAGTGTTAATATGAATAAGTTAAAAGTGTATAGCAGATTAAATGATAAATATATTTCGATTATTTTTTTACATATGTATATACAATACATATACATCAAACAATCTTTCAACAGCACTCGGGATTTTTAATAAATCCCTAGCTCTGTTATCATAATAATAAGTCACGTCCAGATTTTATTGTAGCTCCGTCGTTTCAACACTGCAGACAATGATTGTCCAATACCTGATGCCAGTGGATCTTTTATAGTCCACGAAGAAAGTATAATCGGTCTAATACAAATCTAGTTCCTGTGGGGAAACGTTCAACTGCATCATCGCTTAAATCCGACTAAGAAGCGAATGATTCGACGAGTTGATAAAGTCTGTTGAACTAAGAACGCCGAGCCGATATTCCTGAGTCACGTTTTAACAATATTACTCGTTATAATTATTTACAGTCATGATTTGAACTGTATTTTTAATTTATATAAGTTCGACCTTAATCCATCGAGAATTCTTCAAACACATCGGTCGCTAATAACACCGGCTAATGTTTGCTACTTTATAGATGCAATTAACTACCAATATAATTCATGGGAATGTCTTTGACAACGTATTTATTTGGTATCGGTTAAAACAAAGTTTTATATATGCTATAGCTATACATGCACGTATCATGCATTGATGGCAATGTAAATATAAACAAGGTTATTACCATCAAATAAATTTTATTTGTGAAGTTTTATCAAAAGGGAACAAACAAGTCAAACAGTTCATGTACAATTGCCTATAGTATTGTTAGACCAATGTTACAGAAATATGTACATGCATTGACGCCAACAATGTTAATTTACACACTTTTGTAGTCCAATATATTGTACACTTTATTCTAAACTTTTTGTGTAATGTCGATTGTATTTAACATCTAGAAGTAAATATTACTTTTAAGAAATCGTTTGAAATATTTTAACTAAAAAAATGAATTAACACGAAACAATCTTTGAAATGACGGACAACTCATATGCGTAATATTAAATACTTGTTTGGATATAATGTTTATTCTAAGCAAACGTATGGCCGTTACTATTGTTAACTTTATTATATTGTTTTCTAAGAAACAATAACAAAAACAATAGAAGGGCGGTCTAGTATGCAAAAATGCAAAAACAAGTGATTGACGTCATACGATTGACAATCGAAACGGCTCTATCATAAACCAGGCGTCCAAATTGATGTTTATTTCGCACTATTGTTTAAGTGTTTACGATTGATGCTTAGGGCAAATTACTTCAACTGTCATCAGCAAAACGCACGGGATCTGAAATTGTTCCAGAGCTGATAGAGAAAAAACCATTTTAAGCAGATTTCGTTTTAACGTGAAACCGCAGGTGCTACGATGTTATTGTTTCAGCTTTAGTATCATATTAACAAATTGTTTTGTAGTGGGTAGGTTTTTGCAGGATCAAACGAGCGTACACAATCAGATGACATTGTCCATTGCAATTACAGACATAAAAGAATCCGGACTCATACACAATAATCATATCCCCGATTTGCATTACACATCCATTTTTTTTTAGCAAACTTGAATGCTTCATCTTGAACATATTAAATCAGCAGAAACATTCTGTACCAGCTGCGTTGAACCTCCTTAAATGTTATGATTTTATTTTACTATAATTTCGCCGCTTGTAATATATAGGATGTAAAATACATTTTATAAAATGCACCACACGGCGCTAATAGTGACTTAAGAAGTTAAGATACAACTAATAAATTGCGCGGAATGACAGTCATGAGAACGAATAGCTGATAATTTTTATAAATTATTCAAAATTTATTAGAATTATTAAACGTATACATTATTTGGTTAGATATTTAAAAGTCGCATTTTGTACCAAACTATTCAATGTCACCAGATATGATAACAAATGAGTACAGTCATTAATAAGGAGCACATAAAGAGTTACAAACTGCATCAGGGAATAGATCTTTCCAGTTGTGTCGCTGATAATGTCATTTTCAGATACAGAATACGAGTAGCCGTTAATAAATATCCATGTGAAATGCTAAGTGCATCACACAGTCGGGCTATAGCGATAAATGACTGCCATTTGTGGAAATGTTTATTCATTTAATTGCCGATGTTCATGATGATGTTCTCTGAAAGGTTTCAGTCATTCACAAGGTAAAAAGCGTATACTCTGACATATGTATTGGTTTGAATGTCTACGGCCAACGTGCCTGATAATAACAATTATTCAAGCTTGTGACAGTAGGTAATAAAATAATGACGAAATTATGAAGAATTAATTATTAAACGGAACTCGGCATCCGGAAGTAATATAATTGGAAATACGGATTGATAATTGAACACATTTTTATCAAAAGGTCAAAGAAAATATAAGTGAACTCGCCTATTGTAATGTTCCAAATAAAGAAAGGAAGGACTTTCTTTACATTTTTGTATCATGAATCTGAAAAAAAGATATTTTCTGCACTAAAATAATATATAATGTATCAAAATGAGTTTCATAGCCTGGGTGCAAACGACCTGGACAATGTGATATGGCAGTGCAACACATTAAACACCTACATTTTAAACAACACAAATTATTATTTTTTTCTTTATTCTGGATGCTGTTGACCACCATTAGTTTTGGTGTATACACATTTGAAAAAAAAGTGTATTCAATTAGAATCAAGACTCTTTAGGGAATTTTGTATATGGTTCGGATAGTTTTCTGCGGTTAAAACAAACAAGACGAATATCTTCAATGCAAATCCGGAGTAAAATTTAAAGGTACAAAACACGTATCACTAAATAAAAGCATGAGTTTAAAATGTACATGCGGTTGCCATGGATAATCTAACATCTCACATACATCTCCAAAATCGTGTGTTGAATAGACGCATATTATATTGTAGCTTATGTGAAAATATAATAGTTCCAAGTGTTACTCATACAAAGAGTGAGTCTTACATCTAGATCGAGTCCAACAACTTTTCATAATAGGGCGTTTGGGTGTGCCATAAATAAACGCAAACACAAAACAGACAAATAAAGGCATGCATAATCCTTGAATCAAATGTGCCCCGCACTTCCCAGAAATATCTCACAGTAATGGAATATCCGTGTAATACCGTTAGTGTGTCTTTTAAAAGTTTGATTGGTCTATAAGGCCTACATGGCCAAAGTGCAGACGGCGTGATATTGTTTTAGAATTCCTTTTAAATTGGTTTTATGTTTATGTGCGTACACACTAAAGGCAAACATTTTACTTGTTATACTGTAAACATAAGATTTTGAAGAAATTGTGTAATATTAATTAATATTTTTAGATTTAAAAAAATCCACAGTTACTCTTTTATGGTTTCTAGATTGCTTGTGTTCCTTTAATGTTACTATGTGCTGTTTTCATTTTTACCCATGGATAGTAGTGTACACCACCACCATACATAGAAACATATACTTATGTTGCAATGGAATTGCAAAAACTTCACAAATCACAATGTCCATTATTGCAAAAAGAAACCTATATAGATTTGACAAATTGTTCGCAAAATGGAAATGTAAACGGCAATAAGTATTGTACTGAAATAATTATGAATAACACATGTTTGTATAGTATTGTTCACTTTTTGCATCATTAAATCATAGCTTTATGCAACATTTCTTTTTTTTATTGTCACCTTCTGGTCTGTTCTGTATTGCTTGTTCTCCCAGCCAAGTATTTTTAATGCAGCGTACACGTCAGGACGGTTAAGTGTCGTTTATTGTTTGATTTAGCCTTCGACGACGAGTCTACCCATCATTACAATTAATAAAATAATACTTTAAAGGACCACAACAAACACTTTAAAACCCAAATACTGCTAAGAATCACGTCCAATGTTTAAGACATTCTGTGTGAAAATCAATGATCGAAAGTAATAAGTAGTTATTAAGACGATTCTAACATGAATTTAATTTGTATGTATTTCAGTTAAGTTACTGCTAACTGACGATCATGACAAACTGTTTAATGAATATTACTGCAATAGACATGAAATAAAACATTCATGGACATCATTGAACGAATGTCATTGCAATGCATAGTATTTGATAGTTTACAGCGGTCATAGTGGTTTCATAATATTCAGTTATACAATATATAGTCATAATGTAGTTCCATACTTTAAGCAAGGAATTAATGAGGGTATGCGATTTATAAAAATTTGCCGCAATTTCTAGCATTTCACCGTTTTTTTTTGTTTGTTTTTTTCCAGTGATAATCATGACAAAGTGCGCAATATATGAATAAACAAACGGTCTTCAAACGGATCAAGTAAACCTAATGAAGTATTTGCAGACACTTTATACGCTGAAAGGTAAACCGATTGTTTTTGTTACAGAAATAACCAAAGCAATCCGATTTCTTTTTCATAAATAGAAAATCTATAATTGAACGAGTTTCAAGATGACCCAGAAACGCCGTCTACAATTTAGATGTAAGACTCTTAAGGAACGCATCACAGACATTCCAGTAGTTTGTACTTTACCACATTGCACTGTTAGCTCCTGTTATCTGCACACATCAAGAATGATACAACATAAGAATATGTATTGTTTGTTTGATATGGAACGTTATTGCTGCATGTCATGTTACGCATTGAGAGTAAAAAATATGTTGTTAAGAAAATAAATGCTATTTAAGCCTCTATTGTACATTGCATAATAAAGAAAACATGAGCTGTCTGAGGACAGGGCGCTCGACTATTCGAAGTATTTCATTTGGTATATATTTTGGAAAGTGGAAGGGGCATAAGTTTGTTGAAATACAAAGCTCAGTTATAGCAATTATTTCATCAAGTTATTCCAAGTTTCACGTGAATACTTTATGTAGTTTAAAAATTATAAGACTTTGGAACAAAAAATTTCAACTCAAATATATATATGTGAAAAGTGGGCAAACCTCTGTCAAAATACGAAAAGAAGTTATGGAGATTATTGCACCTGATGCTGGAGTTGATAACAAAGATGTATCCCAAGTTTCAAGTGAATACCTAATGTAGTTTAGAAATTATAAGACTTTGAATAAAATCTATGTAAAAAGGGGCATAACTCTTTCAACTCTGTGAAAATACAAAACAGAGTTATGTGAATTGTGGCACCTGATGCTGCAGTTGATGACAAAGGTATATTATAAGTTTTAAGTGAATAAAGTATCAAGTTTTGATGTTATACAACTTTTGAATAAAACTTTATCCAGAAAATGTATGTGAAAAAGGGGCATTACTCTGACAAAATACAAAACAGAGTTATGGGGAATGTCGTACTTGATGCTGGAGTTGATGACAAAGGTACATTTCAAGTTTTAAGTAAATAACTTGTGTAGTTTTGAAGTCATGCGACCCCCCTTGAATAAACTTAAACCTGAAAATCAATGTGAAAAAGTGGCATTACAATATCAAAATACAAATCAGAGTTATGGGGAATGTTGTACTTGATGTTGGAATTGATGACACAGGTACATACAAAGTTTTAAGGGAATAATTTATGTAGTTTTAAAGTTATTAAACTTTTGAATATAAACTTTAACCAGAAAATCTATGTGAAAATGGGGCATAACTCTGTCAAAACACAAAATAAAGTTATGGGGAATGTTGCAACTAATTCAGGAGAAATTGGCAAATGTATATTATAAGTTTCAATAAATATGTTCTTTTGAAGATACAAGACCTTTGAATATAAACAAACTTTAACCAAGATCAGACGCCGACGCCCTTATTCTTCGAATACTCGAGCTAAAAGTGGAAACAATAAATATTAATGTTCACATGTTATTAGTTACAGTTTATTTATTTTATAGATAGCTTTACAGTTCATAGTTCCTTAAATAATACAATGTACAATGATACATTTTTGGGAATGTACCTAAACATTAGGGATTATTTTACACGTCATTGTCATGTATTAGCATTTAGGCAACCCACAGCTTTTGCAAGACTGACAATTTAGCACTCATTGGTATCGAGGGGTGCGTATATAACAAAGATACGTTTATTATAAACGGTATGTCATTACCACCAATAGATGTTCGGTCTCAGGGGAAATCTGGTTCGTTGCTTGAGGCTAATGTATGGCAAGACTCCAGGATTAGCCTCGTCGTTACAATGTATTATTGTTTGCAAAGTCGTTGACTTAAATTCCAAGTGATTTTATCATTTTGATGACCAAAAAAAACCTAAGTAAATCAACTCATACTATTGTTGAATTTTTAAACTTTACGAATATAATTAGCTGTTAGTAGTTTAAACCATAAGAAAGTAAAAAAATGTATTTACCTTTTTGATGAAAGTAAAACTACTACATAACTAATAGTTCATCTACATGCATAAATATAATGGGAAAGAAAACGCTTTGATGTCGAATAGCAATAGTTTCAACTGTTACATTTCCTAACATGTTATACGTATACCATGTAGTTAAAAAATTTTATCAAAGCATTTTTGTATATTTGACGTGAGACGTGAGAGAAAGATGTACATGTATTGGCATGCCATGCAACCTTCACATCGAAACGATAAGACAGACACAACAATAAAAGTGGCTACCTCACAAAACACAAATAAATTCAAATGTTTAGAATATACGATACGAACGAAATCATTGGGAAATGGAAATGAATAAATATTACGGTAATGAATGTTTCTCCTTTTTGTCATTTGTTTACAAGTTGGCTTTAACTTTGATCTTGGTCCAACTGACACAATATGCCTGTAGCAAAAAATGCATTAAAATTAATGACACAATCCCCAAAATAATGCAAACAGTAAGAAATTCAAATATTTAAGCTTCGCACAGCTGACCAACTGACCACCACTGCAATTCTATACTAAATCCTTCCACAATGTAATAGTTTTCAACGTTTCACGAAGAGGGTCCAACAAAAAACTGATTGCAAAAAGAATGCATAATGCAGCTGGTTTAACTATAACAGTCACAACACAGGTGCAAACGTTTCATTATACTCGTCCACCTAGTGCCCTTAACTGGTTTTAGGACAGTCTGGAAGAAGTCTACAATTGAGTCAAGAGATGCCGCGAGAGGCTTTCTGAAGTGTGTGT
The DNA here is from genome assembly GCA_027627225.1 of Congeria kusceri. NCBI lineage: Eukaryota > Metazoa > Mollusca > Bivalvia > Myida > Dreissenidae > Congeria > Congeria kusceri. Next base: position 24,735,853 of record CM051035.1, read on the forward strand.
AGCCCAAAATAGATTAATTACCATAAACGTAGTTGTGGGTGGGACAGTTGCAATTCCAGGACATAGCTACAAATAAATTTGGACATTCTTCCTATGGGAAATATAAGATTTAGTATACGAAATAGCTTTTTCCCTGTCCCACAGTTTACAAATTTCATTTTTATAAATTGCATTTCAATAAAATTGAGTACAGGGGGTCTTGCGGCTTTTATAAGTACTCAACTTTACTTCTGTATAAACACAAGAACCGTGCAGCCTTAGCAAAGGTTTTCTAAGTTCATATCGGCGAGCCACATGATGAGGTATACTGGGGATGGTTGGAACCTTTTAATTTGATAATTGTTTATGCAAATGTGAACACACACCTTCTATAATTCGAATCAGAAAGTTCACGCGGTTTGGTAAATGATGTCATCATACGATCTGTGGTTGTTTTTCCATGATGTTGCCTATTGAAATCTGGTTTGCGCTAATTATAAGACGAGTTGTGAATTATTTGTCATTATTGCAAAATTGACATTGTTATGAAAAAAAACGTACAAAGTATACCGTAATTGAAAAATAATTTTATTTCCATAATTATTCCCACTTTAATCTATAATTGCTTCACCGATACTTTATTAATTGATATGATATACACAACACTAACGTAGTATTCCATGATGCGCTCACTTGCTCACTCTTTTGATTAATATATAACGTCTATCATTATAATTGTTTACTCTGGTTATTTTCTACGCTTTAATGGTTTATCTCATAGAAATTTGGGAGATGCTTTAACTGATGATGGAACTGAATCCTGCATGTTAAAGGTCTGTTGATAATGAAGTAATTATCTAAGCCTTTCATTATAGTGGATATAGTTAAGTGAGATCAATGTCATATTGTTACGCTTAATTCGTAGTCAGGAGAAAGATTTTAAATCATAGGGTATTCAAAGATACTTATAAGCAATAAATATTTCTCTTAAAATTCTTAACATTTAAATCATTGCCGAATTAAATTACAGAAAGTTGCATTTTGTGCAAAATTATTCAACTGAACAAAATAGAGCAAAACAAACAAGTACAGTCATGCACAAAAAGCATAACAAACTGCATTATGGAATATATCTATTCGATTCGGTTTTGTCGCAAATAATTTCATTTTCTACAATTATTAGATGATAAATGTCGATTGCTATCAAAGTGCTATGCTATGTAAATCAAACGCTAGGTATAACAGGTTATAGCCATAAATGATGGACATTTGTGGAAATGTTTATTGACCAAATGGCCTTTTCATTACCAGAGGTTCATGCTGACTGCTGACATTCATGCTGACATCCTCTTAAAGGTTTCAGTCATACACTATATAAAATGCATATACTATGACGTATGTATTGGTTCGAATTTTAACGGTCAACGTACGTGCCTGACATCGACGTTACTCACGACTAATCATTCAGTTACATTCCAGCATTAATGAATGGAGAGGACCGGAATGGGTGGAACGTGGTTATCTGATGATGCGTGCCTAATTATGAGACATATTAAAGGCTGTAGTTAATAAAATATAATGACGGAATTATGACACATTAATTAAGACTTCATAGAACTCGCATCAGCAAGTAATGTAAAACGAAACAAGGATCGAATACCCATTTGTAAAAGTAGTATAAAAATGTCAAAGAAAATGTTAGTGAACTTGACAATTTTAGTATTACACATAATGAATGACGAATGACAGGAAAAACGTTCTTGATACTTTCGAGCATTTTGATACAGATTGCAAATCTGGAATCAAAACTATATATATGGTCAACCCCAATGAATATTCTTAAATATAAGATAAATGAAACCCAAGATACATCAGCAGGAAAAAAAACCTTATTAACAACATCCTCAGGTCCTTATTTGAAGCAAGTGACCATTTGCCAATACAATACAATACAATACGCACAACAAAACATAAAACATAAAATGATATAAATAGGGTCACCACCTTGGAAATGTCAATGCAAGACATTTTTTAAACCGGTTTAAAGGCATGCCGAACCTCACACCTGGTCCCGAATAAATCACATTAACAGAATGTAAATAGAGTACACTGAAGAAGTGCAATCAAATTATATAGTAATAAAAGAAAATATTAATTCAATTGAATTACAATTTAATTACTCAATAGTTTAACGTTCAAAAGAGCTGTTAAATCTTATGAAATCTAATGACAATTTGAAAAATATCATATTTTGTCCATTGGTTTGTGACGAATATGTGGTAATGTTCCAGCATAGCAACCATGTTTTGTTTTAATTATTGTTTTCCATTTTTTCGCATATACATCTCCAACGAAGTGTGTTGAATGGACGCATTCTGTGAAAATATAATAATTCCAAGTGGAACTCGTACAAAGAGTGAGTCTTACATCTTAATCCAGCCCAACAACATTTCCTAATAAGGCGTTTGAGCATGCCATAAATCATCACAAAACAGACAAATGAATCATACCTGCCTCGCAATCACCTGAAATCACAGTAAAGGGGTATTCATGTTATACCGTTATTGTGTCTTTTGAAAGTTTGATATGTCTATTTGGAATACATGACTAAAGTTAAGACATAGTGATTGTGTTAAAGAGTTCCTAATTCAGTAACTACTCTCATATGGTTTCTATTTTACTTTCGTTCCTTTAAGGTAATCAAATGTTGGTCGTTTGCATTTTGATCTACTTTTTTAAGTGAACAATTAAAATGGAGAACTATTGTTGAAATATTTATTCCTAAACAATCCTTTATTGCCAAAAACTACCATGAACTTTTATTTTTTCGCAAATTGGCAATCTTAAAAGCGATTCTTTTTATTGTATTAGGTTTAAACATGTAACTGTTAAGCATAGCTTGAACAACATTTTTTTTTCACTAATTGCCACGAAATCATAGCGTCATGCACATTTCTTTAATTGGCACCTGTTGGTCTGTTTAAAGTTGCTAATTGGCAATCATGAAAAACCTTATAACATAATGATGCAAGAAACATGAACGAAAATTGGAATATCAATGTTTCCTTGAGGGGAAACAATTGCATTACCATGGAACTATTGTCGTGCGAAGCGTCATTTACTGCGGCTTATGAATTCCCAAGCATTATCATAGGACTAATTTCGCGTCATTTAGGTCTAACTACCCCAAAACGGAAGTCACATCCTCAGGGCTGTCAGTTAGATAATAAGCACATGTGGCTGAGTGCAGGATGCATATAATTTGTGAAATACGGTTTAAATAATATGTTTTGGTATCATTTTAAAGGTATATATGTAAGCAATAAGAAAAAAGGCTGTTTTGTGCACTACTTTTTTGTCTAGTGGTTCCCAGCTTCATAACTTTTGGCCCATGTATTCATGCGCAAAATGGCAGCCTCCATGCCCGTCAAAACCGGTGTGTTTTTTCTAAGGTAAATATTTTGAGTCACAACACATATAATTTTTTGACATGCTGTTTTTTCAAAAGGTTATGTCCTCATCTTTCCAACAATGTATGGTGATATATTGGAAAGTAGCTTGGTCATGGTGAAAAGTGAGATCAAATTTTGAATAGTTTATATGTAACAAAGAAGGAAGTGTTGTTCTTTTTGCGCATGCGTAACCTTTAAGAACTTCACCTAATATTAGTCGTCTGCAAGATTTTGAAAATGGACTCTTACAAACACACTGTACTGGAAAGAATAACTGCCAGATGCCACCTTGACCCCATTTAGGGCTGTATTTTATGGGATGGTTGCTCTAGGGGGCATTAGTGGGGTAAATATGGGAAAATTAAAGCAAAATGTCCCCCAGATTGGCAATCCGAGACCCATTGTGTTCATCGTGTTGTTTTTCAGTTTCATTTTGACATCAGGCTTTCAGCTGAAAAATACATGAAATGCATGCATAAAACACTTAAGCCGCTCACGCCAACCTAGACCCCACCAAATGGAGATAGCGGCATCAAAATTTAAATCACCATCACAGTTTGGTTTAATTTGAGTATGTTTTTTAAATGCAGTGTTGAAAAGAACCAGGACCTCAGCCGGGACCATCAACTCATTGGTATACGAGTCTGGCTGAAGTGACGAGTCATCAAAACTACTTTATTTGTCAACTACACTGGAGCGTTGGGGCGGGGCCGTAAAGCTGACACAGTCGTGTCCGTACCATCGGTATTTTTTAAGGTTAGTACATGATTATTGTCATGTATTCTACTATCTAATGTTTTCTTTTCCATCCTGGCATTCTTCTTATCAACACCAGTAGGAAAAGCAAGAGTTTAACCCTTGTTGGGACTCTCAAACCCGTATTAGAACGGGGCTCGTATTCACCAACCCATTCTTAGACTTAAGAATAAAGAATAGACTTAGACTAAAGAAAAATACTTCAGCATTTGCAAATATACTGGGTACCAAAGTTGCTTATGTCATTAACAAAGCGTTCTCAATAAAGAATGGTGTCGGTAGAGTTGGTGAATACCAAACTAGATCTAACATTAAAGCGCTCTTAGAAAAGTACAGTTTCAAGAATATTCTTCATTCTAAGTCTTAAGTCTAAGAATTGGTTGGTGAATACGGGCCCTGAACTGTTCGCACATGAGCTCGACAATCTGAAGCCGGCATAGCGACTAGCCTTATCGCAGTAAATAGAACTTAGTAAACTATTGTATATGTACACTTATTGTATCTAAGTTACACTAGTAATCACAATATTGAGTAAACATCCACAGAAAACCTTTTTATTTTCACAGATTACTCAGCAGAGAGTACCTGGAACAGATTGAAGATTGCAGGCGGCTGACCTCACCCACAGGTTCAGGTGTGACAGAAGACTGTTAATTAATATCTGGCATTGACATTTTGGGGTCAAATTGTTTTTTTGTTGTGTGACAGGAGGTCAAATCTGTTGATTGTTATGTAAACAAACCCTTTTCTGGGGTCAAATGGCATCTGAAATGCTACATTTATATGGATTTTACCCCCCAAAATGCAGAAACTTAAAAAAAAAATTTGTTCAAAACTGACTAAAAACCTATTCTGTAACATTAAGAATGCCAATGAAGATTGTTTTCACTTCTGACTTTATATATTGTATTTGCTATGCCTATTAAAAGTCAAACTTATGCTTAATTCTGAGTTAAAATCATGTTTTCCAGACGTACCCAAGTATATTTTTTTCCGTCTAAATGTTTGCCTCAAAACACCATTATATGTGACATTTTCAATTTTATTTTTTTCCAATAAATCTTTAAACCAGTGTAATAGGACTTCATGTTCTTTCTCGAAATAGATCAGATTGATGAAAATTGTGTTTTTTATTCAAATTTGAAAGGGTTGGGTTCTCTTAAAGGTCTAATTACCCCAAAACGGAAGTCACATCCTCAGGGTTACATGCTGTCAGTTAGATAATAAGCACATGTGGCTGAGTGCAGGATGCATATAATTTGTAAAATACGGTTTAAATGATATGTTTTGTTATCATTTTAAAGGTATATATGTAAGCAATAAGAAAAAAGGCTGTTTTGTGCACTACTTTTTTGTCTAGTGGTTCCCAGCTTCATAACTTTTGGCCCATGTATGCATGCGCAAAATGGCAGCCTCCATGCCCGTCAAAACCGGTGTGTTTTTTCTAAGGTAAATATTTTGAGTTACAACACATAGAATTTTTTGACATGCTGTTTTTTCAAAAGGTTATGTCCTCATCATTCCAACAATGTATGGTGATATATTGGAAAGTAGCTTGGTCATGGTGAAAAGTGAGATCAAATTTTGAATAGCTTATATGTAACAAAGAAGGAATTTATTTGCGCATGCGTAACCTTTACTGCGGCTTATGAATTCCCAATGCATTATCATGGGACTAATTTCATGAGAAGCGTCATTTACAGCGAATGCGTACATGGAGTGAATCAAAGCGAGATAGATTTATCACGATAAGTAACAGTATACATCTTAAATTATTCAAGCAGTTTCATAATATTAATTAGAAAATTTTATAATTATAAAACTGTTCCACATTTAAAACTAGCGATTGATACGATAAGATAAGCTTAATTTGTCAAAGCGGCTTCAGAATTTTCGAATTGTAAGATCTATAGATATAAAAAGTTTCACATTTCAAAACCGAACTTGTAGTCTCCATTCTTTACTTGTATCCATTCTTTCCATTTATTTGATCTTAAATAATCCGAATGTTGAATTTTCTCCTCGAATGTAATATTTTGTACTAGTATATTGTTTTATTTTTATATTATATTTACTGCTCAATCATTACATACTATGTGTAAGTTTATTATATCGGAAGAGAGCTTTAATACTTTTTTTTGTACTTTTATACATGTGTCATGTTATTAAGTCCCCATAAATATGATTACACCAAACAAGAAATTGATGAAGATAAACGATATACAAATCATTCGTCATGTCTAGAATTTCGACGATTGTTTGCTTCTGTATTGGTAATCAGGATCAAGTGTACAATATGCAAATTAACAAAAGGTCTTCGCATGGATCGAGTAACTCTTATGAAATAATTGCAGACATATTACATATTAAATGCGTAATATGTACATTTAACCTTTTGCCCTTTATGATACAATATTATTCGTAATTGCATCGTATAGAACAACTTGCATTTAGTTTATTATTATCGTATTATCTGTTAATTATCAACCTGGGTTCGTACTCACCAACCCATTCTTAGACTTAAGAATACAGAATAGGCTTAGACTCAAGAAGTAATATTTACAATTGGTATCAGCATATTGGCAAATGTGCTGGAACCAAAGTCGTTTATGTCATTAACAAATCGTTCAAAATATATAATATTAAAAATAGAGGAAGTGAACACCGTGTAAGATTCAAATTAACGGCCTTTTTAGAACATAACAGTTTTAACAATATTCTTAAGTCTTAAGTCTAATAATAGGTTGGCGAATACGGGCCTTGAAACCGCCATACATCACCAATATATGGAGACGTTCAGCATTACGACGTATAAAATAGGTTGGCGAATACGGGCCTTGAAACTGCTATACATCACCAATATATGGAGACGTTCAGCATTACGACCTATAATATTTAGCAGAGCTCTGTCACGTAGCCGATACATACCGGTTACCAATATTCTAAGATCAAATTATCGTAACCGATACATACCGGTTATCAATATTCTATGATCAAATTTGCGTAACCGATACATGCCGGTTATCAATATTCTAGGATCAAATTATCGTAACCGATATATACCGGTTATCAATATTCTAGGATCAAATTATCGTAACCGATACATACCGGTTTTCAATATTATAGGATCAAATGATCGTAACCGATACATACCGGTTAACAATATTCTAGGATCAAATTTATATCGTTTCGAATATCTTGGTATAGATCAAAATTTCGGTCATCACTAAACTACCATCAAACCGTGTGAACAACTACAATCAAATTGTGTGAACGTAGATTGTTGTCATATTCCCCGCAAATTTCAACCATGTTGTGTCCTTGTAATTTTCATTGTTTATTAAATCTCTTTTAATAGACACCATTCACATTACCGACAATGGCGCGTGATACACCACTGACAAATGATATATTTTCACATCTGAGTTTGAAATTTTGAAATGATTCAATACAAGGGTACACTTATTTATTTATTTTAAAAAGTTATTTTGCGATTTTTTAAATGAAATTAAACCAAATTTAAAACTTCATTTTAATTTATATTTATTTGAAACACATAAATTAAGTAGAAGACTAAAGCTATACATTCATATACTTCTCAAAAGATGGAGGCTTTTAATAATTATGTTTATCGTTAAGTATTATTCGGAAAGCAAGACCTTGTTTCAGAAAAAAATGACGTTTATAAAAACAATGTACACAATCTACAACTTGATTGCAAGTGGTTCATAATATTTTTAACTATTTGATTAATACATGCGGTTTGTTGTAGTTTTAATTCTGATCGTTATAAAGCAATAATATTCAGTGCCTATTCGATATCTTTTTATAGATGTTTTACTTAATTTCTCCCTTATAATAAATCAATTAAATTCGCAATTTACATTATTCATGCGTTATCAAACGACAAATACGTTTCGAACATTTTTTTTAAAGATGTCCACATTTTAATGGAATAAAATGATTTAATATAGATCTAATAACTTTGGGGAATATTTTGCGTGTTGTGTCAGCATGAAAACCGTCCACAGAAATACCGTCATAAGAATTAATATATACTGTTAATATTTACATTCCATAGGCATTTAAATATGGAAGGGGTATGCATTCATAATCGTATGAAACGCAATGCCTTAATACCGGCGTAGTAATATCTGTGTGTCCTACTTTTATGCAAATTATATTTCGACAAGAATATTTACATGAACTAAGATGTCTTATACTGTTCAATGTTACTCTTTTTTGTATTTATTGTTGACGTTTGAGTAACTGTTTTTATAATTAATATACATGAACATTTCGTTCCAGTTCTTCTTCTACAAAAATCAATCTGACATTTTTTTTCTCACTTTTGTTTGATTGTTTTTTGCAAGGTCTACAAGTAGTATTATTAAACAAAGCCATTTCGCTAGCAAGTACTATGTACATGTTATGGTATTGAATGTAAACATTGCTTTTCTTAGAAGCGACCACAGAAAATCTGCATGACGTAACATCGGTTCAGGAACGTAGCTTTAAAATGGTTATGATTTCACATTGATGTGTCTATTTGCTAGATGCATTTAGATCGTCTAATTTATTGTGCATTTATATCACAGTTAATAGTGATAAATTGTTTAACATGTACAATAAGAAACAAATGCATTTTGAGATTTATATTAAAATGTTATCCTTTCTAATACAAGTTATGCCCAGGCAAAGAAAAGAACTTAGATACGCCCGTGTGGATGCTATTGATCGATGACCTAGCTTACACGTCATCACTTGTTTAGTGATGTCATTTGTGGATTGTTTTGCATTTTTCTCGCCGAGTGAGAATTTTGATATGGTGTGGATTTAAAGCATTTAAAAGCATGTAAGTCTCCATCTGTTGTGTTAATAATTAAACAGGATTATTCAGGATCTGTTAAACTCTCAGCCTAGGAATTGTGTGATTTTAAAGTGTCAGAACTCAACTGTGGTATAGAAGTATTCATGATGTGGATTTACTGTCTTGCTAACAAAGCACCTCTTATTTTATATTAATCTTTCTAAAGCATTAATAATGTTTGGTGCTTGTTGGCTATACCGGCCGAAATAGCAGTTCTTCTTGATGTCACAGGTATTTTTGCATTAAGTTTAAGTTACTTTTTTAGTTTTGTAGCGATATAATTTATGCAAGGAAAATAAAAGTGTTATGACTCAAAATGCTTACACTAAATTTCATTTGTCGCAGAAAATTGAATGTTAAATAAGGAGAAAATGACATTTTTGTAGGGAACTATTTTATTAATCGTAGTTTGCATTCTTTTTTGTGTAGTTCGGTTACAAGGGGCGGTACTTCGGTGTTCCGATAAGAAAACTGCTGTGCGTGATATTTCTCTTAGAATGGCAATACAATGCATGTTAAACAAAAATAATCTAAAGGAATGCTATGAAATCATCCCATATAATGTAAATATAAGGATTGAATTTAATTTTGGTTGCGTTCATGCGATTCTGAACGCAATGGTCAAGCTGGCAAATTATCCATGAAGCGCTAGCGCGCATCATGGATTTGCCAGTTTGTCCATTACGTTCATAATCGCATGAACGCAACCAAAATTAAATTCAATCCTTAATTAAAACGCACAGATAAAACACTTGCCAGATTAACAATTTAGTACACTTTCGTGAAAAACTTAAAACAAAGATAGTTTAATCATAAAATGTATGTAATTACGAAATAATATGAATACTCGGACTTAATGGATGTCATGATCATTGCCTAAGGCTGATATATGCCAAGACGTTAAGATGAGCCTAAAGGGACAACGTCTTCGACAAAGGTTTCTCCTATAGCAATATTAATGATATTATATTTTAAAACGTGCAATACAAGTACACCTACAATTTAATAAAAGCAGAAACAATGTACTACATAATGAGATTTTCGATACAACAAATCATCCAAAACGCTTAAAAGTAAACCCTAGTGGGTTTCCAACTCACGACTTACAAACCATACGAACAAATGGTAATAGACAGCGGTATACTAATCGGTGATATTCTGCTTTGTGATAAATATCGATGCTCTACATCCCTATAATTTGTTTTCATTGTTGTGACAAAAATAATAATATTCTTCTAATGCCTCGGATGATTAGAATGAGTTTGTTAATGCATTAATTAAGCTGTCATGTATAAGTAAACTACGAATGCCTCACGGAAACAAAGTCTTAATTGACTGACAAGTGTTGACTGCAGCGTACATTATATCTGAAAAATCTTAAAAGTTTGAACACAACGTATTAAGGCACTTTTTGCATATTTGATTTGGATTTCATATTGATATTGCACTGCGAATTTGAACGTTTAAAGTCCCGTGTGATGCACACCTTACGGCGAAATATAAAACAGTTAAAATGAATATATATTTAAATTAAGTTAACTATCCTATTAAATAACAAAACCGTGGACGGAATCAATGAAAATAAACAACAACAACAAAAACACAAAAAACGTGGTCATTCAACGACACCAATATAAAACCCAGATATTGAAAAAATATAGTAGTTACCGTGAGTTCAAATATGTTCATACACAGATAATGGATACGAAACATGTGTTTCGTATTAGATTTATAAGAATACTGACTTTGACCTTTATTTTACATACGTACTTATAGTGTCCCTATACTACGTGTAATAGGAGAATAAGTCACTTCTACATTTATTTAGTTATTATATATTTAGAAATTAGTTTTTGATTTGGAGCAAAACAGACATCGACTTTGATGACACTGTCCACATATTTAATCACAAACATGGTCTTGCAATTACTGTAAATGTAAAATGTTTGCCATGGGAATAGGTCCACCCACATCATAAGTGCAAACGGTCTATTCAGTGAAATGGATAAGACCTGTCCATCTCCTATGCAAACAATAACTAATTGCAGAAGGTTTTTTTGTACTGGAAAAAGAGTGTCAAACGGAAACAAAACTGCACAAAGTTGGCAAATTTGGAAACAGCTAGCAAATGAGAAATGTAAGATAAAGATTTTTTTTTTTTACTTTTGTGTGGATAATCTCCAGTATATAAGTTCATCATGTTTTTATCAGTAGTTGATACCCCATTATTATATTAGATTAATAACTATTATTCCATATCAATGTGTATTATTAAGCACGATGTCTTTGTTTAACATGTAAATAGCACTGAACAAACCCTAGAACAGTGTGGCGTCAATCATCAATTGATCTAAGTGCATATCCACGTGCCACATGATAACATGAGAATGGTTTGATTCTGTTCGCAAATTGTTTATGCAAAATTGTGAACACACACCTTCTATAAATAGAGTCAGGAAGTTCACGCGGTTTGTTATTTTGTAATTTCAGCATTGGCTTTGTGTTTGTTTTCCAATGGTGCTGCTTGGTGCGCTCTGGATTAGGCTAATTATACGACGCCTGGTTCTATCTGTCATAACTGCATCATGACACATGAGAAAAGTTAACATAAATACAATTACAAACAACTCACTTGCTCATTCTATTAATTTATATATAGCTGTACGTAACAGAATATCCTATAATGCTTAAAGGTCAGTAGATACAGAAGTTGATATGATTAAGTGGATTCAATGTAAAATTGTTACGCAGTCTGGAGAGCATTAAAAATCAAAGTGTATTGAAAAACAATTATAAGCAATTAATATTTCCCTTGAGTTTTCTACGCCTTTCATTCTAGTTAATATAATAAAGTGGAATCAATGTCAAATTGATACGCAGTCTGGAGAGAAATGAAGATCAAAGAGTATTAAAAAATATTTAAAAGCAATTAATATTTCCCTTGACTATAATATCGTTGCCATATTAAATTACAGAACTGATACAGATATTTGTATCTGTAATCGCCAATATTAAACGGACAAAGATATATATCCCCCACGCGACACTATTCATGATCATCGTCCTGATTTATCTGTGATAATTTTGTGCCCACATTTAGTATCGTCCATAGAAACACGGAAAACATAAAATACATGCAGGGATAATATGAGAAGTGGTGAAAATAAGGCAAAATTAAAATAACCACGTCATTGCGCAGGATATACGTTTCCGGATATCAAAGGGGCATGAATACATTTAACAGCTTCATTTGCATATTTGTTCATTTAATATTCATTTTTAATATTCGAGTGCCAATAATAACAGCAATTAGTTCATTACAACAGAAAATAGTGTATATAATTAATTCTACTTATTTGATACGGTTCGGTTTTGAATATAAAAAAAGGGATAATAACTGCGGATTAAATTATTAATAAAATACATGTAAAGCCAACTAGAGATATTAGAGGATTCTCGATATGTTCGATGCTATAGATAGGTCAACTGGGCTGCAATGTTCGGTCAATGTGAGACAACTAAGTATTTATGGCGTTTCTGAATTAGACACAATGGAGACGAATAAAATATAAATGTGTTTAATCAAAATATTGACAAATCGCACACAGACGTCACTTACACATTTTTTCCACCGGGTCACACCAAAAGGGGTCATTAAAGCACATAAAACACAGCCTTATTATAGCCCAATTTATTAGAATCATGAATCAAAAACGGTAAAGATAGTTTCATAGAACAGAGCCGAGAGAACATGATATGCGGGGTGGAATAAAACCTCGGATGCGTATGGAGAAATAAGCAACATGAGAGAATTACGTTCAAAAAAGATAATACTAGTAGATGGCAAAGTATATATGCCTTCAAAACACTCGAATCGTGGGCAACATTTAAAGGTGTTATATATCACTCCGTGGTTTGGTTGGGTGGAGTTGGCGTCGTGACTCCAAACTGCCACGTAAGATACCACCCAATGGAACTAATGTCGATTGTTAAGCAATTTTGGAGGTCTAGCCAATAACATTAGCAATGCACCGGCACTGATAGCTCTTTGTCATTTTGGAACAAGATCAGACGTTAGTCTACAGGCATGTCTGCTATCCACATTAGTAAGATAAATGTCTATGTAATTTGGTGTAGGCGCGTGTTACACAAGGTTTTTGTTTCAAAATAAACAAAAGCAAATTTGCCTTTTGAAAATGTAGGCTACATTGTACATGCCAGCATTGTGGACATACAGGTTGCCCAGGCCCGACTATTACAACTAGAATTGTCACATGAGTGACGGATATACCCCCACAATATGACTTTGTCTCACAAAACTTTGACATCCATTCGAAAGAAATGGTCAGAGAGAGAACACTTTAATTTGTGAATGGTCAACAGTGTATTTGGAAAATTTTAATTTCAATAAGAGCCATAACTCGGTCAACATTTAGTGGTTTGTAACCAAAGTTGAACTTAATCTGTATTTTATGATGTTACAACTATATACCCCCCCCCCAAAAAAAAAAAAAATATTTAATAAATATGTGAAGCCTTTCATGAGTTTTTGTCCATGTTTTTCGGGAAGTTAAGTCAGAAAGGGGCCGTTACTGTGTCAAAATTTAGTGGTTTGTAACCAAAGTCGAACTTGACCTATATTTTATAATGCTACACATGTGTACCTATAATTATTTAATTATTTAATTATGTCAAGCCATTGTTGAGTTATCGTCAGGAAACCACGTTTTTAGGGAATTTAAGTCAAATAAAGGGCCATAACTCTGTCAAAATTTGGTGGTTTTTAACCAAAGTCGAACTTGACCAGTATTTTATGATGCTACACAGGTATACCAAGAATTATTTGAATAGTCATTCTTAAGTTATTGTCCGGAAATCATGTTTTTAGGGAATTTTAAGTCGAACAGGGGTCATAACTCTGTCAAAATTTAGTTGTTTGTAACAAACATCGAACTTGACCTGTATTTTATGATGTTACACATGTGTACCAAAATTATTTTAATATGTCAAGCCTTTCTTGAGTTATCATCCGGAAACCAAAAACCAACAGACCGACAGACCGACAAGCTCACTCCAATATACCCCATAAACTTCGTTTGAGGGGGTATAAATACGGTTTCTGTGCCGTCAAAATGTATTAATAATCTGTAATTTTTGTAAAGACGTCAATATAAATCGCAATACATATATCGCATATTTATATATATTTCTCGTTTTTAATATCAATTGGTATACTTAAACCGAAATTGTATATTATGCACGTATATTAAAATTTATCTCGTGTCATACGACAATTCCCACCCATATATGTTGTGCAATTGTATCAGAGCACTGATATACTGTAATAATATCCATGCAGCCTTTATTGACATATTGGGATTAAAATATGAGATATATCTTTATAAACATTACATATTATTAATATCTTTTGAAGACAAAAATCGTATTTGTATATGTAATTTTATAAAACGCATTTTATAGCTCTATCATGGTCTAAACAGGAGATGTTTTAAGACTGTTGGCGAAAGCCAACGGTCTTTTAAGAGGGGAATGTGTATAATATTGTGTATAGTATATTATTTGTTACAATTACAGCTAATAAATGTCGATTTAAACAAGAGTGCCAAATGGCCCTGGGTCGCTCACCTGAGTTTCATTAGTCGAACAATTTTCCATGTGTTAGGTTTTTATACGGATATGGATATACTGAAACGGACTGATGGAAATGCGGCCTGAATCATCATGGTTTGAAAAACTTACGTGACAACCGACATTCAAAATTTTGAAGAACATATTGAAATTGAAGCTTTTCCTTCACTTGACCTAGTGACCTAGTTTTTGACACCACATGATCCAGATTTGAACTCGGCCGAGATACCATTGGGACAAATGTTCTGACCAAGTTTCATGACGATTGGGCAAATAATGTAACTTCTAGAGTGTTAACAATCTTTTTCTTCAATTTGACCTAGTGACCTACTGTTTGACCCCACATGACCCAGATTCAAACTCGGCCGAGATACCATTAAGACAAATGTTCTGACCAAGTTTCATGAAGATTGGGCAAATAATGTGATTTCTAGAGTGTTAACAAGCTTTTTCTTCAATTTGACATAGTGACCTAGTTTTTGACCCCACATGACCAAGACTAAAACGCGGC
The DNA here is from genome assembly GCA_027627225.1 of Congeria kusceri. Taxonomy (NCBI): domain Eukaryota; kingdom Metazoa; phylum Mollusca; class Bivalvia; order Myida; family Dreissenidae; genus Congeria; species Congeria kusceri. The sequence continues at coordinate 24,751,070 of CM051035.1, forward strand.
CGAGATATCATTGGGACAAATGTTCTGACCAAGTTTCATGAAAATTGGGCAAAAAATATGACTTCTAGAGTGTTAACAAGCTTTTCTTCAATTTGACCTAGTGACCAAGTTTTTCACGCTACATGACCCAGATTCGAACTCGGCCGAGATATCATTAAGGTAAATGTTCTGACCAAGTTTCATGAAAATTGGGCAAATAATGTGACTTCTAGAGTGTTAACAAGCTTTTTCTTCAATTTGACATAGTGACCTAGTTTTTGACCCCACATGACCAAGACTCAAACGCGGCCGAGATATCATTGGGACAAATGTTCTGACCAAGTTTCATGAAAATTGGGCAAAAAATATGACTTCTAGAGTGTTAACAAGCTTTGTCTTCAATTTGACCTAGTGACCTAGGTTTTGACCCACATAACCCAGAATCGAACTCGGTCGAGATATCATTAGGACAAATATTCTGACCAAGTTTCAAGAAGACTGGGCATAAAATATGACTTCTAGAGTGTTAACAAGCTTTTTCTTCAATTTGACCTAGTGACCAAGTTTTTGACCCCACATGACCCAGATTCGAACTCGGCTGAGATATCATTGGGAAAAATGTTCTGACCAAGTTTCATGAAGATTGGGCAAAGGTAAAAAAATGTGACTTCTAGAGTGTTAACAAGCTTTTTCTTCAATTTGACATAGTGACCTAGTTTTTGACCCCACATGACCAAGACTCAAATTCGGCCGAGATATCATTTGGACAAATGTTTTGACCAAGTTTCATGAAAATTGGGCAAAAAATATGACTTCTAGAGTGTTAACAAGCTTTTTCTTCAATTTGACCTAGTGACCAAGTTTTTCATGCCACATGATCCAGATTCTAACTCGGCCGAGATATCATTAAGGCACATGTTCTGACCACGTTTCATGAAGATTGGGCAAATAATGTGACTTCTAGAGTGTTAACAAGCTTTTTCTTCAATTTAACCTAGAGACCTACTTTTTGACCCCACATGACCCAGATTCGAACTCGGCCGAGATATCATTTGGACAAATGTTCTGACCATGTTTCAAAAAATGTGGGCAAAAAATGTGACTTCTAGAGTGTTAACAAGCTTTGTTTTCAATTTGACATAGTGACCAAGTTTTTGACCCCACATAATCCAGATTCGAACTCGGCCGAGATATCATTGGGACAAATGTTCTGACCCTGTTTCATAAAGATTGGACAAAAAATGTGACCTCTAGAGTGTTCACAAGCTTTTCATATAGCCATATAAGGAAATCTGCCCCCCCTCCGCCCCTGGCGTCCATGCTTTTCACCGGACCGGAACCATTTTTGAACTCGGCTGAGATATAGGTTCTGAGCTAGAGTGTTCACAAGCTTTTTCTATAGCCATATAAGGAAAATTGCCCCGCCCCCCTGGTGGCCATGTTTTTTAACGGAGCGGAACTATTTTCGAACTCGGCCGAGATATCATAAGAACAAAGGTTCTGAGCAAGTTTTATGTTGATTGGGCAAAAATTGTGACTTCTAGAGTGTTCACAAGCTTTTTCTATAGCCATATAAGGAATACTGCCCCGCCCCCTTGCGGCCATGTTTTTCAACGGATCGGAAACATTTTTGAACTCGGCCAAGATATCATTAAAACAAATGTTCTGAGCAAGGTTCATGTTGATTGGGCAAAAAATGTGACTTCTAGAGTGTTTACAAGCTTTTTCTTCAATTTGACCTAGTGACCTAGTTTTTGACCCCACATGACCCAGTTTCGAACAGTCCGAGATATTATTGGGACAAATGTTCTGAGCAAGTTTCATGAAGATTGGCCAGCAAATGTGGCCTCTAGAGTGCTAACAGGGTACATGTTGACGACGAACGATGCACGACGCACGACGGACTTCAGACAAAAGGCGATCACAAAAGCTCACCATGAGCACGTTGAGCTCAGGTAAGCTAAAAATGTTACGTCAAATTAATGACACCCCTATTTTCGCTATTTATTTCAATGTAACCGAAATATTCACCCGGGTGTCCTGGAATAAGACCACTAAATTAATGCGCTACATCGGTTAGTTTTGACTCCTTGTAAAAGTGTTATTTCTATTTACCGAATCTTATTCGGAATATTTTGACAAGAAATTATTGCAATGTATTAATTTAAAATTGCGGTATGGAAAATCGAAAGCACTAATCGTATGACCTACTTTTGACTATGTAGGCTACGAATCACTAACAATCAATGCTCCTTACTACCACGCTTTATCGGTTATTCTGCATGGCTCGTTACAGATTGACTGGCATATATACAATTCCGTTTGCATTAGATAATTAGCTTTAAAATATGTGTTTGTTAATAACAAATAAATTTTAATATAAGCCATATTCTCAAATTTAAAGGTTTGATATTGAATTTCATTCAAACAAATGTTTCCTTTTAAGCAAAAATGCCTCATAATTCACATGCTTTTAGATTCTTTTGTCGCCAACAGTCTTTCTACGCTGTTAGCGTTTTGATTCAATATACCTTTGCATTAATAGACTTACTAGCAATTGAGATCGTCAGTGTTATTGTACACGCACTTAATAAACAGGAAGTAATTGAGATCATTACTGTAAGCTCTCCACTTGCATTGTTGATACAGGTTATTCCTTTTGGATTATTTTTTTGTAAATAAATATGCTGACGATTAAATATACTTGTTTGCATTTTTTAAATTTAAAATCGTGCTATCTAGGAAGGACGAGTGGAAAAATGTTGTTAAGTCTCTTTCCTTAAATTTGATCTAAGTGCACAGTGTCTTCGAAACATTCAAACACTTTTAGACGTGGTCAATGTCAGACAATATCCTGTAAAGTTTCATCACTGTTTAAGTAAGTGGTCTAGTTTCAGAAATGTCTGTTATAGAAAGCAGTTAAAGATAGCGCAGAAAAAGACCTCGTGTGGTTGATCTCGGGAACTTTGTGGTCACTTAAACGTACATTGTACAAAAATACGTTTTTAATATAATGGCCTTTATGAAGTAACTGAGGTACAAAGTAGTGTGAATTATGAAACGGATGTTGTTGTACCAAACAATGCATGTGCATAGTTTATCTGTGGATGGTAAGAGCACAAGAAAAACAAATCAAAATACGATTGCTGTACCACGAAATCTTATGTCTCCCAACTGGTGCAGAGGTTGCTTGAGGTAAAATAAAGTGGTATCTTTGTCGCATATGTCTCGACACATTATATTATGGTTTTTGTTCTCAGGCAATCTCTGTGTTCGAGAATAGTCAAGTTGTTGTATTTGGGTAGTTCAGATATAGGCTAAATTGGCAATTTTCGCAAATGGAAACTCATCTGTCGGTCATTAGATAAACAAGAGCTGTCAGAGGACAGCGCGCTCGACTATTCGAAGTATTTCAGTTGGTAAATATTTTGGATACTGGAAGGGGCATACATTTGTTAAAATACAAAACTTTTAAGTGAAGCCTTGTATTGTTCATACATATTTGGAACAAATCTTTAACCACAAAATCTATGTCAAAGGTGTACATAACTCTGTCAAAATACAAAACAGAGTTATGGGTTATTTTGCCTCTGATACAAGAGTTGATGACAGGTTAGTTCCAAGTTTCAAGTGAATAACTTACGCAGTTTTGAAGTTACCAAACATTTTAATACAAACTTTAAACAAAACAAATCTAAGTGAAAAGGGGGCATAACTCTGTCAAAATACAAAATATAGATATGGGTAATGTTGCTTCTGATACTAGTGTTCATGACAAAAGTTAGTTCAAAGTTTCAAGTGGAAAGCTTATATAGTATTGAAGTTACAAAACTTTTGAATATAAACTTTAACCAAAAAATCTATGTGAAAAAGGGGCATAACTCTTTCAAAATAGAAAAAGAGTTATGTCGAATGTTGCCCCTTATACTGGAGTTGATGACAATGGTATATTCCAAGTTTCAAGTGAATAACTTCTGTAGTTTTGAAGTTACAAGACTTTTGAATAAAAACTTGAACCATTTCAGACGCGGACGCCGACGCCGGGTGTAGTAGGATAGCTCACCTATTCTTCGAATAATCGAGCTAAAAATTGCTTACATTGTAAATCACTATTGGCACAAGACATAGCATATTGGCAATTCAAAGACAGTACATACTAAGCCATCATGACATACTACAGGTTAATAAATTAATTCACGGTATTTGTTGAATCTGTAGTGTTTGTTTTAATAATTGAAATAGTTCGCGATAGTTCGCTGGATGGAAATATTTCTGTAATATTTTATACTGATATGACAAATGGGACAAACATGTTAAAATACAAGTTAAGGTAATTTAATGTTGTATATAATATTATGCTTTAATGTCCATTTTGGGTTCCTATGCGAAGGGTTCGAACATTAAGAAACAATTTTCGATTTATCGTTGTTTATCGGCCAATAAACAATGATTTGTTGTTTTAATGCTTAGAAATTAAACCACGAGCGCGTTAGCCCGAGTTATTTAATAGCCACGCATAATAACCACAAAGAATTGCTTATTGGCCGATAAACAACGCTAATGCAAAAATTATTTCGATTCTAGCATGATTTGACATAAATTCTTACAATTGTAATTGCTCAGAATCGGGACTACTTTTTGTTTTTTGGGTAGTTTAGGTTAGATACCAGTAAATCATTGTGTATCCCTCCGTGGTCCATTCAAAAGTAGTGCCTATTGCTAAAGAGTTCCTCTTCTCTTCTGGCATAAAAGACATTTAAGTATCTCAGATATGCCTTTTGTAGCTGTTTCTATTATCCTATGCGTGTCTGCAACATTTTGGTGCATTTCATCGGAGGCTAACTTGAAAGGTGAACTTTTGGGGTGTGCGCACTGTGGTATGGGCTTTTGTCGAAATATGACTGCCGAAACTCTGTTTTCTACCGGTACCTGCATTCAAGTGAGATGCATTTTCTTAGAAGTAACATGACATATCTTTTTATTGCAAATTTTGGAAGAGGACAGATTGATCTTTAAATAGATACCAGGCTTGCACAATCTGAAATAAAGAAAATGCTAGAAAAATGCTTTGAAAGTTTGCCGTTTTATAATGGGACCCTATGGGAATTGGATTTACTGGTTTCTAACCTTTAACAACGACAAATTGTTCTTTGTCTATAGCAAAGTTAGCGAGTATCATGTTAGAACGTGTTTTTTTACAATGTTCTTCGCGTTTTTATAGTTTTTGTGTCTCAGAGATATATTTTCATACTGACGATACAGATCTATGTTTTGGTACTATATACACACCTTTCAAAGTTCTCCGTAGATATTTACATAAGTTTTAAGACAATTAGGAACACAGTACCTCAATGTATATGATATAAAATTGCTATTTTTGTGTGTTTCAGTACTCGTTTAACATTAAACTATTTTCTAAAATGACACGCGCAGAGTTTTCTACGGACAAAGCACAAAATTTAACTACCAATAAACAACACGAAAAAAAAGTTCCGAAACTGAAAATGAACTTGCAGAAAATGTGAACATATTCATTTCGATTTTGAAACAGAGGTATATATTTGATCCTTTCTGAAATTTTCGGCAGAAATCTTTTTTAGCTTATAGTGTTTAAATATTTTAGCCAAAAGGAAACCAAATAGCTCAGAATAGGCAAGACCGTTATAATAACATAAAACATAAGTACAGTGTATAATTTCCAGTATCTATTAAACTAACAAGACGATAAAAGCAATAACGTTAGTAACAGATAATTTGTAATGAGCGTAGTATTAACGATACATATAACTTACAAGACAATAAATATAATATGCAAAGCCATTTCTAGAATATAGTTTATAATAAAAATGTTCAAATGTCGAAATATATATATATATTTCTGAAATTAGCCTTTTGTTGAAGTTGTCTGTGATATTTTGATGAAATTGTCTGTAACCATATATGTCATATGCAATGCATCAAAGTGCTATTTGTTCTAGTATGGAATTGATCTAAAATACAGTGTTTTGTGTGTATATGTCAGTTGCAATTATCTAACAATTACAACGTGTTGTTAGAACAATGTTACATGTTACGAGAAACTTGGGCGGAGATAAAATCAACAGGATATATATTACTTCCCGGGTATTATCATATTTATATCTGTTTTATGAAATATGCATTCTTCGTTTATTGCATCACTGTGTAAAACATTGAACATATTAGCTTCAAATAGTTCACTTTTTTTATATTATACTATATATTATACTAATAATTCATGTGAATAATACTTGCAATAGTCAGGTAATTATTGTATATTTTCATTGTATACTTTTTTTTAGCTATTGTACTTAAACAATTTGAACCTTTTCAATATCAGTAATATCAAGTTAAATAGATTATTAAAATTAGTACAATGCCTAAAATAGAAATTATACCTTTTGCTGAAAACTTTAGCCACCAGTTAAACTTACTGCCCAATAAATGATATAAGATTTATATGACAAACAAAGTGCTTATCAGATATATAGAACTTAGTTCGTAATTACAATTTATATTAAACACATTTTATACTCACAGCTTTTATATTCTTATTTACTTAAAAGTAACATATGAAATTGAACAGCTATAAGCTCATTTGGCCTTTTAGTTGTGAACACTTCAGCACTGGTGTCTTGGAACAGGTCTCACCTGGTCCCTTTGTTATAATGCCTATAAGTATATGCCATCCCATGACGCGCGGAAGTAACATTTGCCAATGATTGACTCTTCCCTTTATCCCATCACGTCCGATTCCAGGAGGATAGACCGAACCTAGTACTTATTCCTGTACTTAGTTCAATTCATTAGCAGAGCGTAAAAACAACGAGAAAAATAACAATCGCAGAAATTGGGATGAGCATGCTCTCATTGTGATGAAAGCGATAATATCGCAATAAACAGAATGACGAAAAGATAAATACTTCAAACAAGCACATCAAGAGCATCGTCTGTGCCATTCTTAGAAAACAATGGCTTTGTTTCTGTCTTGTTCTACACATTATGTTGGCAGTAATTGCATTCTTGAGAAGTCCCATTTAGATCTACCATTAGTATATATTATTTCAAAATTGACAAATCATTAAAACGAAAGAAGAAACACTACACAATAAATTTTCTAGCATAATTAAATACTTCAACTTAATCAATTTACTTTAATACTTTAAAATGTTCATTATTGGATAATATAGAGTAACGTGACGTTAACACGTACAGCGTATTTTCGTTTCCTAGTACAGTGTCCAGAAACAAGGGAAACACATTTTTCAGCTGATGATCTGATTCATCCAGTTAATCTAGTGCATTTGTCATCGCACTCTAACTCCTAGCCAATGTTGTTGTTTTTTCCGGGGGATTTTCGGTGCGTTTTAGAATTACTGATATATCTTTTGCTGCCGGAATGTTTTATGGTTAATTTATACCCCTCGTGTTTATAAATGTGTCTTCTTTCATTACGTTTCATTACGGTGATTTAACATTTTTGAACAGCGTTTTATTATGTACTTCTTACATTTCTAAATACATTTCTATTAGTTGTAAAATTAGTTTATTCTGGTGTCATATTGACCAGATTCCTGGCCGTTTGGAGTCTTTGCTGTGAACTAATTTGCATTATTTAATTTAATTTATATTAGTAGATGCTTATAACTTGTGATATGTGTGCAGACTCTCTCTTTGTCTTAAAGGAAAGTAACTACAAATATTCTTAGACGTATGTATGAAAATGAAGTATAGAATTAAAAAATAAATAAACAGTATCTTCAGTGCATCACATGGTACCATGTATTTTCGACGTTTTAACGATGGAACTAGGCATATCATCATGTAACCTTCACATGGCAGTCTGCTATGTCATTGGCTTACAATCTTGATAATATATACAGGATGTTTATCATTTCGCGAGAGAGAAGTCTTATCCACATATGGGTACGATCGTTGCTTACCCGTATTTATAATATATGAAGGCATATGCTGCATCGACTTTCACAAACGAGCAGACACGAACTACAAACACAATGAAACTACATATAAATACAAATGCATTGTTTTCATCATATCACAAGATCGCATGATGAATCGATTGACATAGCATTGTAAAAATAAACAATCAATACACAATAATGATATTTACAGTGAATACATGTTTGGTTTACAACTAGTGTTCGTTATCGTATGCAAATCGGAAGGTACGTAGCTATCGAAAGTGTGACCTTTTATGTGCGATAACCATGAAGTTTATCTAACTGTCACAAGGGCATTATTGTTAGGCAGGTGGTTGAAACCACATAACAGGAAGTATTGAAATCTTAAAGCAGGATTGCTTTTTCGGTGTTCAAAGAGTGTAATGCAGACCGCGTTTACTGACAATACGCCTTGAAATAAAAACACATACTGTATGATTAACCGCATCAATTCCTGTTCTTATGTATACAAAATGTAATAAAGCATTGGTCTATTGTTTTCAATCGAAAGAATGCGGAATCTTGTTGGTAATTTGCAATAACACATAAGCAGACAGATATGAAGATGTTACGATTTTTTTTAGCAAGGTTACAATTGCGACGCATGATAATTTATGAGAAGGTTTCGATTAGCTCATCAGGTCATATAAAATAAACGTAGTTGAAATGGTATGGTCTTTGCTACAAAGTTATTACTTTTATGGCATCTGGTATTATAATTATTTTAAATATGGCTTTGTTAATGAAAATTTGTTTGATAATGCACCAAAACACCATCAACTATTGCATAATTTGGTTTGCTAAATTAAGCGAATTTCATTTCAATCACTTCCCCCTTTAAACCTATAGGTCCGCGCAAAGATTACCCTGTGCACTAAAACGCTTAACAATAGTTGGGTTTAACAGAATGTACGAGTACACACGAAGTTGACAGCGGGTGTATAGTAATGTAAATTAAACTCAAAACTAGCACAGAATGTGTGAACCAGTAAAATGGATTAACACATTAAGGTACGTGAGCTTGCTTGATTCAAGTTTTTAACCATATATTCAACATATATCTTAAACCTCAAGTCAGTTTAGGATGTAGAGGTTTCGTGTTTTAAAAACAGCACGTAGTTTGTTTAAAAATCGACAGAGTATATATGTGGTTGAAGATTAGATAACACAACAGTCATTCTGCGTATCATACGACAGACATATTTCTTGTTCAATATAAAGTAACAAACTGCAGTCACTTTGTCTGAGTTATCTGATGCACATCACTGGAGAAGTATTTTGAAATAACAAAGTGTGCTCATGTAGTGTTTTTCGGGTGTTTTAACATGTGTAAGACAATATTTAACAACCGCGCTACAAATAAAGCATTATGACGTAAACGCAATTATGATCGAGACGGTTCCGATTATATACACCATAAACGCGTCGAACTTTAAAAACTTACACAGAACAAACAATTAATTCGGTAAAATTCTTACACAGTGAAATTCGATTTCAACATGGAAATAGATCTAAAGCGCTAAGAGTCATGATTCTAGCACAAACCGATTAAACCGTGCTGTATGTTGATATAAAGTATGACATACATGTTTATCATTATAACGAACCGAGCGTAGAAGTAACAAGAAATGACAATCGGCGTTGAAATTAATATTGAGATGTCATTTTTTTACCCGAAACATAATACAAGAGGGACAAGATGATCGTTTACCCCAGCTTGTTTGGTCCCCCACTAAGGAGACTTCTTTCGGACACTATAAGAAACCTTATCGGACCCAAAATTAATTCGGGAGATAAACTCAAACATTATTAAGATGTTTACCGTGAATAAACCGATCATACCTTCCGTGTTTTCGCAGGTGATAAATGAATAACCTAAATGCTAGTAATCTACGTTACTATAATTGTTACATGAATTTGTCAGGCAATTTCAAAAAATTAGCATTGTCAGAAAATATTTGCGGAAATGAATGAAAATTATTATATATCAGACTAGTGTACATATTTATGTTAAATAATATACTATACGTATCATAAGTTTTGCAAATATTGTATTCATGCTACGCAAATGAAGTAAAAGTAACATTTCGACGTATTACGAGACTTCTTTCACCACATTTTATTTATAGAAAGATGTTAAATTTTTTTTTTAAATTGAATAACATCTACTGGAAAGGTGCAATTATAAATAATTCTTAATAAAACGCAACCGCAATTCAAATATAAATTAACATGCACAGTAAGTTTATAAATATAAATTCCCCATTTATTGAATTTCTCGGGTTTATGATTGTCCAGACGCCAATTGATCAATGTATTAGCATAGCTCTACCACGCGCTATGTTTCGGCATAGCTGTCTAAGATCACCTTTGACCTAGATTTATTGCGATAATTATGCAGCGGGAAAATTGAATGCCAATAGAATTGGGCAAATTTTCCAATTTTAGGGAATGCAAACTTCAAACAATGGTTTAACGTATACCAATAACTGTTGCATACTTTTGGGGATTAAAAATTTGCACAATTGTTTACATAAGCGGTTAAAATGAAGTTATAAACATATCTTCAATATATACTCTAGAACTGAGGCTAATTATGAACGTATGTTCTCATTGTATGCCATAAACAGAATGCTGTATTCATTCATGTAACGAAATAACTATTTTGTTTAGCCGACACTTATATAAGCAGTACGCTCTATAAATAGCAATTGTGCAATGTTCTCATTCATAAATCTCATTCGCAGAATTGCCGTTCCATGTAGCCCATCGATTCTAGCGAGTTCATCGTATTCCAGAAACAGTAGTGCCATTCTAAAAATAGCGCGCGTAGCTAGCAACCGTTGTATAGCTGTGTTAATATACTCGTACATGCATCAATAATAGCGTTCAGAGAATCATAAACCTAAAAATTTCAATAAATGTGTAATTTATATTTATAAACTTACTGTTAATTTGATTTAAAATTGTGGTAACGATTTATTAACGATTATTTATAATTCCATCTGTCTATCAACTTCTCAAGTAGGTGTTACTTAATCTGTAAAAACATGCTACTTTTTCTATAGATAAAATGTTATGAAAGAAGATTCGGAATACGTCGAGTTGTTATTCGCGTAGCATGAATACACAATTTGCAATACGAATTATACACAGGAACCCTTTATATATCATAGTTCTACTGATGTAATTGAAAATCGTCATATTCTAATGAATTTTTATGTTTGCGTTATCAAAAATAAAGTCTTAACATTTCACAAATCGCTGAATGTTTTCTGACTATTGCTTTCTATTGGGATACACAGTATAAATGCTTATTTGACTTCAAATCGTTATTATATTAGATAACTAACATAAATGGTATATTACCGGTACTATAAATAACTATATAGACTCGTCTGATACATAATACATAATAATTTTAATTCATTCCCGAAATTATTGTCTTACATTGTTAATTTGTTAAATTGGCTCGACAAATTCAGATAACAATTATGTTAACCTAAATTATTTTGGTTATTCATATATCACTGGTAGAAACATGCAGCTGTATGATTGGTTTATTCACGGCATATATATTAATGATAATTTTAGTTAATTTTTAAATTAATAAATTTATCTCTAATTAACTTTTGGGTCCGAGAAGTTTTCTAATAGTGTCTGAAAAATCTGGGGTCCAATAAATCTCCTTATATTGGTGGGGACCGAAAAAACTGGGGTCTGAGAAGTCACGTAACCGATCATCTTGGCCGTCTGTATAGGTAATTTTTAAATGACATCTCAATATAAATTTCAACGCCGATTGTCTTTTTTAAAGACATTCTTGTTAGAATTATGCACCCTTTATCTCGAGGGTGTTGAATACGACCATTTCATACCGATCTTCGCCGAATATGTACGTATGGCTCCGAAAGGTTTCAGAGCGCAATAATTATCACAAAATTGGATCATTGTAATTGCTATTTATAGAGCGTGCAGCTGATGTAGGCTAAACAAAATAATGATTTCATTATGTGAATAAATATTACATTAAGTTCATGACATACAATGAGTAAAATTGTTCATAATAATGTTCAGTTCTAGAGTTTATGTTGAAGATATGTTTATAACTTTATTTTAACCGCTTATGCAAACAATTGTGTAATTTTTAATCCCCCAAAATACGCAACAGTTATTGGTGAACATCTAACCATTGTTGTACGTTTGCATTCCCTGAAATTAGAAAATTTTTGCCCAATTCTATTGGCATTAAATTTTCCCGCTACATAAAATTATCGCTACGCCGAATAACGAAACCGTTAAAACGTGTGTGCATGCCACATCGATACGTAGATAGCTTCGCAATAAGATAACAAACAAAATGCTGCTTGACCCTGCTTGTACTTGAAAAAACTGGAAGTATATTTAGGCCTTTAAACGTTGAATAATTTGGGCAAAAAAAGAATAACTTGCATTAATTTTTTGTTCAATACCTATGTAATTGTAATAACAACATTTTTTTCCATTTTTATTAGATAACAGTTTGCGTAGACTATTGTCTCAAAACGAAACCGGAAATGATTATCAGGGCACGATAAACATATGAAAATCGGAATACCCCGGTATTACGTATACACCGGTAATACGTACATTGAGAATACATCGAAATGTCTTCTCCAACTGATGAAACATACGCCAATTTAACCAGCTGCTCCATCCAAGACTTCATGTCCGACAGGAGCTGCTTACTGCCGGCGGTTGTCAGGGTAACCCCGTCGGACTATGAGGTTCCCGACAGTGATGATGAAATGCCGACTGAGGTTGAAATGTTACTCGACAAACTTCCAAAAGTGAAATTTGTTCGAGTCAAAGGTATGCCATTTCCTTGTGTCTACATGTATACATTTCTAAGGATCAGTATTTATGTATTAATTGTTTGTGCTGACGTACTGATATAGTTTCGCAACAATGATACATGCATTATACTAGTAGGCCTAATACGCCATTACATGGTTAGTTACATGTGACAATTACTGGTAAGCAAATCGACAAATGTATGACCAATGCCTGGCAATCGTGTTCTTCACGGCAACATAATTATTAAACATTGTGTTCGTATGTAAAAATACGATTACTTATTTTTATCCCATCATCACGTCTGCATTGACGAAATAATACCCCGTGGGATAAACTTAGCTGTATTCCACCTTGTTGAAAACAGAAAACACGTGCATTATAATCACGTCATTTTGTTTATTGTCGTGATGTGATTTGATGTTTTTCGTGTTATTCAGTGATTTTCTGTCGTTTCTTTTCAAAAGAAAGACATAAAGTGATGGGAAAAATAGAATAGATCTACCAGCTAAGTGTTGAATAAAGATATGTTTATTTGCTCAGTAAGAAAACCTAAACCACTCGCTAAGGCTCGTGGTAAAGGCTTCCTAAGTTTCGCTAAATAAACTTATCTGTATTCAACACGAACCTAGTATTCTCTAGCTATATATACATATAATACATCACAAGGACAATATAAAACTTCATTTCTTCAGTTTTACCATTCACAAAAGAAGACAACGTGCTAGCATCCAAGGGTAGAGAGTTTGTGTGTAGACGCAGCGAACTGGTGGGCAGGGAGTTCTTTTTACCGGCCGAATATCAGGGCAGTGTGCGATGTATACCCCGACCTGGTTCTCGAAAGTCATTTTCCACAATAAAGCAGGTTGGTATATTGACTTCATGGGTCGCATTTCAGAAACATCTTGAGTGAAATATTATCCTTAGCTTTAAAATTGTCGTTTATCTCAAGCATTTCATTCTATATATACGTGTACATGCAATTCTGCTAAATTTTCACTTGTTATCAACTTATTACTTACTACAAGTTACTTAACTGTAATTGGATTTATTAATGTATATGTTGTTTTTAAAATATAACCTCACAAAAATTAGAAATTGAGTGACACTATGTTAAGATAAACTTAAGATGTTTCTTGAATATGGCCCCAGTAATGGGGCTTAGAACAGATCAAAATTAACCACAATAGTGTATGTGGCGTAACCGATTTGAAGAAAATATAAATAATAACATTGAACTTTTTGCATTGTGAATAAAAATGAAATCATGAATAGATGCAGAGTGAAGCTAACAGCAATATTATTATCGTCCGGGCCATACTAAGACATGCCCGTTTGTGCTGCCAGTGGTTATATTTGCTTAAATCACTCGATACAAAGCTTAATGTCATGTCTTTTTCCTAAGTATACATGTCTCACTTTTAAGACTAAACTAATGTAGGCAAAAAGGAGAAACATAAACTTGAAAGGAAGGAATGTTGTGAAATATACACTGAAGCTGCAATGATGCACCTATCAATATTTTCCCGCATGGTGGGGGGGGGGGGGGGGGAGCGGCGGGCAGACCTAGGGGAATTTGACAAATGTTATTTTGGGGGGTCTAATTCCCCACCCGAGAGCCAAACATTTATGTCTAAATCCCCTCAGTGGGAGATGCTACATATCTATCAAATGGCCCGGGGTGTATATTACCGAGATCTCAATTCCGACCAAAGTCTATTTCCCCGGGACCCAGAATCATTCGCCGTGTCAAATTCCTGCCTGTCGGGAATCGCTTGCAGTCTTAAGTCCCCTATATGCCCGCCGCTGACCCCCCCCCCCCCCGGGGGGGAAATATTGATAGGTGCATGAAGCATACACAACCGAAATCACAATGGGAATTTACAAACAATGTCACGTTATTACAAATACCTCAAGCATGCTTAGTTACCTTTACTTCCTAGATATTATAAAAACCAATCGTTAACAGCAAAGCAAAAGTAACAATAACAAGAAATGTCTTTAAAAAATACAATCGGCGTTGAAATTAATATTGAGATGTCATTTTTTTTTTAACCCGAAACATAATACAAGAGGGACAAGATGATCGGTTACGTGACTTTTCGGACCCGAGCTTTTTTGGTCCCCACTAAGGATACTTCTCAGACTGTAGATTTTTCGGACACCATAAGAAAACTTATCGGACCCAAAATTAATTTGAGATAAGCTGAAACATTATCAATATGTGTACCGTTAATAAACCGATTATAACTACTATGTTTTCACCGGTGATAAATGAATATTATAAATGCTAGTAATTTACATTACTATAACTGTTACATGAATTTGTCTTGTCTTAACAAAATAGCATTGTCAGAAAATAATTGTGGGAATGAATGACAATTATTATAAATCAGACGAGTGTGTATAGTTAGGTTAAATAATATACCATAAGTATCATTAGTTTTCCTACGCAAATAAAGTAAAGTAACTTGAACAGCATTTCGACGTATTACGAGACTTAAGTTAACTATTTTTAGAAATTGAATAACATCTACTGGAGAAGTAGATAGAAAGATGCAATTATAAATAATTCATAATAAAACGCAACCGCAATTCAAATATTATATAACATGCACAGTAAGTTTATAAATATAAATTCCCCAGCTATTGAAATTCTGGGGTTTATGATTCTCCGGACGCTAATTGATGAATGTGTATTAGCACAGCTATACCGCGCGCTATTTTTCAACTGATTCACCCTTTCTCTGGAGTGTGTTTATTACGCTAGGATAAACCATTTCATACCAATCTTCGCTGAATAAATATCTACGTATGTTTCAGAGCACAGATATCGGTCAACCAATGGGACCATTGTAATTGCTATTTATAGATCGTACCGCTGATGTAGGCTAAAAAAATAATTATTTCATTAAGTGAATGAATGTTACATTCTATTCATGACATACAATGAGTAAACTTGTTCATAATTATGTTCAGTTCTTGAGTGTATGTCGAAGATATGTTTATAACTTTATTTTAACCGCTTATGTAAACAATTCTGTAAATTTTAATCCCCCAAAATATGCAACAGTTATTGGTAGACATTAAACAGTTGTTGTAAGTTTGCATTCCCCAAAATAAGAAAATTGGCCCAATTCTATTGGCATTCAGTTTTCCCGCTACATAAAATTATCGCAAGAAATCTAGGTCAAACGTAATCTTAGACAGATACGCCGAAAAAGCCTATAGAAACAAGATATAACGCGTGTTTATTTTGAGCCATTAATCTGTAATCGTACACGCAGTTTGTCAAACATATACCGCTTTATATGAAATTTCTGTTTCAAGGAAGTCTCTTTTAAACATAAATCCACTGTAGGCGGAAAGTGTCGTACCGGATTATCCTGTGCGAACTGCACAGGCTGATCCGGAACGACACTTAACGCATAAACATTAAGCCCGGTTTTCCTGCGACACGTTTCATTTGATATCCCCAAGATGTATGCCCATTACCGTGATATGTTCACGTAACCCACTTTGTCCAATGTACACTGAGCAGTGTTACAACCTGAAGTGTGATAACGACCTGAAGTGTAATAAACTTTATTACATTATTACAATTGCTTGCCGCCCTGAAGTGTAATAACGCCCCAAAGTGTAATAAACTTTTATCTTTGTTGAAAATTGTATATCATCAAATACTAAACAAACATTCTTGAGAAATATAACGTATAATGGTATAAAAATGTGGTAATGCGACTGATGAATGAAAAACCAACATTGTTAACGATGTGATACACTTTGGACGGACTACAAGATTTATCAGTCTTTAAAACTAACAACATGTTTCTTTTGTTCATTTTGTAATGGTAGGTGAAAAAGCATCTATTTCACTTAAGAAGGAGACTATTCTACTGACTTCTTTTAATTCTTAACGTCTCGAAGTGTAATAAACTTTATTACATTATTACACTTGTTTACCGCCCTGAAGTGTAATAACGACCGGAATAGTAATACACTCTTTTTGTCTTAGTTAGAAATTGTATATTATTATATCTTTAACAAACAAACGTGAACATTTAAAGGATTATGGTTTAGAATAGTGGCAATGCGACTGAAAAATGACAAACGAACAAAAATAGCGTTCTGATGTAGTTTTATCAGACTACACGATATCTGTATTAGCAACTAAAACAGTTTTTCCTTAGTCCATCAAGTGAAATAACATCAATTCCTAAAAAGACGGAGACTAGTGTCTAGTCTACCGACACCGTGAAAATCTTAACGTCCGGAAGTGTTTAAAACTTTATTAAATTATTACACTTGATTGTCGCCCTAAAGTGTAATAGAGCCCTGAAGTGTAAGAAACTTTTTCTTGGTAGGAAATGAAACTAAAAACAGAGTCTGTTCTACCAACCTCCTATATCTTAATACGTTAAGTGCAATAACGCCATGAAGTGTTATGAACTTTTTTTCTTGGTTGGAAATTGTATATAATTATATATTCGACAATCATAACTAAGAACTTTAATGAATTATGGTCTAGAATAGTGGTTATGCGACTGATGATTGACAAACGAACAATGTTAAACGACTTGATACACTTTTGACGGATTTCATGATTATCCGTCTTTACAACAAAAACGTTTTTCCTTTGTTCATCGTTTATACCTTTATAGGTTAGTGTTATGGCATTAATTTCACTAAAGACGGAATTTACTCTACCGAGATCCTGTTAATCGTAACGCCCTGAAGTGTAATAAACTTTGTTTTATAACACTTATTTTTCGCCCTTAAGTGTAATAACGTCTAGATGTGTTATTATTTTTTTCATGATTGTAAAGTGTATATAACTATACATTTCACTTACAAACATTAAAAATATGATTTGTTATGGTCTAGACTAGGTTATTGCGACTGATAAATGGCAAAGGAACAATGTTATTGATGTGATACACGTTGGTCGGACTACATGATTTATCAGTCATTAACACGTAAAACATATTCCCTCTAGTCATCTATATAATAATATAATATATATAAGATCTGACACGAGTTGTCATTTCATATCATATTTTATTAAACGAGTTCAGGACTTTTGTTAGTAAGCGAGCCTTTGGCGAGCTTACTTACAAATTTCCTGGACGAGTTTAATAAATCATGGTATGAAATGACAACGAGTGTCTGATCTTTTTTATCACATGCTTTTAAATTAGTAAAGAAAATTAATATTTACGTAAACGTCATGATAAAACCAGAAAGTTGTTTACATTGCGTGACGTCACTTGACGTTGCAACGTCATTTCAGCAAAATAACTAACGCGATTGGTCAGTCAAACAAAAGTAGCCAATGAAAACGCTCAAAAAGCTATATTACATATGTTTAAGATAAAAATATTCGTAATTGTTATATTACATAGAAAACAAGGTGTAGCATGTGATAAATGCCACATTGTTTACTCTGCGAAACATTTTGCTACCAATGTGCTATCAGTAAGCCACCACGTGTTCATGTAAAATTTTAGTGTTTGTGTGGCGTATGAATGGAAAAAGTGTAGATAAAACTACATGTAATATTATGTATTAAGGGATATGTTTTAAAGACTTTTAAACGTACAATGTACGAATGGTCATATTCATAGCAGAGATCATCTTTTTTTTCTATCTTAAGAAGAAACATTATAGTTTTATCATTATTTTATTTACGTACAGCTGTGGCATCGCAGAGGCTGAATGGAATTGCCTGACTCTCTGAGAAAGTATAGGAGAAGATAGGAACAGGACATAATTTATTTCTTGCAATTCGCCTTATCACTTGTTTGTTCCATATATTCTAGTTTGAATATTAAAACAATAATGAGACCTGTTGACGATGAGAAGTATAAAACCCTTTTACAGTTAGTTCAGGGTAAATACAAACGCAAGGTAAGTAAGAGAAGCACTGTCGAGAAAAGCGCCCTTGTGATGTTTTGGAGAAACAAACATCGTTTGTCTCTACGAGGAGAAAATCTCGTTCATGATGGAAAACTGGTTGTTCGCAAATCTTCCATTCAACAACTAGTCAAACAAAAATTCAAAGAAACGAAGGGTGCTGGTGCAAGAGCTGTTGCTTATTCTTTGAAAAGTAAGTACACATCCGTCAGTGAGACCAACGTGCGACGTGTTTTGACGAAGCATCAAAAGCATGGCGAAGTCCATGCTAAATTTACAAACAAACCACCGATAAAGCCAATTCATTCCAGCAACGTGTTTGAAAGAGTTCAGATTGACTTGCTAAAAATGCAAGAAATCTCCGTTTCTGAAACAACGTACAAGTACATTCTTACAATTGTTGATGTATTTTCAAGGTTCGTTTTCCTACGCCCCCTTGAAAGTAAATCCGCTGAGCACGTTGCAAGAGCGTTAAAGTCAGTGTTTTTAGAGAATGGGTACCCGCATATTCTTCAAAGTGACAATGGACCTGAATTTTTGGGAAATGTCAAGCGGTTTTTGAGGAGTAAGAAAGTAAAAGTCATCAAAAGCCGGCCTTACCATCCGCAAAGCCAGGGAAAAGTAGAGCGCCAGAACAGAATCATACGGTCTAAGATCAGGTATGATATGATGAAGAAAGCAAGAACGGGCTATAATTGGGTGGAATGTCTTGAAGACGTAGCCTCCGCAATGAATCGACAACCAAAAGAAGTGTTAGGCTACCAAACGCCATTCAACATTTATTTTGGCAGAGACATTGATGTTAATGAATCACGAAAAAAGGCAGCAGAGGCATCTGCAAGATGTGATAGAAGAGTGATGGCCAGATACTGGAAGAGTAAAGCATGCTCAATATATCAAAAAGGAGATAAAGTCCTATTGAAATATCCCTTTGGTGCCAGAAGGGTTCCATATAAAGAGTATATTCTTCGTGGTGTAGTTTTGAAAAGGAACAAAACGTTTGACAAGTACCTGGTCAAATATCGGGACAATGAAGAAATCACACACGGTAGGTGGATAAGCGTTGAAAACATCACCAGTCGAACGATCGAAGAAGAACACAGACGGAGAAAATGGTCAATAAGAGAGTTTCAATTGATGGAGCAAAAACGCCAACACAAACGGAAGTACTATATTGTTCTTCATGACGACAACGTTTGCAGTGAGGACGATAACAGTCGAAGCAATTCATGCAATGAAACAGCAGACGTTTCATTTGAAAATCAATGCAGCAGGAATGGACATAAAGATGTACAATTATGGAGTGATCACAGGTCAAGAATTATTTATGACCCGGAAGGTGACGGCGACTGCCAATTTAGTGCCATTAGCAATCAACTGACTAAAGTTGGTTTGTACCAAAACGCCGCAAGCCTGCGCGAAATGGCCGTTACACATCTTGAAAACAATAGAGAGCACTACAAAGACTGTGTCCAAGGAAATATATCTGTGTACTTGGAAAGGATGAGGCAACCGACCACGTACGGAGACCATCTCACACTTGTTGCCCTTTCGAGAGAACTAAATTGCCAGTTTCTCATACTGAATTCAGAAGGCATTGACCATACAAGACTTGTGTCTAACGATGGAGTATATGCAGAAGATATTGCCTCTTACACATTGGGTTACTTGCCTGAAAACAAAGGCGAACATTATGTTTCGCTAGCCCTGGAAGAATCGTACAAACTGGGTTTGCTACGGAAGTTTCACAGAGAAACCGGATCGAGAGAAATCGAAACAGACTTTACTGTTGAACCCGATTGTGACATAAATCTGCAACACCTACAAAGACACATTGATATGCATGAAAATGAGAACACAGATGATGTTGAACTTGAGAGAGAAGACGAACGGGAAGCTGAATCGAGAGAGACCTATAGAGACACAATCGATACACCTGAATATGGGATACAATCAGAACCCAGAGAAATCAATCACATTGATGATGAAAATGATGATCCTTCCTTAGACAGACCTTTACTTCCGAACGAGATTTTACGTGAAATAGTTATTGTGACAGTTTCTCTATATCCTCATATGCGCTACACCTTGCAACGAGTTTCGTTATTATTCGCCGATGTAGTTCGTTCCATTGGCTATCGACGAATTTTACTAAGCCCTTCACGAATGTCCTCTGTACCACGACCTGTCACTGTAGCGCGATTAAGTCGCACGTTTGGGCGTAAAAGTGGCGTCATGTGCGGCGTAAGATCGCTCCTTAGGTTTGCTGGGTCAAGGTGGTATTCCGCTTGGCTCGGGCTGTACGCAATAGGAGGTAACTGGTATGAGCTACGTGACGTACATTGGCAGTGAACTTTTGATTGTGAGCATCTTTTAAATTGGTAAGCACAATTGCTTCATACGCGAGAAAGGGACAGACATATCTTAAATTAGACTTTAGTATCTACTGTTAGTCTTCGCGACTAATTGTTCTAGCAACTCGAAACGTCCAATGCACACAAAATTACAGGGGTGCTTGTCGAATGTTTTTTTTATTGAGTGTGTTGATATGATTTTATGTACAAAATATCATTTTGGCAAAATCAGGGAATTATGCTTATTGTCTTTATATACTCGTGTGCTTGTTTTACATTTCACCTTAACCTTGTATATTGCAGTTATTCTACAATAAAAAATGATTTAAAATGAACACTTGAAGATACAAAAAACTTTGATTTATTTTTTTTTCACACTATTTCTGCCAGAGTTGCTCATTAATCTTTCTTTTTGTCCATACATATTCTATTTGAATGATTAAAGAACTACAATAAACAGATTATGAAATAAGTCCCAAAACGATGAAAACCCGATATTCTTTATTTAGTTTGTCTTTTAATAGAAGCCAGTGGTATTTTATTGTAGATTGGGTGTACTTGGTAATATCCGCGCTTTCAGTGTAATTAATACATTTTCGTAGCTTCCACAATTTGAACTAACATTTCTTTTGAAACTATTGTCTCTAACCTTTCGAAAGAATCTACATAGGTAGAATTTTGTCGATTTACAATGATCATATGTTCCTAAAAAACACATAAAAAAACACACACAAAAAACACAAAAAAAACTAAACAAAAAAAAAGTTCAATAAATACCCCCTCCTTGTTTGGGACCTCTTCGTGGTGAGGGGAGTAACGTGTACCCATGAGACAGACACCGCGTTTCTGCATAAAGGATACATGGCTAACACCAAACCTATTTCACATTTCGCTATTTTTATGTAAATGCATTTCGAGGATATTGACACTTTCAGAGAATCCATAAGAATTCACTGTTTACTACTTGTATGTTCCATATATTAAACAGATAACATTATAGGCTTGAAAGCCTCAGGTTGAAAATTAAAGTATTTTCAAATATGTTGGATACCAGCTACGTTGGTATTCTAGAAAAAGAGAAAGAAGATGCTCTGGCACCATAATCAGTTATCGGACTATTAGTTGGATGGGTTGATTTGTTGGATTAATGCTATAAAGTCTATTACAACACGGGCGTTAAGACGTACACAATCTTGGTAGAATAGAAACCGTCTTTAGTAAAATTGATGCTTTTACACTTTCAATTATACGATGAACGAAGGAAAAATATTTTTCTTTAGTTGTAATGACTGATAAAACTTGTAGTCCGTCAAAAGTGTATCAATCGTAAACATTTTTGGTATGTCATTCATCAGTCGCATTACCTTATTTCAATACCATAATGCATTATATTTCTCAAGAATGTTTGTTTGGTATTCGATGATATGCAATTGTCAACCAAGAAAAAAGTTCATTACACTTCAGGGCGTTATTAAACTTCAGGGCGGAAAACAAGTGTTATAATGTAATAAAGTTTATTACACTTCGAGGCTTTAATAATTAAAAGAAGTCGGTAGAATAGTCTCCGTGTTTAGTTTCAAAGTTTATTGGCAATCCGGCATACTGCCTTTGGCCAAATACATATACACAAAAGAAAAAAAAATATGGCCGAGACAGGGAATCATACAATATAACGTATTTAAAGATGAATAAGTATGAGATTCAAGAAACAATCAAGCGTTTCAATAGAAGGCGACGAATTCAAGTCATTAGTGTCATTAGCATTAAATGTACTGCTATGTGCAGTATTCGATGATTGTCTAAAATGGTTTAAAAATTGATCCATGTTGATATCATTACTGTTTGAAACATTTTTATTTTTATATTTGTTTATATATCGCCAAAACTGTTTTGGATTGTTTTTGCTTAACTTCGCTAATGTATGTTTTTCTTTATTGTAATAATCGCCTTTTCACTCCCTTTTAACGCAGCAATATTTATTTCTGGCATCTAAAAATCTAATCTTGTTCGCGTCACAGGGATAACGTTTAGAGATTCTCTTACATTCATAGAACTCTTTTTTGTTTTGTCTACATGCCTCATTAAACCACAAGGATTTCTTCACATATTTATTTTTACGTTTGTTACTGCCTGTGTGTACAGTTTTACCGTTAAGCTGAAAAGAGATATCAAAAATAGTAGTCGATAAAGCATCGATACAGCTATCCAGATTGTCACTCTCAGATAACAAGTTATTTGTAATTTCATCAAAAATGTACCTTTTATCTTCTAAAGTATTATTTAACAAATCTATATGACTTTGTTTCCAATCTATCTTTTCAAAGCTGTGGCCTTGTTTATATGTTATACATTTATCACAAAGCAAGGTAAATTCAATCGGACAATGATCAGAAAATTCGTTCAAATCAAGTACATTGATAGTGCTTATACACGTGTACATATTGTAATTTACGATCACATAATCAACAGTGCTTGCACCTAAAGTATTTCTACAAAGATTATAACATGTGTAGAGTCCTGGTTCTAGACGCCCATTAGCAATAAACACACTATTTTCTTTACAAAGCGTAAGAAGTTTATTACCGAACGTATTCGTTTGCCGATCCGCAGATAATCGTTGCGGTAGAATATCAATAGGTACATCAGGCACAGGCATATTAATGTAGCGGTCGAGATTTAAATTATCTATCACGTCCGACCTTTGACCTATTCGCGAGTTAAAATCTCCTGTTAAAATAACATCACCAAGTTGACTAAACATTTTTAAATCGTTCGATATTTGATCAAAAAAATCTAAATCTTGGAGTTTGGAATTTATGTTACTGTACACAGGGGACTCAGCTGGTGGTATATAGCAATAACAAATATATACATCGTTTTCAAAACCGACAAAAGATTTAAGTAGTTTACACCAAATAATCCCTTTTTCATTTATATTTAAAACTTCAATTTTACCCTGATATACTGTTTTATAGTAAAATATTACACCTCCGCTATGTCTTTTCGCATTTCTGTTGCACTTCGGACGTGGGCATGAGAAACACTCAAAATTGTCAATATGGATATTAGTTGATTTTGCATTCCAAGTTACTGTAAATATTAATATGTCATGTTTATTAATGAAGTTTAAATAATCGCTGTCCTCAAGTTTGGAAACAAGACCCTGCACATTCCAGGATAAAACAGTAAGCAGCTTCCGGTCGTCTCCCTAACTGCTAGTCGGAAGTTCATGGTCCTGGCGGCTTCCGGTGCTATTAAGACGCTGCCCTCCGTATTCGCGTCGGCCACGTGGGGGCAGTTCCGGTACTGGACCAGGAGGTGGACGGTCATGTGTGTATTTGACACGGTCGATGTACAGCGTGTCATAGGATAGACTCGCCTGTTTTCCATTCCGCTTAGCCTCAATTAAATATGGCAAAAGTTTCTTTCGGCGTTCTTGAATTTGCTTTGGAAACTGGTCGCTCACGCGGAAATTACCGTCTTTAAGCTTTTCCCGTGCCGCTGATTTCACGGTCTCTTTGTCACCATAGTAATTAAACTTGGCTACTATTGGTCTTTTCTTGCCATGTTGATAAGGCCCTAGCCTATGCGCCCTGTCGATTTTCATCTGTGAAGCTGCGCTTTGAATTCTTAAATTATTTTCACAAAAATGTAAAACTTTTTCAGCACAATTTTCGGAATTTCGGCCTTCAAAGCTAGTTTCTTCGTCTAAATTAAAGAAAAGCAAATTGTCACGCATTGATCTTGCTTGGATATCGATGATGGTTTCATTTAGGTCAATGTTTTCATTCCGAAGAGAAGTTATATTTCTTGACAAGGCATCAATATTTGTTTTCATTTCATCACTTGTATTACTGTCAAAAGAACGACTTTTCTCAATATCCGAAAGCCTTTTTTCTGACTCATTAAATTTGGATTCTAGCGAAGCTACTTTCGATTCAACATGGATAACTTGTTCGAGATGGTTTTTACGTCGGTTTCAATTTGGTCTAATTTCGATAGTTTTGATAGCATTTGCTTTTGGGTAGATTCGATGCTGTTCAATTTACTGAGTATTGTTTTATACATATCTGAAATAGTGAAATAGATGCCATTTTACGTACCATTACAAAATGAACAAAAGAAACATGTTGTTAGTTTTAAAGACTGATAAATCTGTAGTCCGTCCAAAGTGTATCACATCGTTAACAATGTTGGTTTTTCATTCATCAGTCGCATTACCACATTTTTATACCATTATACGTTATATTTCTCAAAAATGTTTGTTTAGTATTTGATGATATACAATTTTCAACACAGAAAAAAGTTTATTACACTTTGGGGCGTTATTACACTTCAGGGCGGCAAGCAATTGTAATAATGTAATAAAGTTTATTACACTTCAGGTCGTTATTACACTTCAGGTTGTAACAGAGCAGCACTTTAAACCAGACACTTACATAAATCTCAATTATATGGCTATTTGTCGGGAAAATAAAGACTAATTTTTGCAGCGATTAAATCAATGACACAGATATTAACTTCTACATTTTTATTGCATTCCTCGCAAAATATTGTCCTTGTGGTGAAAACGCTAAGCAAAATTAAAGGATCATAATGCACAACCTGGCGTTCATAAATTAATAATTAATACATTGTGTGTCCTCCCATGACTCTTAAATAAGACATGCAGGCACGTAAGTCTCATGGAAATAACACACTTTCTTATGAAAGCTTGATGAATATTCCTCCATTCCTCAATTAGAGCCTGCCCCAGTTTCACAGATTGCACATTTCGCTAGCACGTCTGTTTAGTTTGTCCAACGGATGCTCAAATAAGTTTTATTTTTATATTGAATGATTTCGTATGAAATGATACAATAAGACAACGCTTTAAAATTTTACGCTACTACCTTTTATCACGCAAAATGATGAAAATGGACTCGTGCCTTAGAATGTTTACGTTGTTCATTGCAACATTTTGCAGATTTTATGCTTCGGGTTATTGTATTATTATGTTTACCTTCATATCAAAATTTGCAATTAATGAAATACAATTTTACATACGTATGTCAGTTAATTAATGACTGCCTAAATTAGTATAAATTTCCCCGAACAATGGCCATTTTATTTCGATTTGTGTAAGAGTCGGGTTAGAAGGGCTGTTCAGTGTATATTATACGTAGCTCATTTGCATTTAAAGTGTTTGCCGGAGTAAATATTTGTCACAATAAGTTAAAAATTCACACCCACCATTTAATGTTGATACCCATATTTGATTTACACAAGGCAATTAGATTTTTAAGTTTTTGTATTCAAGTGTACTTGTATATACTTCGGTTTTAGGTTTTAGAAGACTTGCCGCGTTACGTTAAATTCAACACGGAGACACCGTCTTGCAACGCCGCCGGTGTGCCGAATGAAGGACAAAAAGTCCCAAGCGGCAGCATTTTAGTTATATCGAAAATCTCTACTTCTAAGGACAGCAAACTTCGGTATTTAACGTGTTCGATTGGCACACTAAACTTCTTTTTCCGAGAGGATCAGAGTGTCAGCCTTGATGCAGTTGATGACGGACAGTTGCACCGCTTTTCCGAGTTGTCTCGTTTGTCAGTTCTTCCGGTATGTGTACAGTTTGGTTACATTAATCCGAATGAAATCGTGTGCGAGGATGACGACGCTGCCGCAACTCTTCTTACTATTCTAAGTGGACCACTTGAAGTGCTACAGTTCATAAAATGCGACATGATGTTAGCATGGACAACTAATGGCGAAGATGAACCATGTACGAAGGTTCTGTTGCTGCGTAAAACGGCTCGGGACCGCAATGTATTGCTTCAGGCCAGCTCGTCTGACGACGAAGCAAAGGCTTACATGGAAAAACATTTTCGTCACTTCAATAACACCCATTGGCTACGGAATTGCCTGTATCCATTAAATGCAGACAAAACAAATACAGAGAGATTTATTTGGCTAAAAAGACCAATAGCCAGTGGTATGTTACATTGTTTGTGTCTTGTATTTTGTGTTATCAAATGAGCGAAACATTACACAGTTCTAGAAATTTTGCGAGATATATTAACATATCGAATCGGTATTTTACAGTGACGTTTTATCTATTACGACTCTATTCTCTATTTTCACCTCCTGCTTATTTACATGATATTGTTGTAGAAACATAAATTTCGCTGATAGTATGTTCGCAATGAATGAATATCATTATTCAGCGTTTTATTTCATAAGCATATTAAGTACATTGAGACGCTATTATCGGCAATAAATTGAAACATTAAACCATTTTTAATTCGGAGCGTGGGTCTGATACATAAACCGTTATTTACGGAAATTTATATCGCAACTGCCGCTACGTAATTGTTGTTTATGTGAAACGATCATTGCATTAAATAGCACGTATACGACTTTCAATTTGTGTCTTCTAAGACATAAACGAATAAAGAAATATCACCCTTAGGTGTTCTCATTTTAATGACGTTAGTGAAACATATGTTGTTTTTTTCAAGAGAGTAGTTTGTATTGTAGGCGAAAGCGACAGTCCCAGTCCAGTGATTACGAAATCACCGTGCAATACAGTTGAACCCTTTCAACGTAAGCCGTGTTTTCATGCAACCTTTTAACATTTTGAAATATTTATTTCCCTTACCAACCCGCCTTTGTCATGCTACAGTCCAGCAACGAATGATCCGTGCAATACAGTTGAACCCCTTCAACGTGCGACACGTTTTCATGCAACCTTACGAAAATTTTGAAATATTGATTTCCCTGACCAACCCGTCGTTGTCACTTCCATGCGATAGTCAATCGATTACGAATGCCCCGTGCAATGCAGTTGAACCCTTTCAACTTTAGACAAGTGTTTATGTAACCTTTCGACAATTTTAAAATATTTATTTCCCTGACTAACCTGTTTTGACAATCCTATGCAACAGTCAAGTCATTACGATTGCACGCTGCAAAACAGATGAATCATTGTTCATACAACCATTAAACTGTGAAATGTTTACTTCCCCGACCATCCTGTTTTTGTCATTGTTATGCACAACACACACAGTTTTGTTCAATTTCATGGACATTTAATTGTATTCAAATTATGGGTTTCAAATAACATATTGGTCTTGTAACATAAACTTATTGTTAAGCATTAATGAAACGCTGACAAATAATAGGATTCAATTATTACTCTCATCATGCTCATGGTGTCACGTTGTTCAGGTTTGGTTTTCAAATAAAACAAATGTATTATTGCTGCGAGTGATAAACTGTATATATGTATATATTTGAAACTACACATCTTATCATGTTTATTTTAATTTAAAGGTCCAAAGCCAGTGGCATCTGTTAAACCTATGGTTGCAGCAAAACCGGTTGGTAACAAACATTGATATGACAAAACTGATACGTTATTCTTAATATAATTTTCACTGTTTTGGAGGGAATGTTTCGAACCAAATATAAACATCGCGCGATTTGTTAATATCATTAATATTGATGGATGTGACAACATGCTTACGCAAACAAAAACAGAATTTGGGAAGGGGGCTTTTTATGGAGCCAAATGAAACATGAATATCCAAAAATATCATAATGTCTGTTTTATACGACCAAATGTCTATCACAGTAATATTTTCCAGATATTTTCGCATCAAATGCACGTATTAGGGATCAGCCAGGACCTTTTTGACGTTTATTATGTATTTATTATTGAATTGATGTTCTTTTTGGAAAACTGGACGAATTCGATCAAATGCCATAGGTGACTAAGCGACATCGCAATATATTGAAAGACATAAATATAACGATAAATGCACTGTGAAACTTTCGATAATGACAAATCTGTGCAAATAAAGAGTTAAATAGGGTGCCATTAGCTGTTGTTTCATGAAGGAAATGTCCATCCAAGACCATACTAAGTTATTTTTATGCAACGATTTTATTATGATTTAATGAGTAGATGTGTTTGCACTTTTGGTAAATTCTTAAGCATAATAAAAAGTATTATAAATGGACTGGACTAATTGGACAGTCCTGTGGACGTATATAACTGTAATAAAACAGTAATGCGATGGACACATATGACATTACTGTCTCAAATATAAGTTCGTGTATAGTAAGTAATACAGCTATGCCATAAAATATAGTTAATACATTTTAACAGAAAGGCTTATAAGAAGGAAATGTTTGTCAAACAATCAAAACTAAAATACAACCATCTAAAAAGGATTACAGTATTTTTTCAGACATTTTTCGTTAACGTTTATAAATATAATAGTGATGAAATTATATCAAACAAAATAAATTTATTTAAATTTATTAGGGTGTTTAATATTTTAAACATGTTTACAATGTGCCCTTTTATATGATCAAACATCATTTGCAAGTCGCTTGCCATCATCCAGATATAAAGGTATGACCTATATTGTGACGGTTTTTTTAATACAAATTAATAGATTTTATTTAAAAAACATGCACTATTTACTGACATAATCATCCTTCCATTCAACAATCAAATATTGGAAAGAAAGCAACACGCTGTTTACACTTAAAATAGCCACGCAGTTATATAATAGTTATATAAACTTTAGGAAAAGTAACTCTTGTTTTATTGAAGGTATCACATATAAAAATTCATTTAGTTTTTATTAATCTCTCTATTTTATCTTTGACAGTATAGTTTTATAGAATAAAAAAGCACACATATAAGCACTGTAAACTGTAACCATTTTAGTGAGTTTTTTTTACCACGTTAAATGAATATTAAACACGAGCAATTCTAGTGTAAAAGATACATTTTACATGGTTGTTCATTGTCAATGTAACAGTTTCAGCAGTGGCAAGTTATTTTATACGGTATTTGTGACAGGCAACATTAAATATGTTAAATTATAAGTGTAACTTTACTATTAAGAAATGGAAATTACGTAAACTCACTATCAGCTATGTTAGATTTGCATCGTTGATTTTAGAATTTTAGAATTTAACCAATACACCAATAATTGTTTACACAGATGACATATCGAATTATTAAAATATGTTACAATTTTGTGTCAACTTGACGTGCTGATGGTCGTTTGGATCCAACATTTGATCTCTAGATTTTCGTAATGAATTAATATACGACTTGCTGCTATCAAAACCATGGAAACCGTACATTTTCAGGATCGCATTGCTACGAAACAAGAAACTAGTCCCCCGTCATCACCTCGACAAGTCGTTCACCCCGAAGCTCCAGAGGTTAGGATTTTAAAGTTACCACGTCTTAAATAGTATTATCGATTGTATTGACGTTGTTTTAAAATGTAAAAGTCTGCTTATTACAGTAGAACCTGTCTAAACTGAACAGCGTCGGGACCGGGCCGACGTTCGGTTTTCACAGGTGTTCGGTTTACCCAGGTTTTTATTAACAGCAATTTTCCTAATAAATGTATGTTGTAATGTACATGTTTATTCGAGTACATAATAAAACAACAACACTTTAGTGTTGACACCTTTACAAGTGTTTATTATTTTAATTATTTGCGTGTCAAAAATGCATATTTTGAGATTCATTTATTACACTCTCGTGAAACATATAACATTTTACACTGTATGTCAATTTCAACACAAAACATGACCGACTATTTTGATTTTCCCAAGTTGATTATTGTCGTATTCTGATCGCTAATTGCACCATTATCCTGTTATCACCGTGGCGAAAAGACGTGTGTTATTGTGTGACCAATTATCGGGTTCACACCTCTGCGGTGTCGCAAAGTGACACCTGACAGGATAAACCGTTCGGTTTATTCTGGTTTTTTTAAGGTTGAATGAGATGTGTGAGATTTGTGATAAAAGCGTTCGGTATTCGGTTTAGACAGGGTTCGGTTTACTAAGGTGTTTTGATATATAAAATAACGGAAAAAATCGGGACCGAAACAGCCGTTCGGTTTTGACAGGGATTTGGTTTTCACAGGGTTCGGTTTGGACAGGTTTCACTGTGATATTCATAACCATAGGTTACAAGAATGGTGTTCATAGTTATTTGGAATTTACGACCTTTGTAGAAAAATCAAACATTTTCAGTCGTCGTTCATTTTTAATAAAACCCATATCTAATTTTAATAACAACGTTTACATTTTTTCTACCACTTGCAGAAAGACGCTATATGGGTTGAGTGGAAGAGGAAAATAAAAGTCATTCATAAAGATCTGATATTGTTTGTTAAAAGAAAATCAGCATCGAACCCCAGAAACAGTTCCCAGGAATACTTAACATGCATCCCGGAAATGGACCGTGAATCCGGTCAACGTACCGTTGTTGTCGATGATAATGACGGAACAACACCTACACTACTCGGCGTACGCGAGCGCCAAACATCTAGTGACACCTCCAACGAAAAAAATGGCTCCGAGTCAAAACTGACTAACACAAGTATCAAGGACGTAATGAGTCCATTGAAGGCTATTGAACAGTCACCAGCGACCACAATGCCAATGCATCGTGCACCTGACACACTACAGTTAAATGAGCCGAACAGTGAAAATCAAGATGCAGCACAAAATAATGAACAAACAACACTATTTGATGGTAATGCTGCAGGCTGTAACCCTCTACGCCAAAAGAAGCCACCACCTCCAATTCCTTTAAAACCATTTTCACATTCTTCGACATCCAATACGATTGTGTCACCCACTCACACTGAATTTTTTATTACAGAGAAATCTGACACTGAAATAAACGACGCCAAAGAAATCCAAACCTTAGTTATTCGGCCGTTAATATCGCCCAAACCTAACCTTCCGTACAAGAAAAGTGATGCATATGGTAAACAAAATAGTGATGCGTCTATGGAATCGCCTTTAACAGTCTGTGTACCTCAAGCGTACACAATCACCTCCCAGAGCATATCATGTACAGCAGAGGAAACCAGTCAAAATGTAACACGTTCTTCTGACGATAAAAATGATGTACCGCCGCGTTTACCACCAAAGCCACACAGGGCATTTTCACGTGAGTCACCAAATAAAAGCATCGACACGACAACCTTTGAAGGAGAAGAAGTGAACACTTCCAAGGCCAGATTACAAAGATTACAACCTAAACCTAGACCGAGACAGATAACCCTAGATACAAACACTGAAACACCATCTTCGTACATTAAATCCAGTGACCATGCAGAAGGAACTTCTGTTACTCCACGAAGTCCCGTGTCAATGCGAATTCTTTCCAATGAAAGCCTGGAAAGTACTTCTCGAAGTCCACGAAGTCCAGTGTCACCGGGAGTTCTTTCCAGTAGATGTCTGGAAAGAACTTATCGAAGTCCACGAAGTCCAGTGTCACCGGGAGTTCTTTCCAGTAGAAGTCTGGAAAGCAATTCTCGAAGTGTACGAAGTCCCATGTCACCGCGAAGTCTTTCCAAAGAGAGACGACTAGAAAGTACTTCTCGAAGTCCACAATGTCCATTATCACCGCAAATTCATACTAATAAGAATGAAGAAAGAACACCACCGCTATCAACTGATAAACATTTTGAACGAGCTCTGTTGGACCCCGAACAATTTTGCGATGACTATGTTAACACCAGTACTTACGGAGATGAAATAGCAGATACGCCGATTACTAAAGCCAGTGCTTCACGTCTTGAGTACCAACAGGATGCCGAGCAAATCATTAGTGATACCACTGCAGCTAGTAGTTGTCAACCACAGTCATCATTATATACAGATATGGGATCAACACAAACTTCAAATATACAACCAATTAAGATTCATGATGGTTATGAAGAAATGGTTAAAAATGAGGATGATTTTTTTTTTACAAATATTGTTAAACCAGAATTTAAAACACCGGTGGTGAATTCTCAGATGAAACAGTCAGGTAAACCAATGACATCTACACAAGAAGACAAAAATGAAGCCCCTATCATTCGTGCGAATGAAATTGAAAACTCTTACACGAACATTGCAGTGAATCCGAAATCAGTGGGTGTAGAAAATAACGATGACTACGAGGACGTTATGGAAACTGGGAAAACCTTTTCTGACAACGAAGTAAACCTAAAACATACTGCTACTCTGGCTAAGGGCTATGCTGACGTAACCAAAATTATGAGTACAGGTCAAACAAAAGAACATTTTTATGATTATTCAGTAATTGATGTGCACGAATGTTTCAAAATGTGTTTTCCAGAAAATACTGAGATTGCTAACGTAGCTTTCAAGCATCATTTAGACGGGTGCTTTTTCAGAGGAGATGGCCTAGAATCGTTTTGTGAATCCACGAAAATTGGAGGCCTTCAAAAGAAGAAGCTATTAAAAATAGTTAACGATGGCTGGAGGCCTAAACTTTAACTTAAAACATCTTGTTTCACCAGTACCTTCCGTAATAATTTAAAGAGATTACGAGTGATTTACGGTTTACTTGATATGAATTGTTGTTGTTGTATCATATTGTACTCATATGCAATATAACACTCATATGTATCTATCAACATACCTAATCGTGTTTTAAAGCATGATTTGAAACAACAGGCTACCCAACATACCAAATTATGTTTTATTGCGCAGTTTTTAATCAAGAGGCTAATATGTCCAAACATATCAAGTAATATTCCATTGCACAGTTAGAAGGTACAGAATGAGATAATCCACAAATCATACCATGTTCGCTTGTTGAATTGCTGAAATTTAATAAAGTAGTTCCAACATAGATAACTGGTTCATATATGATTTATCAAAACAGCCCCAAAATATTGTTTGATTGCATATATTACTATAACATGCCAATGTCCTGATTTATCAATTCATTGTTTTAGATTGCAGTGTATAAAATGCGTCTTCTTAAAACAATTACGGTAACAGGACAGAAACACCTTATTTATTTCTAACTGTACTTTGCCGAATTAAATTTTATTGGATATCTCTAAAGGAATTTTCTATCTGATACATCAAAAAGAATTCCCATAATAAATGCATTTTTTTCTGGAGTTAAGAAGATTCTACTGCTATGTTAAGATGATTTATCTAGGACTTATCCAGCACACACATATAATTTATTTCTTTAAGTACATAACATATACCATAATAATACGTGGTGTACGTATTTTAGCCGTTTTCATTCTATACAGTCAATATACAGTTTGTATGAACATAATTTACAATCTATGGAAACAAAGTACGTTCGTAGACAACCGAATGTGAAAAGTATAAACATGTTGTTATGCTGATAACGTATTACAAATGTACAATAAAACCACTTAAGTGATGTGATGAATGTTTAAACCACATCACTTTAGCAAAATAAACATATTAATGCGGTAGATGTCAGTATGACTGAGTTATCAATAGTTGGTGTATACTTAAATCTTTATTTATATAAACAAGAGCACCGCTTACGGGTGGTGGACGCTCGACTTTATCATATTTGATAGTACTCTGGCCTTTTGTTTATAGAATAGGTTCACCACTGTGATTAAGTATGTTGCATTTCAAGTCAATACATCTGATGAATATCGAAACATTTGACATAAAGCAAAAATTCTAAGTTAAAAAAGGGCAGTAACTAAACCCAAAATCCTTGTTATAGTTACCTCTTCTTGTCTACAGAATGGGTTCATAACTGTGATGAAGCATTTTTAGTTTCAAGTCATTATTTCTTATACATATTGTAAAATTTGACCTACTGCAAAAATTCTAAGTTCAAAAAGGGGAAATTACTCAAATGAAATCCTTGATAGAGTTACTTCCTCTTGTCTACAGAATGAGTTCATCACTGTGATCAGCTCCTCATATAAGTATTGAGAAATTTGACATAAAGCGAAAATTGTAAGTTGATAAAAGGGTAATAACTCCAATAAAATCCTTGATAGTTACCTTATGTTGTCAACAGAAACGGGGTCAGCACCATAAACAAGTACCTTGAGTTTCAACTGAACGTCTTTGATAGTTATTGAGAAATATTATAATTATTTACCAAAAAAATAGTCAAAATATGCTAAAATATAAGTGCAAGCAAGGGCAGATAACTCTGGTAACACAAATCACAGTGTTACCTGCCTTGTTGTAATGGACAACCCTTTTGATTGGGAACAAGTATTAAAAGTTTCAAATGGATACCTTTGATAGTTTTTGAGAAACGGACACTGACAAAAAGCTTAACCAAAAAACGTAACCAAAAAAGTTTACAAACGAAGACGCTGACCTAGACCCAGACGCTGACGCAGTAGACAGAGCGACGACAATAGCTTGACTTGTTTTCTTCGAAAAGTTGAGCTAAAATATACGGAATATGTAGAACGGTGTAATGTTTATGTTGTAAATGGACCTAACAGGGATTAGTGAAAGAAGTACTTTTGCAAACGATTGATGATTCTCCGATTACATTCACAATAAGTTGAAAGTTTATCATGAATCATAGAGCAAAACATAAACTTATCAAATTAACACATATTCGAAATTATGTTAACAAGGTTTATTTAAATGCATAACAAAACCAGTTCAAGATAGCAATATTTACTGCAACACCGAAGGCCAAGGAAAGATAATTCAAAAGTCTGTACAAATGAGAAGCATTTATTTTGAAAGTTACCAAATGCATAATGAAACACAATATACACTTTATGTAAACTTTACCACGGTCTAAAATAAACATTGCTGGTTTAATATGGCTAGTTTTATACAGGAAAACGTACCACATTGTGCTCATCTACAACAAATTGTACGTGGCTACCAATCTTAAATTACATCACGTGTATTTCACAATTAACATGCAAGGGACTTGCGCAATTTAATGTTCTTAGTTTGCGAGGTTGTCTGGTAGATTCATGGACTGGCGCTATATTCAGATTCTCGAAATAACACTGTGCGGGTCTAAAGTGCAGTATTTAAGTATCAATCTGAACCACAACATGAATTCAGAAACAATGGTCATCTTTAGAACATCTGCAGGGAATCGTTTTATCTTATTTGATTTGTATGGATAATCTAGTTCATAATATAGTTAAGATTTGACCAACATATTTCAGTTCATATGTACTAAAGGTTTTCTCCTGAACATGTTAATTATAACGAATGCAAGGTACCCGGCGTAATTTACTACCAATATATAACATACCGTTCCGAACAACAGAGCAACAAGAATATCGGTAGGACCGATGGATGCTCCCCGGTGCCGCTTTGTGACCTTGACCTTAACCCTAAGGACCTGATTCATACGGAGAAACGCTGTCATGTTAATGCAAACATTTGTGTAAAGAAATTTAAAATACATGTACATCCATTCATAGCCAAGTTATTAGTCCGGACAAGCAAAAAAGCCAATTCTGACTTTTGACGTTTAAGTATGACCTTGACCTGTAACCAAACGTTCTGGTTCATGCGCGTGACATGCCGTCTTATTTAGGCAAATAATTGAAAAATCCTGCAATCCAAGGCCAAGCAAACGTATCATTGACCTAGCAACCTGATATATAAGCGGTACACACCAGCTCATGACAGCAAACATTTGTGCCTAGTTACTGTAACTTTTAAAACATGTCTATCCATGGTCAAATTATAGTCTGGGCACGCAAAAAAGCCAATTTATAATCAAAGGGCAATTACTTCATGAAAAATAATCAGACCGGAACGAACTGACAATGTGCGCATGTCCTCTTAATAGGGATGCTGCATCTAATGTTTCATTGAATTCGAGTAATTAGTTCCTAAGATCTCGCGCGGAAACGAAGTACCAGACGGACGGACGGACATGCAGTATGATGGATAAAATTGTCGGCTACATTCATTTGACACCGGGAGAAACTGAATTGCAGTGGAATATGAATTCGGACGGACGGACTAAGCGGGGACAAAATGCTCCGGATCATGAAATGACAAATTATGTCTGGATGTTTTTAATAAGAACATACAAATTTCAATGTCGTATAGGAAATCTAGATATAAAATGAAGACTTTGTCGTCAGAAATAATGACATAATAACTGACGTTTTCGAAATTATTTGTGGACCCACAAACTACTACATAGAGCGAATGTTTTTTATGTGTATGTGTTCAACCAAAATACTTAATTTTTGACCCATTTGGTTCGTTATACTTTATTTGTAGGTTTATCGTTACTAGTAGTGGAATTACCAGGCTAGATGTCAATGTCAACAGGACTAATAGTTCTTTTCAGTGCAATAACTTGAAAAGGATAAGGTGCAGTGTACTAGTGGCAGATATACTGGTTGGCCATGACAAGTAGATAACTAACTGCGAATGAAATGTAGAAGACCGATTTTGATTATGTGACCTGTGGACCAAATAAAAAAAGTATTTTACACACTGTTTGATTGACAGCTAGTTCTCATCGTGATCTATAGGCTATAAGGTTTATTACCTAGAAGACATCAAAAAGCTATACAAATCAAAAGCTTGACATTTTACTAACCATAGTTGGTCTTATTAATGTATGGCCCTGTGCGAAGCAGACAATGGATGTACTGGCTAATTAATGTACTGGCTAATTAATGTACTGGCTAATTAATGTACTGGCTAATTAATGTACTGGCTAATTAATGTACTGGCTAATCGATGATAAGGAGAATTTATCACTGACGGTTTTAGTTTTGTTCGTTTAGTAATTCAATATGATTGAAATGTTTATATGACGTCTGTTAAAAATATATAAAAGGCGAGAACAATGCAATATCAGTTTCCCAATTGCAAATATTTTTTTAAATACTGGAATGCTAAAATGCGTTCTTGTAGTATAAGCCTTTACAACATTGAAACTACGTTTTGAAAACGCAACAACGTGATGTACAAATGTGCCGCTAAACAGTCGCTTATATGAAGAATTTGAAATAATACCCGTCTTACTTTCTGTATTATTTGAGTCGAACCATGCAACAGTCCATACAACAACCATGTACTACAGCTAGGCCATTTTGTGCCCTTTAGATGCATTTGCACGTTAAATGAAGAAGCTCTTTAAATTTCATTGAATAGCCATATATAGAGAGAATAACAGGTTACTTCCTGGTCTTGTGTAATATATCAGGTGTGGCTTAGAATAATATAACGGCGAGTTTTTTTTTTACATATATTTAAAAACTAAGAGCCGCGCTGATTGTACTGAGCCGGCTTTTACACGTTCACGTACATGTAGTTATGGATTTTTAAAAGTTGACTGAATAATACCTTATTAAGTTATTATAAGTTATAATACGTTATTATTAACATTTAGTAAAATTAGCTGTTTTCACTACGAATACATAGATTACACACACGTCTTTTCATATAATATTGGAAACGCAAACTGAATTTGATTGCAACGGTCAATTTCATCGGAGAACACGCATCAACGAATTGTTTTGAGACGCCATTTTCATGATTTTGGAGTTGTGTGGAATTGACATTTTGAAGATCGTTTCAATAATGACTATAGCGTGTTCAATTTTTTTTTTTTTCCTGAAAATGTTGACTTTAGAAGTGGATTTCGAGTAATATGACGTACCTCCAAACATTGACTGATATAAACGCTACTAACCTGATTTAGAAAAATATATATGGCACCTTTGTATCAGGCCCAAATCAGCATAGTGGTATGCTAAACCATGATATAAGATACCAGGAGCGATATCAACTTGCAGGAAGTTTTAAAACGTGTAAAAGGGAGACTACTAATATATGTTTACTATGAAATCGGACACAAAATGTTTAAGTTTAAGTACAAATCACTAAAATCAGGCAGATAGTGACACCTTAAATACATTATTTAAGTTTTAGTGTCCAAGATATTAGCTGATTATTTTCTACAATGACAAAGTGTGTACATACAGTATCAAATAGATTTGCACTTAACATTTAGAACATTTTTCAGTCACTAATCCTTTAGATTCAAAACCATTTTATGTTAAGGTTCGATGTGTACTAAATAAGGTTGTAAAGACGGGTTAGTTGGATTATTGGCCATAGTTGAGCAGTTTGGGATGAGACATGTGGTGACAACATATAATGGATTTAATGAGAATATTAGCGCCTAAATGTGCAGCAGACTTGCGGATTAAAATATGACACGTGGCATTGTAAAGATTGTATCTTCTGTTAATTATATGTAAAATACAATTGAGATTAAGAGCATTTAAGTTGCTACTTTAGATCTAGAGAGTGACGAAGTATTGTACGTTGGTTTATCAGCAAGTGTCGTTAAACTGACATTTTTCTTTCTTCTGATTATTATAATTTCAAGATTTCTAGCTTTAAAACACCAGTTCAGTAGTTCTAATATTCATTGGTTTGATTATTTTTTATGGTTTCCAGATGTTTATAGTGCATTCGTCGTGCAGCACATACCTTTTGGGGGGTGGATGAAACATCAACGGACCAGTGATTAAGCATAAATACACATAAATCGAATGTAATCAATAACAGTCACGCGTAGAAGGCTTGATTATAGTGTTAAACTGAACTATTGATCGATGTGCATGTGCAGTTTGAATGTCACAAACATAGTGTATGAATTCTTAAACAAGTTGGCTCGCGTATGGCATTGAGAATACACACTATACAAGCAGCGATTAGACAGCTAAGGCACATGACACATTTTATTATAACTGCATGAAGTTGTTACTCCATACCATTACAATAATATATCCGTATGTCTTCAGAAAATGTTATTTAATTTTAACTTAATGATATTGTTATATAAAGCATTTGTGTCGCGATGTCGTGATCCCATGTAAAGTAAGTTATAAAATAGTTATTAAAATTCGCTGGTGAAAAGAAAGTAATGGAAGAGACCTGCTCCATACACGACTTTATACAAGGCGGGAGATATTCGCTTCCAGCGGTTGTCAGATTAACCCAGTCTCACTATGAGATTGCCGACAGTGAGGGCCTGCCGACGGACACAGATGTGTTACTCGACAAACTGCATGAAGTAAAATACGCTCGTGTCAAAGGTAATATAACTCAAAATATAGTTTAAAATCAAGTGACATAGTTATGTAAACGGATAATGCATACGAGACGTTTTGCGATAATTATGAAGAAAATATCATAATTATAAGCTGTTAACACTGGTCTGCCACTAATGCGTATTGTTACATAATAACAGAACTGTCACCAAGGTGTATGGTATCATCATAGGCAGATCTCTTTAACAAAGGCGTATGCTGTCATAATACTAGACATCTCTGCCACTAATGTGAATGTGATCATCGCCAGCTATGTTACCAGTGCGTTTACTACCATCTCACACATAACGAAATGTATGCCGTCGTTTTTCGGATGGAAGTTTGTTCAATGTTCATCTTTTATGCAGTTCTCACAGTTGTAGAGTTATGCGCTTAACGTAGAGTTGCAAACAAAACTGTAAACATTCTGCGCACGTGTAATACACGCATTTGTTCGTATCTGGCCTTTTAAACATTCGTATATTATAATTGAGGCATGTCGTGGGAAAACCGGGCTTAATGCATTTATGTAAAGTGGATTTGTGTTCAGAAGAGACTTCCTTGAAACCGAAAATACCATAGAAGCGGAAAGTGCCGTTCTAGATTCGCCTGTACGGACTGCACAGGCTAATCCGGGACGACACTTTACGAACATGAATTAAGCACGTGTTTCCAACGACACGCCTCAATTATGTATTTTCGCCTGTCAATACATGATGTGTAAACATGATCTTACTACATTGATTTCATACCATTGTCTTTTGCCAACATATCTTACCATAATTAACACAATTGTTTGAGATAAGAACCTAGTTCAATACAAGCACAGGGTGTGACAACATGTAATAAATTTTAAAGGTTATTTTATAGTGACATACATTGGTATTTAATTATTTGCCAGTCAATGAGCAACTTTTACGCAAAATGTTATGAACGGATGCGCTTAGAATTTTCTGGATGGTTAGAAATGGGTCACTGAAATAAATGTTGGCGGTGATCTGAATAAAAATATAGACCCAGGTTTAAAAAAAAAAAAAAGGATCCTTTTGAGGGGAGATATGGCATATTGGCTGTCTTGCGCTCGTCTAGTCAATTTTGTTTTTCGAAGTGAAAAACATATTCAAGTATATGCACATAACAAGAGCTGTTTGTAAAACAGGTATGTCCCCTTCAAGGTTAAAGTAATCTTTAAAATATCAATTGAGGTGAAGATCAGATAAAAACTGTTGGACATAGAGAGCGGAAACTGCTCAAAAGGCCCATTTTAGATAAATCAAGGGCCATAACTCTTCGGTTCATGGGGCGATTTGGTTGATCATCAAATTTGGCTAAGTTATTACGGTCTCAAACTTTTTCATCCAGTTTGGTGAAGATTGGATGAAAACTGTTTGACTTAGAGCGGAATCGGCTTGAAAGGCTAAATTTTAGATAGTTCAAGGGCCATTACTCCACAGTTCCTCTGACCATTTGGTTGATTATCGAACTTTGCCGAGATGTTATGCCCGCAAAGCTTTTCATGAAGTTTGGCGAAGATCGAATGAAAACTGATGAAATTAGAGAAAGGCAACGGCTAAAGAGGCCAGTTGTAAGCTCAAGAATGTCTGGGGCGAATCGGCTGATTATCGAACCTGGCCTAGATATTGGACTTAAAGAGCTGAAACGAAAGTGGTCTACCAACGGACCGACTGACCGACCGACAGAGATACGGACGAAACGACATTAGCAAACCAATATACCCCGCCATCTTCGATGGGGGAATAATATCCCACTCTTGACAGACGTCTAGCACACAGGTAATGTTGTCGTGAAGAACTACCTATAAGAAAAACAATTATATACTGGATCAAAATCTGAAATCAAAAGTCACTGGTATTAACGTTACAGTTGAGCTCCGGGGCAATGGTTGCTCAATTCCATTTGAGCCTCTCTTCAATTTAAATTGCATTTTATTAACAAGGTAACGTATTTCAACAATATACATGACATTGTGACAATGATTGATATATGCAATATGTTGGCATATTATTAGAAAATTTAACTTAAATGCTTAGAAGAGAAACTACCAGTAGCCAACTTGGTTTAAATATATTTTTCTTTCGCCGTTGGTTATCGTATTCCCTGATTTGTTTCCGCTATTAGTATTGCCGTTAAGCAAGGAAGATCAAGCCATATCATCGAAGGGTCTAGAGTTTGTACGGCACCGCAGAAAACTGGTGGGCAGGGAGTTCTTCTTGCCGGCTGAATACCACGGACACGTTCGGTGCATTCCTAGACCTGGTTCCAGAGAATCGTTTGTAACCATTCGAGAGGTGAGCACATTTAATATTAGATTTCTTTATAAGGGAAGCTGATCAACGTATGAAACACCATACCATATATAACCTGGGCCATATCCACAAAGCTCTTAAGGAAAAGTTTAACTTATGTCTAATTAAAGTGAAAATTTAAAATAATATTTTCTTTGTGATAAGCAATACTTTATCTTTATAATATGGTAAAATAAGAAGCATCTATTTATTCTAAACCAGATTAAAACCACTAAAAAAACAACAAACTAAAATGAACCAGCCACAGACTTAAGGAATATTATGATTTTAAGACATTTACTTAAGATTTTACTAAGAAACTTTGTGGATATGGGGCCTGAAGAATTTTATCAAACTCATTTTTCTAATTATGAATATCAGTTGGAGAATTCTACTTGCTTTTAAACTTACATCAACCTAATTTAAAAAGGAGAAGAAGGACTTTTTAAATGGTAAATGCCTGACGTTGTATGAGTTCTGTCCAGTGACAAGTCACAATATGATCACACACGGAACTTAATATATTATAATTTACCACAGGTTTTGGACGATTTACCTCGGTATGTGAAAGTCATCGAGAATACGCCCTCGTGCAATACTTCCGGTGGGCTAGACTTAGGACCAAATGTCCCCAGTGGAACAGTTTTATTACTCTCCGAAATATATAGCACAACGAGCAGCACGTGTCGTTATCTTGTATGTTCTCATGGCAACCGACAATTCCATTTCCGAGAGGATCAAAGGGTCTGCATGGAGGCTTTTAACGATTGGCAGTTACACCGATTTTCTGAGGTGTCTAGCATGCCCATTTTACCCGTGTGTGTACAGTTTGGTTACATTCACCCTAATGATATTGTTTGCAATAATGACACTGAGGCGGCCACACTTTTAATGATACTTAGCGGACCTCTAGAAGTGACAGAATTCATAGAGACTAATATGTTATTGGCATGGAATTCAAGCGGCGAAAATGAACCGTGTACAAAGGTCCTTGTAATGCAAAACGCGGCACATGACCGAGATGTTTCGCTTTTGGCAAGCATTTCTGATGAAGTTGGAAAGGAATATATTGAAAAGCATTTCCAACAATACAACGATACCGTGTGGATGAGAAACAGCATGTACGCATTACTTGCAGACACAGATGGAGCACTGATCGGGCTGAAGAAACCCATAGCAAATGGTTAGTTTTGTGTAATTTTGAATGTTAGTAATGTATGTTTCGTTGGCAATAATATGTTCAATTATATAACGGCAATTGTAATATTACAATTAAAAATATCGCATGACAACATTCTTACCAATATAAAGAAGTGAAATATGCTGATTAAGGATCAGTATATTTCAATTGAAACAAAATAGTAATCATTTTGTATGAAAACGATTTTTTAAAATTTACAATGGGGTCTGAAAAACTTGAATTTCTGAACATGTTTTCCACAAATCTTTATTACTAACTACGATCAAAAATAATGCTCATACGTGGGCTTAATTTGTACTATATTTTTACAATGAATGAATGCCTACAAGCAAATGACTGTTTTGATAGTGTCCTTTTTGAAAGCATAACAATTTCTAAGACGGTTGTCTCTTTCCAGAAGATACTGTTCAACCGCAGGAAGACAGATTCGCTATGAGAAGTAAGCCGCGTTTCTTGCATGTAATACTGGTCTTGTTTTTGCAATATGCATTGCATAACATTTACATTTCAAATTATGATTAATATTGTTGCAAAAGCAATGCTAACATTTTGACACTAATCGACGCTAGATCTTAATCAGTTCTTATATCGATTGGGATGCGCATTAAGGTTGTTCGAGTCATTTGAAGACAAAAATCTAAATAAATATGACAATTATTGGTAGGTTTGTCAACATTTACACGTCCATTTAAAGAATAACAGAATAGTATTATACCTGTAAATTTT
The DNA here is from genome assembly GCA_027627225.1 of Congeria kusceri. Lineage (NCBI taxonomy): Eukaryota > Metazoa > Mollusca > Bivalvia > Myida > Dreissenidae > Congeria > Congeria kusceri. The sequence goes on from CM051035.1 coordinate 24,795,269, forward strand.
GTATATCTTTCTGCAATCTTACAGATACTAAACCAGATGAATCTGTTAGACCAAAGGCTACTCTACAAACGGTTTGTTGTATATAATATAAATTGTCTCTATCAAAGCTACTATAGGCAGATAAGCCTTGTATTAAGACATAAACTATGGTTATGACAAATGGACAAGAAATTTAGGAAAGTGGTTCTATATTATACATGTATCGATATTAAAAAATCACAATACTTAAAAGATTGTACATGTATATTTTAAATACAAATACATATTAGCTGAGAAGGAGTTTTAAGAAAGGGCAACAGACAGCTCCATTTGAAACTTAAATTTAAGTCTATAAAAAGAAAAGACATGTACTTTAATCTGAAACTTCACGATGAAAAGTAAAATATGGTTATAGAGTTTTCTGAGAAATCGTCATTCTTTGTTTAAAATGTTATCATATAAATGACGTAAACAGCATAGACTTGTACTGTTTTTAAACAGTATTTCATGATATCAATTAAAACGTTGTTTTGTACGGGTTTTTTTTTCTTCTTATAACTAGGCTAAAACCCCCAGCCGTTTACCTACAGAGGACTTCAAACAGGTTTGTAAAACAAGAGCACCGCCTACGTGTGCTGGACGCTCGACTTTCTCATATTTGATAGTACTCTAGACTTTTGTTTATAGAATAAGTTTATCAGTGCCATAGGTTATTTTGAATTTCAAGTCAATACCTCTTATAGATATTGAGAAATTTGACCTAAAGCAAAACATTCTAAGTTGAAAAAAGGATAATAACTCCACCAAAATCCTTGATATAGTTACCTCATCTTGTCTACAGAATGGGTTTATAAATGTGATCAAATATTTTGTGTTTCAAGTCAATACCTCTTACAGATATTGTGAAATTAAATCTAACGCGAAATTTCTAAGTTGAAAAAAGGGCAATTACTCAAGCAAAATCCTTGATAGAGGTACCTCCTCTTGTCTACAGAATAAGTTCATCACTGTGATCAACTACTTTGAGTTTCAAGTCAATACCTCATATAAGTATTGAGAAATTTGACCTAAAAGGAAAATTTCAAGTTATAAAATGGGTAATAACTCCAACAAAAATCTTCAAGAGTAACCTCCTCGTGTCTGCAGAATGGTTTCAGCATCATAAACGAAGTACCTTGAGTTTCAGTTTAATGTCTTTAATAGTTATTGTGAAAATTTAAAAATAAATTACATTGTTTTTTTGTTTTACATGGATACCTTTGATAGTGTTTGAGAAACGGACTCGGACAAAAACCCTAACCAAAAAACTTAACTAACGCAGACGCTGACGCAGCCGCAGACGACAGGTGGACGACAATAACTCGACTTTTTTTCTTCGAAAAGTCGAGTTAACGAGACATAGAGCCATCAGCGATTTTCAAAATAAGAATGATACGACATGAGCATGTATATAGATTGCAAATTAGTTCTTATTATAAATGTTTCAACGGTTTTCTTAAACTTAGTTGTTTTATCCATGTCAACGAATAATCGAATATTCAATATTCGAACACCTGACCGAATATTCGAATATAATATAGGTACTCGAATATCAAAGTTATAAAATAAAATAATCTTAAGAAATGAAAAAGTATATCCTCTGCAACGGTGATCTTTTGTTTTGACAGTTTGAGAATTTGACACATTATTTAACACATGGCTTGAATGCGCCACTTGTGAAGACTGATTATAATCAACGGGAGGATAGATTGACACCTATGATACGGACCCATATGTCGTCTGTAGGTCAAATTATGTTTCTAAAGGGACCATGTCTCTGAAATGGGACCTGCAGTCACAGAAGTGTGCATTAAAACAGCATTATGATATGAAAGTCGACAAAAATATTAGTATTGGCATAAAATAATGTGAAACTAATGTACATGTAGACCCTAATGTGCTTTCGTCATAAGCATTGATGCATTTTGAAAACAAAATCATAATATACTTTCCTGTTTTATTGGCCCTTTTTGTTTTCATTTTGACATCAGAATTGCAAGTATCTTTTATAGCGGTTGTTTGCACACAAGCAAACTAGTGTAGTTGGTTATTGGTGCTGTCACCCTTCAATTATTGTTAAGGCCCCTGAGATACGAGTGTGATGCCCGTGGTTTTCATTTTGCAAACATTTGTGTTGTTTTATTATAATAATAACATTATGTTCTATAATTGTTATATGTATCCTATGGTGGCATAGAACTGCCTTACGATAACCACATAAGTTTCGCGATAATTATCACGTTAACCACTTAAGTATCGTGTTATTTATCTTGTATCTTGTTAGTGTTCGCGATAGTTTTCTTTGTCATTTATTTTCTGCTTAACTGAAATGTGGCCTGAAAGTGCCCCAAACTGACACCAGGATTTCAGTTAACAAAAACATAACATTAAGTGGTAACAGGAATATTAACGTGTTTTGATTTACGTTACTAGATAATTATCACGAAAAATATCGCGATATTCAGATACTGCGGAAGACCTCGAAAACAAATTAAGTAGTATCAGGAATATTATCGTGTTAAGATTTACGTTAACAGATAATTAACTAGTAACAGGAATATTATCGTGTTAAGGTTCGCGTTAGCAACATATTGCGGAACACCTCGGGCAAACTAAGTGGTAACAGGAATATTAACGTGTTATGATTTACGTTAGCAGATAATTTTCATGATACAATTCGCGTTAGTTAGATAATTCGAAGACCTAGAAAATGTAACTTATGTCACTTATAGGCACTTTTAGGTCATTTAGTTTAATAATAAATTATCTAACAGAAACATTTTCGTAAACGGTAACTTAATATTCAGATAAATATCGCAATAAATAAGTAGTAACACGAATCTTTTCGCGAACGCTAACTAGTTAACGTGATATTTTTCGCGAAAATTATGTGGTTAACACGATACTTAAGTGGTTAACGTGATAATTATCGCGAAACTTATGTGGTTATCGTAAGGCAGTTCTATGCCACCATAGTATCCGATAAATAATGATGATTATGATGATGTTGATAATGATGATGATGATGATGGTGGTATGATGATGATGAAGAAGAAGAAGAAGGAGAAGAAGAAGAAGAAGATGATGATAATGGAGGTATACAAAATGATAACTCTTTCATAAAATTACCGAATATCGAATAATATTCGAATACTGAATTTGAATATTCGATTAGCGTTTTAGTATTTGTTGTCATCCCTAATTATATGCGAATTCTATTGGATACAAAATAGATATTTTCTTGATTTTAACTTGAACATTAATCGAGTAATGGGAGCTGCTTAATCAAAATATAATGATACACAATATATGACGTTTAGCATGTTTTTAGTTTAATCCATACCCTTACCTAAAACCATACACAACAGCATACATATTGAATATACTCGTGTTAAGTATGTTAATCTGTTTTCAGGACTGTGGTGCTTCTAGACAGGAAGTCTTTCCACTTGCGTCGCACTTACAGATTGCTCTGCCTGAATCAGTCGAGGTTTTTATGTTCATTCTCTCAATTAATTTTCAATAAATATGTTCTATTAAATATCTTGAAAGTCACAAAATTAACACGTTGTATAAAATTAAAAATGTAAAATGTCACTGTTACTATAACACGTTTTTCATTTGCCAACTTTACGTAAACTTTTCTGTTGTAGAAAGACACCAAATGGATTGCATGGAAGAAAAAAATAATTTCCATTCATGAGCAACTCTTATCTATTGTGAATAGAAAATACTCTGCCAACTTACAGAGCCAAGAACAGTTATACATAACATGCGTTTCTTCTGATTCTCCTAAACTAACTGATACACAGACAATCATGTTAGAACCGAAAGAAGGAAAAACTCCAATAATAGGCACTGGAGAAACGAGTCAAGCATTGAATGACAAAGTGAACGAAACAATTACAAGAGATTTACGACAGGTGATAAAATGTGGTACCGTTCGAAACGAGTATGTCAATCCATTCAATGAAAACAGACAGCCTGAGGAGAAAACGAAGCCGGTTACAAGTCGTCACAATGAGCAATATCTAAATGAAATTAACAATACCAGACAAGACACCAGTCAACAAAAAGCAACACAAAGTTCAAATCCTGGTCAAGTCATTCCTCAACGCCCAACACAACTACAAATCCAACCATCTACATCTTCAAGGTTAGTAGTATCCTCGGTTTCATCGAATGACGCGCTGTCGACACCGATCGCAAATCTCGCTCCAGCCAAATCCGACGCGGAAAGGATAGCGGTTAAAGTTAGCCCGCCGCACAAAGCACCGGCTCCTCGCCCTTTAGTATCAGTAAAACCTAGCGTGCCTTCTAAGAGAATCAATGTTGAAATCAAGGGAAAAGGTGTTGCAGCTTCTGGATCCACTTCCACAGTTTCAACAGAAAAGGGATCGTCGAATGTAAACAACAACACCAATAGAAAGTGTGGTTCACACGATACCAACTATGCAGATGCGGATGCTGGTTTCCAAGAAAGAAAAACTATATTTGACTCAATAAAAGAAATCCCCCGATTACCACCTAAATGTCAAACAGAAATGACATCCAGAACAATATATGAATCCCCCGATAAAACACATCCCCATGTTCAATACGTTAATACTTCGGAGACTGGAAGTGAATGTTCATTTGAAACGATAAACAAACCAACCAAACCATCAAAACAAGCAAGTTGTCCAAGGCAACTGTCGCCGAAAGTTCAGACTGTTGAGAAACCATTTATAACTGCAGTTGGTCCAACACCGCCTCCACCACCACACAAAGACCTGCCACCGGATGTATCTATTCAGGAAACGATGTATGATTATGTGCGTGTTCATACGACTGGAAAAGTTAGATCAGTACAATGGCCACCCAAACAATCAAAAACATCGTGTGATACAAATACGTCACCAATACATTTAAATACATCATCAAAGAAACCTCGTGATGAAGTAAAACTTAATGATACCCGAACAGTCACTGATAAAGAATATGAAATAATGGAACACGACCGTGAACATTCATTTATTAGCAAAACAGTTCATTCAGGATCGAAGGGTATGCCATACAATCGTTTCCAATCGAAACAGACGGAGAACCCTACAACAAACTTATATGTGAACAAGCCAATATATCAAAGTATGCCAACAAAACAGAGTGAAAGCTCATACACGAATATAGCAGTTCCTTTTACGACTACAAAATTTAAACCACTACGAACACCGTCACAAAAATGTACAGCAAAATTGGAAGTCATGGTATCAGGTGGAAAGGGAAATCAAACCGACAGTTCTGTCAAGTCAAGTAAAGATAATCATGGTCTGAAGGCTACCCCGGTGGCTGGGACAACGAATGTGGCTACGGGTTTTGTTGACGTAACAAACATTATGCGTAGCGGTCAAACTCGGGAACAGTTCTATGGATATACAGTACTTGAGGTGCATGAATGTTTCAAAATGTGTTTTCCAGAAAATATTGGCATTGCTTATTTAACTCTAAAGCATCATTTAGACGGTGCGTTTTTCAGAGGGGATGGCTTACAATCGTTTTGTGAAACCGCTAAAATAGAAGGCATCGAAAAGAACAAATTGATCAAAATTATTGATGATGGATGGAGACCAAAACTTCAATCCAACACTCCAGGTTTAATCATGAACTTGTGAAAGCTTTTAAACTACTCAGGATTGGTGATTTTGAAAACGTGATTATGTACTCGTGTATATGAAAAACAATCTTCGTTTTAAACACTAACATGGTTATAATTAAGAACATTTGTACATATTTTCTCAATGGTATTTGTGATTTACTTTTTCTGTTTTGATATGAACGGATTTGAAATTGATTTTAGTTGCATATTATGCATGTTGTATCGATTTCTCCTTTTTCCGTTTCTTACGTTTGAAGTCATATAATAAAACAAACAGCTAAAAGTCCATTTGTATAACAATATATTTCAACAAGAAAATTTAAAAAAAAACAACAAGAGCTGTCGAATAACCACGCGTTCGACTTTTCTTTTGCCTTTCAGACTAACTAGCGTTTTATTTCTTAAACAAACTGTATGGATAGTAGGGGCCAATAAACAAAGATAAATTTCGTTCTCGAGTGACTGAGTGGAAAGCATTTATTTTTTTTAAAGACAGTGACCTTGACCTTGACCCCACCAACCCCATATGCAATCTCATGAGATGTCTAGCTATACGGTATCTATAAATTAAGTTATTATTATTTCATTATTATTAATATTTCAATTTGTTCTCAAGTAATTGAGCATAAACTGTTTTTTCTCTATTTTTAGTAACAGTGACATTGACCCCACCCACCCTACCCCAACCCAATTGCAATCCCAAGTAAAATATTACTGTAGACTATCTATGTATGAAGATTTATTCTCGAGTTAGAGAGTGGAAATCAAAAGTTGACGCCGCCACCCCACCCGCGGGAATGTAAAGGTTCTACGTGTAAAAAAGCCCATAATTTTGACAAACTAGAGTTATCAAAAGTGGCCTATGGGTTTATTTTATATAGGAAATAAGTATTTTAAGTTTGAATGAAATCGATTAGGCATTCCTGAGAAACTAGCTTACCGAAAACGTTAACCTATCTACATAACTTGTATGTAAAATTTCTAAATGTAAAAAGTCCCATAATTTTGACAAATTTCAAACCAGACTTATCAAAATTGGCCTATGGTTTCATTTTAATATAGGAAATAAAGTTCGAATGAAATCCTTCAAGCCATTTCTGAGAAACTAGCTTACCGAAAAACTTTAACCTATCCAAATGTCTTGTATGTAAAATTTCTAAGTGTAAAAAGGCCCATAATTTTGACAAATTTCAAAATAGAGTTACCAAACTTGGTCTGTAGGTTCATTTTAATATGGGGAATAAATGTTTAAGTTCGAATGAAATCCTTCAAGCCATTCCTGAGAAACTAGCTTACCCTAAAACTTTAACATAGACAGAACGCCGACGCCGACGCCGACGCCGGGGCGAGTAGAATTGTTCGCCTTTTCTTCGAAAAGTCACGCTAAAAATGCAATTCATCTCTATATAATTATATACATGTATAAATATTGAATAAAAATATTATATATCTTATCTAATGGTTTGAATATGTGTGTTTGAATGTTTTCTGCATCGTTTAATGATACATTCTAATTTTAATATCAATAGTATATAATGAACTAAACAGTTTTATTGTGCACCCTGTACAACTTCCTATAAGGTTATAACCGATATAAATATTAAACTTGATAAGCCATGTTCATGTTTATGAACCTGATAACCCATGTTTGGCTTGTATCAACATCATATGACATTAAAATAAATTGTAATTCCTAAGCAAACCGTGTTGCCTTGAGTCTAAACATATGCAGTATGTGCTTATGCAACAGGAATTTGACACGTTGATATGATAATAACTAGTAAACACATCATTATGTATATTACTTCGTAAATATAACAGTCATTTGTGCGTCTAATGAGACAGAGTTTGAGAAAATGTATGCAAAATTGACGAAGTTATAAACTACCAAACAAATGTACCATATGATTTTGGTGTCTGAAGTTCATACATTGTGTGTGTGTGTGTGTGTGTGTGTGTGTGTGTGTGTGTGTGTGTGTGTGTGTGTGTGTGTGTGTGTGTGTGTGTGTGTGTGTGTGTGTGTGTGTGTGTGTGTGTGTGTGTGTGTGTGTGTGTGTGTGTGTGTGTGTGTGTGTGTGTGTGTGTGTGTGTGTGTGTGTGTGTGTGTGTGTGTGTGTGTGTGTGTGTGTGTGTGTGTGTGTGTGTGTGTGTGTGTGTGTGTGTGTGTGTGTGTGTGTGTGTGTGTGTGTGTGTGTGTGTGTGTGTGTGTGTGTGTGTGTGTGTGTGTGTGTGTGTGTGTGTGTGTGTGTGTGTGTGTGTGTGTGTGTGTGTGTGTGTGTGTGTGTGTGTGTGTGTGTGTGTGTGTGTGTGTGTGTGTGTGTGTGTGTGTGTGTGTGTGTGTGTGTGTGTGTGTGTGTGTGTGTGTGTGTGTGTGTGTGTGTGTGTGTGTGTGTGTGTGTGTGTGTGTGTGTGTGTGTGTGTGTGTGTGTGTGTGTGTGTGTGTGTGTGTGTGTGTGTGTGTGTGTGTGTGTGTGTGTGTGTGTGTGTGTGTGTGTGTGTGTGTGTGTGTGTGTGTGTGTGTGTGTGTGTGTGTGTGTGTGTGTGTGTGTGTGTGTGTGTGTGTGTGTGTGTGTGTGTGTGTGTGTGTGTGTGTGTGTGTGTGTGTGTGTGTGTGTGTGTGTGTGTGTGTGTGTGTGTGTGTGTGTGTGTGTGTGTGTGTGTGTGTGTGTGTGTGTGTGTGTGTGTGTGTGTGTGTGTGTGTGTGTGTGTGTGTGTGTGTGTGTGTGTGTGTGTGTGTGTGTGTGTGTGTGTGTGTGTGTGTGTGTGTGTGTGTGTGTGTGTGTTTTCTCCAGGAAAGTAGTCTTTTGACATATCTTGATTATGTTTAATTTAAATGATTTCATTATAATTTAGTATTATAGCAACGCGGCAAATGCCTCTGGTTTGCACGTGGAGGAAGAACGCTCGAATGACGACCATTTACGGGGCTGATATAATATGTTACTCATTATCATCAAAAGTACATAATTGGGAAAACCGGTCTTAATGCATGTGCGTAAAGTGTCGTCCCGGATTAGCCTGTGCAGTCCGCACAGGCTAATCCGGGACGGCACTTTCCGCCTACAGTGTATTTATGTTTAGAAGAGACTGCATTGAAACAGAAAATACCATAAAAGCGGAAAGTGCCGTCCTGGATTAGCCTGTACGGACTGCACGGGCTAATCCGGGACGACACTTTACGCACATTCATTAAGACCGGTTTTCTCACGACGCGCCATATATACATTATTCTGCAAAAGCATGCGCTATTTATCAACGTCTACGTGTAATCATTAATTTTCTGGTTAGTTTTCCGTATCTAGATACGACGTTTACAGTATAATGTGTTGATTCATGTTCATCATGAATTTCACTGAAATGGAGATATGTAAACATGTTCATGTCTATCTAGTAGGCTAAAGTAGTGGAGTTATTGACAGAGAACTCGTGACGCCATCGTAGAAACATAATGCAAATTAGCCAAACACGTTTTGGAACATAAGCTAATTTGGAACAACTTATATCAGATTTGGACTGCGAATTGGGGTTAACAATCGGGTAAAATAGTAAAATAGTGTCCTTAAAAACAATATTGTAAGTGCTTTCACGTATAAACTGGCAACATATTCTATGTGTGTTTCATCTTAAACTGTGCATAGACATAAACCCTCAAATGCATTATATCTATACTCCATACAATTAATGCAAATTGTTTTCGCTATATACGTTATAACTGTGAATTGTTTTGACTTCAAATGTACAATTATTTTAGACATGTTTTTTAATTAGTGTTATTTTAATGGGATTAAAAAACAACATCCGTCCTAGGGTGTATTAAAATTTATATCATGAACATTTACTTCCTAATTCTGCTTATCAAATTCAACTAAAATATAAAACTTAATGTAATCCTCGGAAGGAGTACCGGTAAATATAAGAAATCTAGTAGTGACTCGGACATTTGAACTTTATTTTCAGCCTTGGAAATCTTGACAGGAAAAATAATTGTTCTAAAAAAATACGCATTTAATTGCACAATATACTGATGGAAATAGAGTACTTAAACGGCAAATTATTTCCTCAGTACTTATTAATTGTCAACCTTTGGACGGCTTGTTAGACATGTTTAGTGCCGTGCCGTAATTTCTGGCCAAAACAACAATCAATAATTGTAATGATATAATCCAACAGAGAATGATATGATAATATTCATCAACATCTGGATTATGTCGTTAGTCATTTCTGGTGGTGAAATTTGAGGCCAGTTAGACGATAATTTTCACGTAATGGAATTCAAATGCTAGATTTTTAAAATCTTTAAAGTGATATGTTTGTCGTTAAACAACATCGTAAAAAACATACTATTAACAAGGATATTCGTAAACTGATGGATGCTCCCCTGGAATGCGCTTTGTCAAGCAATACAAATGCAATGAGAAGGGCAGAGATAGTAAAATGACTAAAAAATCACAAGAACTGCAGGACCAAATCTGACATCAAAATTGTATGTGAACATATCACACAAATACCACATGAACATGCAGAAGATCACAATTGTAAAACAAAAATGAAAACAAAATAAAATAAATCGAAGTGATAGATCATTACTGTACTATGGTTATTTCAGCCGAGTTATTTAACTTCCAATAAAGTATCATTGAATTTTATATAGCAGTTCCAGAGAAATAGACATGACACAATTGAAAGAAAATTCAAGAATTGTGCACTATTTACTAATTTCAGAAATATTCAAAGTCCCATAACTCTAAGAGAAATCATTGATGAGGAGCGTCCTGGTAATATGCACACCTCCATGAAGCTTCTCATAAAGTTTCGTTGAATTCTGGCCAGTAGTTGCTGAGAAATAGCCCGGACAAAAAAGTCAAGAATTGGGCACTTTATACTAAATTTCAGAAATATTCAAAGTCCCATAACTCTGAGAAAAATCATTGAAGTTGAACGTCCTGGTAATATGCACACCTCCTCTTAGTAATGAAGCTTCCTTTTAAGTTTCGCTGCATTCCGGCCAGTAGTTGCTGTGAAATAGCCCAGAGAAGGAAGTCAAGAATTGTGCACTATATACTAATAACAGAAATATTTTAAGTCCCATAACTCATATCATTGAAGCGGAACGTCCTGGTATTATGCACACATCCTCTTGGTAATAAAGCTTCCCATCAAGTTTTGTTGAATTCCGGCCAGCAGTTGCTGAGAAATAGCCCGGGCAATAAAGTTGGACGGAAGGACGGACGGACAAAGCGGCAACTATATGCTCCCCCGAAATGTGTCGGGGAGCATAAACAACTATTAACAATACTTAAAAACATGTTTTTGCAGAGTATAAAATGAAATCCAAATGTTAGATATACTTTAAATCTGAAAGAAACTATTTTGTCATAAGACAAAATCATATGCGTATAAATAACATACTATTAACAATACTTAAAATAAGTTTTACAATGAATAAACCCCAGTTACGATAGGGGATTATATTATATGTAACCATTAAAAAAAAAGCATTTTGACTTGTTCCATTAGTATTTTTATCACATTTTAACTGCTTTATCTCATTATAACTTGAAGTTCGATGCTGATCGGGTATATGTATGCATACACCATCGGTGTTAGTCGGTAAATATTCAGTTTTGCTATATTTATTCGAAAACCAGTGAAGCAAAAACGTGTACAGTACAGCAAATAGGTTGTAGGATTAAGGATACAAAAATAACATAAAATAAACATTAAAAGAAGCACGCAATTGGAAATATAAGAGATAAAAGTGAGATGGACAATATAAGAATTTCGTATTGAAATGTGTGAACGTAAGTATAACACTATTTACGTATTTAACTATAAGTTTGAGAATATGTTTTGTATCTTGTTTTTTTTCTCCATAACGCCAAGATAAATTCGCAAACAAGACAGCATAACTCGTCCTTTAAAAGCCAGAAGGGGCTATCAGCGTTCTTTGCATATATGCTGATGGCACCTTCTGGCTTTCGTGGTCGGAATGTTATACTATTACCATCTACAATTAGCATTTACGATATTAATGCATTATACGCTGGCCTTTCCATCGAAGACAGTTGTAGGGTGATAACGTCATGTGGTTTGAAAAAGTACTACTGGGAGAAAAACACTGGTGCCTCTTTGAAACAATGTAAACACATATAGAAACCGACTTTCGAAAAATATTTTCGGTAACGTGCATTCCTCTGATTATACACTCAATCATGCTGACACCAGTCCATGAATTATACGCACGATTGAACACGTAAGACTACATTTAAAACGTACTGTATTGCACGGATAAGAAACCAAAACTGGCAAATAGATTGATACATTTCTGACATGTCACTTTCAGTTATTTGTTAAATTAATGCAATTGATATTTATTGTTGCACTTTTTCTCGCCACGAGTACAAAGCGCGTTACTATGATTAAATTCATGTAAACATCATTTGTCCTAGTTTTATTACCAAAAATAATTCATACATTTTCGTAAATAGCAATTAAATGACAGACAATAACCGTATAGTGAAAACTCAAAATAAATGTATATCATATAACGAGTTAACGGACTCATGATAGGAAGATTGTATGGTGCATTCGATATAGTTTGTTCAATTTCGGTCATTTTAAACGCATAAATGAATTGTAAAAGTAGATACTGAACCAAAAAAGAAGCTTTTCGTAAAGTACGAGCCAAATTGTCACGGATACGTAAGAGATGTACACACATAAATACCTGTGATTATTGTAAAATTGTTCTTCTTTGCTAATTCGACCATTTAATCCCAGTAAATTCAAACTTAAACAACAAACAGAAGACTTCAGTCAAATCTTTTTAAACATTAACAAATTATTTACATTCAAACTTAGCGATGGTTTCTTGTTGGTTCAGTATAATTATATACATGTAATGCTACTTGTGTTTGGTGAAATGACGGTCAACATAATAAGCACAATCCAAAAAAGACATCAACGTCGATCGCGTCAAACAACTAAATGGTTCTTATGTCATCCGTATCATTATATCACACGTAAATATGGCATTCTTTGGGTATTGGGACATCATTTGATTGACAGCTTTTCTCTGTGAGGGAATAGCAAACAAAAGAAAGATGTCGTCGACGTCCACATACGCCAATGAAACCATCTGCTCCATAAATGACTTCATGTCCGACAAAAGATGCTTGCTTCCGGCGGTTGTCAGGGTAGCCCCGTCGGACTATGAGATTCCTGACAATGATGAAGTCATGCCAAGGGAGACAGAAATGTTACTGGATAAACTTGATCAAGTTAAATACGCTCGTATCAAAGGTAAACTAACTCATCTAAAACCACACCACCAATACAACGTGATATGATGTGCATGTGATATTTCTTCAATCTCGGGTCAGAATAAAGTGCGGAATCAACTTCAATAGCGCGACTTAATTTTAATTTTACAATTTCATGTCAATATTTTCATCTCTTCCGTTACCAAATTTTAGTATTCAGCACCCACGCAGACCGATGGCGTCCTCGATTTTTGTAATATAGAATACTTATGAAAAGGAAGTAAGAACACTGAATTTTTTTATACAGTGTTACCATTCATCAATGAAGAGAGAGTGATAACATTCAAGGGTATAGAATGTGTACGTCTACGCAGTGAACTGGTGGGCAGGGAGTTCTTTCTACCGGCCGAATATGACGGCAATGTGCGATGTATACCCCGACCCGGTTACCGAAAATCTTTTACTACAATTGCACAGGTATATATAGAGAATACATGGTTGGTGCCGGGATGGAGAAAGTTTATCCGGTGATGCTTAGAAAATGAAAATAGGGCGAGCTTTAGCGAGCCCTATTTTTGTTTTCGGGCCGAACCGGATAAACTTTCTCCATCCCGGCACCTACCGTGTATTCTATTTATCATGATTTCTATTCAATTAAATTTAAAAACAACAAACACATTAAGTTTAAAAAAAAAAATCTAGACGGGCCTCGACCTAATAACTCGCTTGCATGAATGCGTACTACCCGGACAAAAATAGTTCTCTATTTCTTAATCACCTTTTTCAAAAAGCAAAAGTAAAATATTCATGTATCTCATTTGCTGATGTCAGTACGACACGAAAATGACGCAGTAAATCTGCTTTTGTTATAAACCAGATTATATTGGTTTTTAAAGTGTTAAATTACGTCACACCAACTACGTCATTCATTTTGAGTTGTAAGTTTACAAAATGTAGTCAAACCAGAACGCGAGTGTTTTGCAGTTTAAAATACATGAAATCGGAAAAAATATTTAGTGTTTCTGTGTTTTGGATGGATTATATTATGCAATAGCATTCAGATAAAAAGTGTATGGAATATTTGCCTCGAATGGAAACGGTGAGATTGCTCCCTTTTCAATTTTCTACGATTTACTCGGATAGTATTAGTTGTGGGTGGATGACAGTGCAACTGAAAGTGAAATAAATCATAAAATGTTTAGTTATACGTTAAAATTTTGATAACTTTTTTTTCATTTCTTTTCATCGGAAAATAATATAAAAGGTTATTTCTTTGATGAATATGCTCTGTTGGTTGACCAAAGAAAGTCAATCCACAAAGAATAACCCCATTGCATCAGATTCAAGTGTGTTGAAATGGAATGGAACTGGAAGGAAGTTGTTGTTAACCAGTCAAATGGAATGTGAGAGGACAAACAACTCATTTGTTGTTTAACTCTGTTAAACTAGACAACACAAAGTTTGTATCGATGAAAAACTCTGGCAAGTAGACTTTATGATGTGTCATTCTCGACAATGTTGTTATCCGGCGCGTAGGAATACCTATTGACGGTATATCACAGTCACGTGATCTACTGCCGAATATCAACACGTTTATACGGTCACCGCTTTATTAGGTCACTTTTTGGGTTAGTAGCAGGATAAATAGAGAATATATGGTTGGTGCCGGGGTGGAGAAAGTTTATACGGTGATGCTTAGAAAATGAAAATAGGGCGAGCTTTAGCGAGCCCTATTTTTGTTTTCGGGCCGAACCGGATAAACTTTCTCTATCCCGGCACCTACCGTGTATTCTATTTATCATGATTTCTATTCAATTAAATTTAAAAACACCAAACACTAATTAAAGTTTTAATTTAAAAACATTCTAGACGGGCCTCGACCTAATAACTGGCTTGCATGAATGCGTACTACCCGGAAAAAATAGTTCTCTATTTCTTAATCACCTTTTTCAAAAAGCAAAAATAAAATATTAATAAATCTTATTTGCTGATGTCAGTACGACACGAAAATGACGTAGTAAATTTGTTTTTGTTTTAAACCAGATTATATTGGTTTTTAAAGTGTTAAATTACATCACACCAACTACGTCATTCATTTTGAGTTGTAAGTTTACACAATGTAGTCAAACGAGAACGCGAGTGTTTTGCAGTTTAAAATACATGAAATCGGAATAAATATTTAGTGTTTCTGTGTTTTGGAGGTAGTATTTGATGCAAGAGCATTCAGATAAAAAGTGTATGGAATATTTGCCTCGAATGGAAACGGTGAGATTGATCCCTTTTCAATTTTCTACGATTTACCCGGATAGTTGTGGGTGGAGGACAGTGTAACTGAAAGTGAAATAAATCATAAACTGTTTAGTTCTACGTTAAAATTTTGATCACTTTTTGTCATTTCTTTTCATCGGAAATTTATATAAAAGGTTATTTCTTTGATGAATATGCTCTGTTGGTTGACCAAAGAAAGTCTATCCACAAAGAATAAACCGCCTGCATCAGATTCAAGTGTGTTGAAATGGAATGGAACTGGAAGGAAGTTGTTGTTAACCAGTTAAATGGAATGTGAGCACAAACAACTCATTTGTTGTTTAACTCTGTTAAACTAGACAACACAAAGTTTGTATCGATGAAAAACTCTGGTAAGTAGACTTTATGCTTGTCATTCTCGACAATGTTGTTATCCGGCGCGTACGAATACCTATTGACGGTATATCACAGTCACGTGATCTACTGCCGGATATCAACAAGTTTATACGGTCACCGCCTTATTAGGTCACTGTTTGGATTCATGTTCAGTTATTTGTCATATCTGATATACCTACATACATAGTTTTTCCTTGAAAGCCAAACGATGTCATAGGCATATATGCAAAGAAGGCTGATAGCCCCGTCTGGCTTTCAAGGGAGGAACTGTTTTCGGTTAAATTTATATGCCCAAAGGGTTTTATAGGCATAGTCATTCTTTTTTGTTTTCAATTGATAAAGTTAGATTGCACTTGTTGAGATTGGTTTAGCATTTTAAATATTTAGTTTCATAGGTTGAATCATTATTTACCAAACTCCCAAATCTCCCGTAAGTATTAAGTTTATGTAAATCATAGATGATAAGCAATAAAATGCAAACAACAATGTTATGTTTATATTTTAAGGAAATACATTTTAATAAAAAGTGCGATTCTAAGTCAGAGCCAGAATGTATCTGTAGCAACTAACTTAATGATATAATTGTTGTAGTAAAAATAGAAAATGAAGTAAAAAGGGAATCTCCCGTAAGTATTAAGTTTATGTAAATCACAGATGATAAGCAATAAAATGCAGTGTATTCAAGATGGTTGCTATACGCTTCGTTAGTGTCAACCGTTGAATATTTGCAACGTTACAAGCATATAATTTCACAATTCAATACACACAAACTAGTTAAAACTCAAACAACGATACGAAAATAAACTGCGGAACATAACTCTTTAAAATTTAAACTCACAAAATTACGAAATAAATGTATAATCAAAAGCTAATACAGTGAAAAGTATTATGATTGTACACATTCAGGGAAAATAATATACTTACTAGTATATGTATATACCTTTAAAATAGTGGAGACAACTTGCATTAATTGTAAGCAAAATATAAACAAATGTTTCAGTTGCAGATATACGGTTTAAACTGTTTTTACAATTTACACATAATTAATGCAAATTGAGTTTCTATATCAAAGTACTATATCTTCTTAAAAGTAAAACAAAGAAGTCATGTTCTTTTTATCATGTCAGTGCACAATACATATTAAGATAATTTTCAAAAAGTATCGACCCCTTTTCAAAGGGATATGCAATGTTTTAACTTTTCTAATAAAACTCACTGAGTACATTAATACGTGTATTTTGTTGAAGGTACTAAAGGATTTGCCACGGTATGTGAAGGTGTCCGTGGATACGCCATCATGCAGCGCTTCCGGTCAACTAGACTTAGGACCAAAAGTTCCCACTGGCACAGTTTTACAACTTCGCAAAATGTACACCCTCAAAAACAGCACCTTCCGGCACTTAACATGTTCACATGGCAACCAACAATTCCATTTTCGCGAGGACCAACATGTGAGAATGGACGCCCTGGGCGATGGCCAATTACACTGCTGGTCCGAATTGCAAAACCTGGCGATGTTGCCAGTATATGTACAGTTCGATTATGCGAATCCGAATGATATCATTTGCGAGGATGACGATATGGCAGCCTCTCTTTTGACTGTTCTGAACGGACGCAGTTCGTGGCAGCGGACATGTTGTTGGCATGGGCATCAAACGGCGAAAATATACGGTGCACAAAGGTGTTACTGCTGCGTAAATTAGCGCGAGACGTCAAGATGTCGCTTCAGGCCAGTCTTTCCGATGACGACGGAAGAAACTACATTGATAAGCATTTTAATCAGTATGGTGATACCCAGTGGTTAAGGAGCTCCATGTATGCGTTGATGGCTGATTTGGCGCACAAGGAGAAATTTATTTCGTTAAAGAGACAAATGTCGAACGGTAAGTTAAATGGATATATAATTATACATTTATTGATAATGATGATGATGATGAATTATAATCTGTTCTTATTTGTTATCTTCACTAGAGATTTATTTTTATAAGTTCCGACAGAATATATATTGGTTTTGTTTAGTGTGCTTCTACATGTACAAACAAAACAGGAGGATATCATACGCGTGTGCCGACAAAGACGAATGTTCGATATAATTAACAGCCATTTTAAAAGAGCTTAACAACTATTTGACATACGATATGCATGAATATTTTAACGGCATGTTTATATTGTGCGTGGGTCTTCGCTTTGTAGCATAAACCATTCTTTCCTTGAATTAAGACCGCAAATATGTGACTTTAATCATGTAATTGACATTCCAGTGGACTGAGCGCTCGTATAAGTTATTTCCCACGCTATAAAAACACCAAGAAATTCCTGGATTGGCAGTTGCTTCCTTATAGCTGAAGGCCAAAATAATTATTGTGACTAAAAACTTCTCGCTACCTTGAATTACAGGTCAGAATGCTAGTCCCCAACAGAGTCTTTCAGATACGCGGAGTAAAAAAAGCCTATGTGGCCTAGTGGTTAGGGCGTTCGCCTACGGAGCGGGAGGTCGAAGGTTCGAGTCCTACACAGGGCGAGTTCTGATATGGCCGGTTGCCGACCCAGCAGCTAGTTAAATCAAGGGGTACCGATTGCCTTCCTGCCAAGCGCCCGGCATATAGGATAGGAATCGGGAGTAAAGATGTTCATCAGTAAAGGTGTCTCATAAGTCAAAACTGGCTGGCCCTTAATCGCGAGGGGTGACACTATAATAAACAAACACTTTACTTTACTTTACTTTAAGGAGGAATGCGTGATTAAAACCGTAAACACACATGCAATCGGAATACGTTATCTGTTTCTGCTGATCATATAACTGAACTTTTTATTTACGTTTAAAATGATTTGGCCTATTGTTATTACATGTCCATTATTTAAATAGATGCATTAAATTACGATAAATTACAATAATACAAAAGCATTATTTTATAGTTTAAATGGTTTGTGTTGTTGACAAACTAGGTATAGAAGATTCCAGACAGAAAAATATACAAGAAGTATAATAAGGCAATAGCAACATTTTCAATTGTTAATAATTAAAGAAACGTTTCGTTTAACCGCTTTATACACAAGAAGGTCTGAAATGTTTTCGCATATGCCAAAACTTCTAATTTTTACTAAAAGCTTAACGTCTGGAAAATCCTTTATATTCTGCATCTAGTACATCTTTAGAGTAAGATTTTCCCGATTTGCAGCATCAAAGCCAGTGGCATTAATACGGTCATCTGTCCGACCAGCGGTCCCAGTAAAACCCGTAAGTTTGTATTTGTACTATAAACATGGTTATTAATACAAGATGCACACATTACACTGACCATAGTATGTACAATACTAGTATTCGTTAACCTGCTATCCTGAGAAGCATACTTAAATGAGCATAATAATACAATAAAATGTCTATTTCTTCTGGCGCACATTAAAAAAGGCATACACTATTAAAAATAATAATTTTATGTATACATGTCTGATATCATATATTTATGTTTAAAATATTATGGACGTTATTAGTGTGTCAATATGTTCGATATGTACGTATCATATTGATCAATTCATATTATGTTTATCGAAACTTGTGAATATAGTAAGTCGACAGACCTCATCCCAATATGTTAAGGTAAGTTTTTTTAATCGATATATTCTGGTCGTCAGTTCCATGTGGGATAATTTCGCGAAAAGTAGGCCTAATTCTTGCAGGTATGTTTAATTACATGTAAGGTAAACAATTTACTATTACACTTAAAGCCTGTGTAATTTCATTAGGACAGCGCAGTATCCTGTTACATGTATACATGTGTATTTATTTTACAATGACACCGTTGCTGAAATACTTTCATTAAATGATAATATAGGAATAATGAAACTCCAGGCCCCTTGTTCACAAAAGATAGCAAATGTATTTTACTAAGAGTTTAAAATCGTTCTTATAACATATATTTGACCAAAAATTAATCCTGATTTTAATGAACATCATTTTTTAGCCGGATCCTGAAATATCTGGCTCAAGTTCATCTTGAACCTGAAAATAAGGCTCAACTTGTTTTGCGAACACGGGGCCAGAGACATCATCGATATGAAATATAGTC
Source organism: Congeria kusceri (assembly GCA_027627225.1). Lineage (NCBI taxonomy): Eukaryota > Metazoa > Mollusca > Bivalvia > Myida > Dreissenidae > Congeria > Congeria kusceri. The sequence continues at coordinate 24,814,894 of CM051035.1, forward strand.
AAAACATATCCATTGCGTATTTCAAGGGTTGCATTGCCACAAACGAGGAAACTACACCACCTCCATCACCAAAACAATCCGATCTTCCTGCGCCTGCAGAGGTTTGCGTTATTAATATTGAACTTACAAATATCCGAGACATACATTATTTGCAATGAGTCAATTGCTTAAACATGTCATTTATTTCAGAAAAAAATGTTTTGAAGTCGTAGGTTTTCAAAATGCAAGTAGCATTTAGCAGTATTGTTTACCTTTACGCAATCAAATAAACATGCAATTTAGATTTAAACTTTGAAAAATATATATATTATATATTAATTTGATTATGTCATTTCAAGAGTCAAAACATTAATTCATGAAAACTGACGCATTTAATTTCCCTCTATCAAAACCCGGAATCGAATAGTTATTTTCATGTATCATATGTGTATTTTAGGATTTTTCTGTCATTCTAAAACTACAGCCACTATAATAAAATTAAGTTTCGATTACCAATTTCAGACAGATGCTAAATGGATGGAATGGAAAAATAAAATAAAATGCATCCATAAAGATCTTACATCGTATGTTCGAAGAGATCCTCAACGAACCTGCAGAATCCAGACAACGACTACCTTACATGCATTTACAACGAACCTGGCAACGAATATGATGAAACGGTGGTCAGAACTGCTGAGTCGAAGTTAGAACCAACAGAAAACGAAGAAAGCTCCGAAACCATGTGCGAATGAAACAGTTGAAGAAAACGTCTTTGCCAGTGCGTTGTCAAGGTTTTCTCCATTTTCAACGCACGTGCAAGCCGAAGAGAAAGAAGCATATTCAAAAAGACACAAGATGCCCCTGTGTTTGCAGTGATGAGTACGTGTGTGATTATATAAATATCAAGGACACGGCTGACTACTTGTGTTCTCAGGGACAGTCCTCCAAACCATCTCGTAAGGATATTAACAGGAATGAGCCTTCATGCGATTGTGTAAATATCAAGGAAGCGGAAGACTACTTAGTTCCTCACAAGCAGCTTTTCAAACCCCGGATACCACTGTTTCAAAACCACATTCAACACGATGGTGAAAAAAGGGCCAAATTAACCCCTCCATGCCAAAAACTTGCACACCAACGTTCTTCGTGTACAGACACTGCATCAACACAATTGTATCACAGTTCATTGTCTCACCTAAGAATTCCACCAATTCCGTTAAAACGACGAGCAACTCGTCAACCGAGAAATGATTGTTATGACGAAATAATCCAAAATGACGATGAACGTTTTGCTTTTAAGGACAATTGATGAAATATAAATCGATTCCAGGGTCAAAACGTCATCCTGGAACAACGATGAAGTTGAACCCTATTTATGACAGAATTTAAAACGAGCGAGCAATTTCTGCTGTTCCAGTAGATGATCTAGATCTAGTGCAGTTCCGTGGAAATGACTGCTATGCTAACATCCCGTAAAATGACTGCTATGCTAACATCCCGTAAAATGACTGCTATGCTAACATCCCGTAAAATGACTGCTATGCTAACATCCCGTAAAATGACTGCTATGCTAACATAACATTAATACATGTAATAGGCACACGCTATACTGCTGAAGGTTTTTATGACTATTCAGTAACGAAAGGACATGATTTTTGTATACGTTCCTTCTTGAAATCACTAAAATGGCTGATTCCGTATCCATCGTTTAAGATATTGAAAACAACACGTTGATCAGAGAGAGGCCACCAAGCGGCTCACACACCGGGCCAGTTCTGACCTGAGAAAAGTAGCTTACAATCAACATAACACAATCAGCCATATTAATTGTGTGCATTTATTTTTGTATACATATATAGTATAAACAGGTTTAAGTTTTTTTTCGGGCTCTTTGTAGTCACAACTGTATTCGCGCTTATGATTGATGTATTTTCATTAATTAGAACGTTTGTAGTTTCATTAAAAATATTTGTGGTCTTTAACAGTCTGACAATGAATTAGTTCTAAGATATTTGAATTTTTAAATATGTTTACACGTATGTATGAATATGGTTTATATATAACACATACATGTATATTCACACATATACTTGATAAAAGTATAATCATAGTTAATTATGTATAAAGCAACAAACATGATTATAAATATCACATTAAGGTGAAGTAAGCAAATGTTTGATGTACGATAATTATAAGTTGATTTTGTATTAAAATATGACAATGAAATTTGACCCATGAGTGATTACTACAACAATAAATCTCTCAATTCATAATACATTTGCCGGTCCTATTTAACCCGTACCATGCATAAATACAACCAGTGTACAATAGTGGATTTATGTTTAGAAGAGACTTCCTTAAAACAGAAAATGCCATAGAAGCCGAAAGTGTCGTCCTGGATTAGCCTGTGCGGCTAAATACACTGTAGGCGGAAAGTGCCGTCCTGGATTAGCCTGTGCGGACTGCACGCGCTGATCCAGGATGACACTTTACGCACATGCATTAAGCCCGGTTTTCCCAAGACATGCCACGCTTCATATGTATTATTCTGCAAAATCATGCGCTTCTTCGCAAACGCAGATGTATAATCAATAATTTTCTGATTAGTTTCCCGTATCCAGACCACGTTTAGAGTACAATGTTTTGATCGAATGTTCATCATGAATATCACAGAAATAGCTAGAGACACGTAAACATGTTCGTATCTATAGGTCAATGTAATCACATTGCTGACAGAGAACATTCAGCATGCCATCATAACAACATAATGCACGTCAGCCATATGCAACAACATGCATCAGAATTGAACTGATGATGGGGGTTAACAATCGGGGAAAAACTGGACCTTAAGATACATTTACTTGAAGTGATTTAACGTTGAAATGTCACCTCATTCAATACATACTTTATGACTGTTTTATTTAAATTTCTTGAAGACATTAACGCTTAAACTCATTCAATATATTCTCTATACAAGTAATGCAAATTGTTTTCACTATACCAATTCTCCACTTACCTCTGATTCAAGTAGGGCAGTTGTCAGTTTCTGTCAAAAGTAAGTGCACTTGGTACTGGTAAACTGCTTAGATCGGCTAAGCATGCCCAGGGAAAGTGTAAGTAGGTTAACTGACCGCCCTGATATGACTGAAATACTGTTAAAAACGGCGAAAGATCCAAATAAACAAACAAAACCAAAGTCATAATTATGTTGACTTTTACACTGGGTATGACGAGACACCTTTATATTGGCCCAAGATCGAGCCAAAATAGCTACATGTCAGAGAAAACAGCTCCAACAACGGTAAGTAAAACTCCGATTTCAAGTACTCTGTTTATAATTTAATACATATATGTGCTGATCTAGACTGCCAACTAAATTGCAAAGACCCTCACATACTTACTTTGACCCATATAATAAATAAATAGTAAATAATCAGTAACTAAACGTAAAATGCTCGCTGAAAAAATGAAGCTCCTCGTTTGTTTCTTTCAATTATTGGGGATTTAAACCTGTTTTGAAAAATGTGAATCGAGCGATTGGTTAAGAATACTGTAAAGAACATGTCATGCAATTTTCAATTACTTTTGTTGCTTATTAGGTTCGTTCTAAGTCTTAAAAAATGCCAACTCGTGCACGGAGCATAGTATGCTCGTCTACGGAGTATTGCATTTTATAAATATTTAGTGTACTGGCAATTGCGCGGAGAAACATCACCATTTTTTATGATATATAGCATACAGACTTAACTTTCATTAAATACACGATCAATTATCCAAATCTATATCGGTACATACAATACACTATACAATAGTAATAGTAAATTCGATTAATATAGGTTCTTATCGTGCAGTAGAAATATAAGTGTGCTTTTTGTTTTCTGATAAACCAACATGTATGCCTGCTTCTACTGTAAAAAAATTCAGAATACTTCAAAGACATTATTAGCCACCTAACAGAAAATCATTCATATGAAATAAAATTAAGAGGTGGTATTCTGAACCTTTCTAAGACAAAATGTTTACTAGGATTTCATAAATGTTCTAAGATTTAATCTTTATTTTCTGAATATAATATCAGTAAACAAATAAAACACAAACATTGAATATTATAATTATATGGATATTTAAACTATGAAAAATATTACAATAAAAAATAATGGGAATTATGCACAGATTAACATATTGACCAAGTGTAGTTTTAACTCTATATTGGATTTTGTATTTGAGTTTATTAAATTACAATTACTTGGATACTTTAGAAACTTTAGTATACTTAAGTATATACTAGATATTTAATACTCATTATATTTTTATTTTATACTTATTTTACATGTATTCAATTAAAATATAAGTATTTGAAGCAGTAGAATTTAGTCCTTTTGATAAAAACTGTATAATTATATTATTTGTGCATTTAAAAAAGAGAAAGTTAACGTAGTAAGCAGCTTGAAGAAAATGTCTTATTTTACAGTATTTGTTTGTGTTTAAACCTAAAACACCTTTCTCTTTCCTTTTTCCATCAATTGTCTGAAATTACTAACCGTTGAAATGCATAAAAAAATACTGTAATTTTCGCTTTTTGGTAATACAGTTACAATTTTAAAAGCTACTATGGTCACGTGACATTTGTTCCGGAAGTGATTGATTCCCCTAAGGGGGGAGATCACTGTGAGGAGTTTGACTGATTACATTAAAATATTTTACGTCATAGCATTAAATAAATCGTTTTATGAATTTTTTTTAAAACAACATACAAATCAACTGAAGACAGGCAACAATTACACAATTGGCCATATAGGCAATACTGAAACCCAGAAGGTACTAAGTGCTGTTGGTTTCAATGGCAGTGGGTATATACCTTCTGCCTTTCAACCCTCAACATAAAACCTCAAAAATGACATATGCGTTCTGGTGTCTCAAGCAACCGAGAGATTTCCAGATTTTATTACCGATCAAATATCACGATAAGTACCCTGAATTAGTGTCATTATTTGTACTAACCTTCTGAGAAAAGGAACATACAGGAAATCCATTATCAATATGTCCATTTATTGATACCAAAATAATCCTCAATATGACACACACAATGTACAAGAAAACATTTGCACTAAATCGCGTTATGTTAAAAATATCCAGAATGATCTAAGTGCCATCTTGAATGTTGCCATTTGATAAGATAGGAGCGTTATTAAAAAAATAAAACCGATTGTTTTAGATGTTCACACAGACAAAACCAGTAAATTATGCGGGTGTGTGAAGTAATAATAATAATACTTATTATAATATATTATGCAAAAAGTATGCAATTTTCCAGAGCGGGCACTTAACAACTCAATTTTTATTATCTTCTGCATTTTCTAGACTAACACGAGTCATTAATTTACTGCTAATATATGTTAATAACAAGAGCTCAAAACAGCGCGCTTGCCTATTCAAACCAGCTGGTCAAAGTTATGGGCATTTGTCAGTACAAAAAGGGGCATAATTCTGCTAAAATGCTGGTCACAGTTATGGGCCGTGGCCAGTGACCTTATATTATGACTCGGAAGACATGTGTGAAGTTTTAAATGAATACCTGCAGTAGATATTGAGATATGAAGTTGTTGCACGAAAACTGTAACCTGATTTTTTCAGTACAAAAGAAAATTCATAAACTTCAACGGTTAAACATTACATCCATTGAATGTAAATATATTTTAAAAACTATATAATATCCTTTAACCATAACATAATTATTACATTATAATAAATGTAAAATAGTTATGTTTAAACAAGGACGTTAATTCTAAGACTAACTATCATATTTTTGGTTTCTCGCTGAAAAAAAAAGAATGAATCCCATTGAATTTAACTGATCATCTAACCAACCACGAACGTTTATGTGATTATTTTAAATTTGTCTTGCTCTTTTCTTCGCCTGAACAATTCACTAAGAATGGCGGAGATGACAGACGATTTCTACATTTTTTCCTTCCATAAAAAAAATCATTCTCACAAATTTTGCAGATTTTTCAATGCCTCAATGAAACCATAAAAATGGGGATCACCGTACACAATTTTGTGGAAAATGCATATAAAAGACATACCCGTAAATGCATTTTTGAAAATATTTTGTTGTTTTTCTTTCAGCAACAAAGTAGTATTGCCCATTGATTGATAAACAAGAGGGCCCTAGGATGCTCACCTGAGACCTTGTAACCCAATTGGAATTTGCATCCCCGAGGCGTGGCTTATTTTCATCCCAGTGGCATAAGTTGAACAATTTGAACAAACCTTGCGGTTTCAAGTAAAGATTTTTAAAGTCATTTTGCTACTCAAGTCTATATAAACCATGTGACCCCTTGGGATGTGGCCAGATTTGATCCCAGGGGCATAATTTGATCAACCTTTGGAGAGGACCACAATGCAATGATACGTACCAAATAAATGAAAGTTGTGGGCCTTGCCGTTTCAGCGGAGAAGAATTTTTGCTATATAAGTTTATACAAACCATGTGACCCCCGGGTCGTGACCAGTTTTGACCCCACGGGCATAATTTGAACAGTATTTGTAGAGGACCACTATACGATGTTACATACCAAATATGAAACCTCTAGGCCTTGCGGTTTCAGAATATTAAGTCATTTTGCTCTATATTCTATATAAACCATGTGACCCCCGGGACGTGGCCAGTTCTGACCCCAGGGTCATAATCCCAGTTCTGACCCCAGGGTCATAATTTGACCAATCTTTGTAGAGGACCACTGTAGGATGTTACATACCAAATATGAAACCTCTGTGCCCTGCGGTTTCAGAGAAGATTTTTCAAGTTTACAGTTTTTAAATCTATTTTTAGCTCTGGTAACCTACATATGCAGCGGACCGTAACGATTTGAACAAGTTTGAAAGAGGGTCATCCAATTATCATTCCTGTGAAGTTTGGTGAAAATCTGCCAAGTGTTTTAGGAGGAGATGTTGTTTGAATTTAAAGTTGACGACGGACGCACGCACGGACGACCGGCGATCACAAAAGCTTACTATGAGCACTTTGTGCTCAGGTGAGCTAAAAATGACTGTATTTTAAATGGCTTATTGTAAGAATACAACACGTACGTTACCTGGTGAAAAAAAAAAATTAATTTGGCAAAATTGCTTTGTTATTCACTGTTTTGCGAAAAAAAAAATGCTTTTTTCTATTTAATAAAGCACTTTTTTCTATCCCATGAAAATCCTAAATTTTGAAATTAGCAAGGTGTTCGTTTACTGTCGTTTTCAGTGTTTCATAAAACATCGAGTCGCAAGACACACTACTAGACTCTATTATTAGGCCATACCAATTTGATTCATGTTTAGCGTCCTCGGGCTGGTAGGTTTTTGGATGCCTGAACGAAAAAAAAAATACATAAAAAATGGCAATGTGAAAAATCGAGTTGGAAAGCATATAAAAAATTTTAAGAAAGATGAGTTTGAGGTGTTTTCTCCAATATTTGTAATAGCAGTGTGCAACTAGTCATTTTACACAGTTAGAATACTGTGTTAAAGTAGGTTCCCAATATGGAGATGATATATAACAACTTTTGCAGGTAAGCATTTGCTTTAGCTTGTACCACTGCCATGAATAAGTTGTAAAAGAAAACTGTTGTTTTATCGACTCATTGTTTGTTTTTTCCTGCCTGGTTGGTAGGTTTCGAAAAATTATGGGGACGCTAAACATAGAATCAAATTTGTATGGCATTATTATGAACATATACCCTTTAAGTAACACTAGTTGAGAATAACACTGTACACTACATTTTATTTTAGAAATTATCTGTAAATACACTTCCGATTTTTGAAGAGTTAACTAAACTCCACTGATGCGCGAAAGAATGTGCAGAAAATAACACTACCGAATTCGTCTTTAACATGCATTTCGCCATGTTTGTTTACGCATACAAACACCAATTTGAAAGAACTTTTAAAAGGCGAAGTTTTAAATGGTCCGAAAAACGCACATTATTTTCTTCAGAGAACACAAAAAAACATATTATGAGATTCATTATCATGAAACATTGAGCTTCCATTAAAGCTTCGACATTAAGCACTTATTTAACGGTAACTTCATAGTCTGCTCGGTTTTTGCCGCGACGTCTTTGGTTCTAACGGATTATTTTGGCATAGAGTAGGATATATATTTATATGTCGAACAATTTTTCCATTCTCATAGAAACCGCAATATAATTTTCATTCTCTAAACATATGATACATGCTAAAAGAAAAAACAAGAGTATCGGTAGAACCGATAGATGCTCCCCGATGCCGCTTTGACCTCTAAATGTGGCCATGACCTTAAACATAAGAACCTTATTCATACGGAGACATGTTCAGGCTAACATTATTTTGTGTAAAGTCTTAAAATCCACTGAAGAAGTTAAAAGTACGGAGAAGCAAAAGGCCACTTTCGACTTTTGATCTTTAAGTATGACGGTGACTTTTGACCTACATATCTAGTTCATGCTCGTAACATGCTGTCTCATTAAGGCAAACATTTGTGCCATTTAAATGGAAAACAGGTCAATCTATGCCCAAGTTATAGTCAGGTCAAGGAAAAAGCTAATTTTAACCTTTGACCTCTAAGTGGGACCTTTACCGTTGACGTATGGATCTGGTTTATATGCACTTCATGTTGTCACACTGAGGTTAACATTTAGTTTTTAAAATCCATGGCAAGTTAAAACACAGACAAGCAAAGTGTCATGTTTGCCCTTTGACCTCTACGTGTGACATTGACCTTGACCTAGGGACCTTATTTATGAGCGGTACACACCAGCTGATTGCAGCAAACATTTGTGCCAAGTAATATTAAGTTCCTTGCATCCATGGCTAAGTTATAATGGGGGCAAGCAAAAAAGCCAATTAATAATCAAAGGGCCATTACTCCCTGAAAAATCATCAGACCGGAGCGACCTGACAATGTGCGCATGTCCCCTTGGTAAAGTGTTATTGAATTCGAGTTATTAGTTCAAGAGATCTCGCGCGGAAACGAATTATCGGACGGACGGAAAGACGAAAGGACGGACGGACATGGAGTATAATGGATAAAATATTCTGGGAAATTCGTTTCACACCCGGACAAACTGAATTGCAGTGAAAATAGAATTTGGACTGACGGACAAAGCGGTGACTAGATGCTCCCACCTTTCGGAGAGCATAATAAACGACAGTGTATTTATCTTATCTAATAACGTGATTAACTTTGAACAAAGGCAATTAATGTCATATAATTTACAACTCTATACTACGTCCTCTCCAAGATTTGTTGTAGTCATTGGTTTTCTTATTTATAGATATATAAAATTTGTTTAAAAAGTAATTAGCTGTTAAATATAGTACACACACTATACATCTGCTTTCAAACAAATTCAATGTTAAAGTGTACTAAAGCTGTAGACAAGTTATCAAAGATCTAGATCTCTAAAGTTATGTTCTAAGTAAAAATCCCCCGAAATTGGGTTTGCTTTGGAACTCGGAAAAAAATCACGTAATTATTATAAGATGCCAAGTCAATAACATGCTGTATATCTAAAACTGCCCTACAATAATAGCAATTAGTCTAATCGCGTTGAGTAATTGTGACAGGAAAACATTGATCAGGAACGCGTTCATAAAAATAGATCTAAATCTACGCCCACACAACGAACGTAATTAATGAAACACATATATTTTTACCAAAATGGGTAATCAACACAACTGTAAAGCCGACAGCGAGTAAGGTGAACAGTCGTGATAATACTAAATAAGACTAACGATATACTCGTCAATGGTAGGTCTAGTTTTAGTTTTAATGTGATTGTTGGGGTAGATTCTAAATGTCATCTCTTTAAATATGATTAAAAGGGTAAAGATGTCAGTGTGATAAGTTTGTTTTCATTTAGTAATTAATATGAGTGTTAATAAATTGGTATTTGTTTTAAAATTAATACTTGACACGTGTTGCTTTCTCACTTTGTTTTCAGTTTATTGTAAAAATACATCTGAAGCACGAATTTATATATAGATTTGTATAGACTCGAAATACAAAGCAACACCTATTGGGTTACCAACACCTGTTGGGTCACCAACAGTTACTCTCAGGACAAAAAAAATATGAATGCCTATTCACAGACTAAACCGAAGACGCCGATTTAAAATATATAGTCTGAACAGCGGATAAGGTCAAGTACAATCTTCAAGGACACAAAAACAACACATTAGACAAAATCATGAGAAATCAGATAAAACGCAGAATTTTCATCGTCCGTATTTAAGGAGTGCGCTTACCGAGCTGTGCTCACGCTGCCATCGCCAAATTAGCCAATGGCTACAAATTTCACTCTTTGGCTAAATAAATTTTCAGTTGGCTACAACTGTTTCTTTATAAACCATATACAATTCCTCAAATGAGTAAAAATTCAATGTTGAATGGTAAATTTGGCTAAAGAAAAGTTTAGGCCAGGCGGAGCTCTGCTGAGGCCTATCATATGTAAGGAGGACAAGGTCCATACTGAGGCCTATCATATGTAAGGAGGCCAAGGTCCATACTGAGGCCTATCATATGTAAGGAGGCCAAGGTCCATACTGAGGCCTACCATATGTAAGGAGGCCAAGGTCCATACTGAGGCCAATCATATGTAAGGAGTCCAGGTCCATACTGAGGCCTGTCATATGTAAGGAGGCCAAGGTCCATATTGAGGCCTATCATATGTAAGGAGGCCAAGGTCCATACTGAGGCCTATCATATGTAATGAGGCCAAGGTCCATACTGAGGCCTATCATATGTAAGGAGGCCAAGGTCCATACTGAGGCCTATCATATGCAAGGAGGCCAAGGTCCATACTGAGGCCTATCATATGTAAGTAGGCCAAGGTCCATACTGAGGCCTATCATATGTAAGGAGGCCAAGGTCCATACTGAGGCCTATCATATGTAAGGAGGCCAAGGTCCATACTGAGGCCTATCATATGTAAGGAGGTCAAGGTCCATACTGAGGCCTATCATATGTAAGGAGGCCAAGGTCCATACTGAGGCCTATCATATGTAAGGAGGTCAAGGTCCATACTGAGGCCTATCATATGTAAGGAGGTCAAGGTCCATACTGAGGCCTATCATATGTAAGGAGACCAAGGTCCATACTGAGGCCTATTATATGTAAGGAGGTCAAAGTCCATACTGAGGCCTATCATATGTAAGGAGGCCAAGGTCCATACTGAGGCCTATCATATGTAAGGAGGCCAAGGTCCATACTGAGACCTATCATATGTAAGTAGGCCAAGGTCCATACTGAGGCCTATCATATGTAAGGAAGCCAAGGTCCATACTGAGGCCTATCCTATGTAAGGAGGCCAAGGTCCATACTGAGGCCTATCATATGTACGGAGGCCAAGGTCCATACTGAGGCCTATCGTATGCAAGAAAGGAGGCCAAGGTCCATACTGAGGCCTATAATATGCAAGAAAGGAGGCCACGGTCCATATTCACAAAGCTCTTAGCTCTTGGGGAAAATTTAAGTATTTTTTGTTTATTCATAATATTCTTTAAGTCTGTGGTTAATTCATTTTTAGGGTTTTTTTTACCTTAAAATGCTTAAAACTAGTACAATTGGCTAAGATGTTTCATATTTCACCATTCTGGAAACAAAAATCATTGGATTTTATATAGGAAATTTAATCTGAATCTTTCACTAAAGAACAACTTAAGATTTCCCTTAGGAGATTTTGAATACCATCCCAGAAGTATGTTCACTTACAATGTGAAGGTTTACCATTTTGCAGTCTGTGTAACACAACAAAAAATAATCATCAACCAGATGCAATTTCTGCAAATGTCTAGACGCTGCGAAATAAAACACATCGAACGATAGAAGTTTGATGCAGGTTTCGTTGAAAGATACAGTCACAAAACCAACTTGCAGATTATAATTTGTCATTTGAACAGACGTTTTATAATCGCCGACATATGGTTGGCCAAATAAAATATATTTTATCTGTTATAAACCACTAGTGTTGTGGGTGCAATCGAATGAATCACACATGAAACTGATTATAAGGAATAAATACTATGACAAACTAAATCAAGTGTTTAGTTGTATTAACTAGCAAAATGATAGTTCATGTCATATGTTAAAGGTAGAAACGTAGAAAACAAAATCCATGAAGCTACGTACATGGGAAGACTGAAACAAAGAAAACAGATATTTATTTAATAGATTTTGGTTTATAACAATTTTTAGTTGATAATTAAGTTAAGCATTTTAATTTAAACCACAACATTGTTAAAAAACATCACTAAAATTCATAACATCACATGTTTACTGTTTAGTTTTCATAATATTTGTAAGTTATTACTCATCAAATTATGGTCATTCGTAATACCTGGGTGAACCACTTCTGTGCATAGTACTAGTAACATTATTTTGTTTAACAAGATCTCTTTAAACATTTAAACATTATCTTCCAATAATTTACAAATATCATCGTCTATCTGTTCACATGGCCTTCATTTTCAGCTGGGTTCTACAGTTATGGATTCAGAATTGTTTGTCGTAGTCTCTGTACAAGTAACGTGCAGGTGTCCGTCCCTGCAAAGATATAGGTCATATAATATCAAAAAGTATATATTCAAGTATATATTTCATGTATTTACCTGACCCGGACTAATATATAAAGACTTCAGTAAGACTTAAATAAATAAATGTTTAAGTGCATATATAATCTATAAATAAAAAAGTTCTAGCATATAGAACACATCACCTAGTATAATACAAAGGAAATATTTCTAGCATATAGAACACATCACCTAGTATAATACAAAGGAAATCTTTCTAGCATATAGAACACATCACTTAGTATAATACAAAGGAAATCTTTCTAGCATATAGAACACATCACCTAGTATAATACAAAGGAAATATTTCTAGCATATAGAACACATCACCTAGTATAATACAAAGGAAATATTTCTAGCATATAGAACACATCACCTAGTATAATACAAAGGAAATATTTCTAGCATATAGAAAACTTCACCTAGTATAATACAAAGGAAATATTTCTAGCATATAGAACACATCACCTAGTATAATACAAAGGAAATATTTCTAGCATATAGAAAACTTCACCTAGTACAAATGTATTATATATCAAGTTAATTTATTTAGTATATAGAACACTTCCCATAGTCTAATATATAAAGTAAATACTTGAAAAGTTTAATATATATAACAATTTGCCTAGACAAATATATAAATATTAAAAATAAATACTTTTAGTGAAAAACACTTTGTCCAATACATCTACATTTATATAAAGTAAATACATGGTTGACACTAAGCAACATCACTATGAAACAAGTGTAAATATGCAATCTCTCATCAATTATCAAGGGGAGTCGAAACATAATAAATATAATTAAAACACATATTAACTACATGATTGTATATTCAGTGCTTTGTTTCTGATACATTATTGAATTATTGTTGACATTTGAAAATGACAATGCTGTAATTTGGTAAGAATAACAAAGATTTGAATCAATATGTGAAGTTTTCTTGTTAAAACCGCTACAAAGTCAGTTCATGTCGAACTAAATTCAATATTACACTCACAATAAACCATGCGTTACAAAAAATACATGTCTTAAACAAAAATTCTTGCAAAGTTACCAAATTACCTCCGTAAATGAAAAGTGGAATTTATATTAGCACCTTCTGGCAATTCTCTCATTACGATCTGAAATGAAATTAAAAATGCAGCGTTAAAACTTCATGCCTTTGTTTGGGCTAACCCTGGAAATACTGGCACCAGTGTGATTATAAATCCTGGCATAAAACTCATTATTATGTAAAGTTAGAATAATACGTCAAACATAGAATAAAGCAGTTTTATATGCAGTTTACCATTTGTAATTTAAAAATTTTGCACAGTAATTAGTGCAATAGACAACTGCATATATAACTGAATCAGTAAAATTGATTTTACCACAAACCTGTACACTTCTATGGATTTACAAAATTTTCACACAAAAAATAAAACTGTGTCCATGCGTGCATGAACACTGTTTATAAATACAGTAAAAATGACCAAAGACACAAACAGTTTACATGAAAAGTCTTGGAAAAATGCTAATTATACCAAAAGTATTGACAGAATATAATAGACATACATAAACAACACGAAATGTACACTTTATGTGAAAAAAGAACACAAATCAGTCCATTCTAAGTTTGATGTCTTATTCTAATTACACATAATACAGTGTTCATATGATTTTTTATGAACATAATGAATAACAGAGTGGTGTCCGATCTGAAAATAGTTATATCATACTAATAACTTGAATTTTTTTTTTTGTCGGCTTACTAATTCATATATAGAAGATCTGTCAACAACCACTTGAACTCCCATATATAAGACACAACAAAAAATATAATATATTACAAATTTTGTTAAATACCTCATGTGGGAGACAGTTAACATCTATTCAATATAAAATATTTACATAAACAAACTTCTTATATTTACAGTAATATGAATAGTTAGTAATTTATCTCCATGTGGACTATGGGTGATTCTTTAAGAACATATGACACCTTATTTTATGCGCTATTGTAAGACTCGCTCATAAACTGTGGTTAATGGAAGACACATGTGTTTGGTATATTGTATCAAGGCATGCTTTACTATAATTTATGTAATGCTTTCCAGTGATTCATAGGGAATATAAGTGAAATAAAATAAAAACACAAAAATATATGGTCATTCACTGTTTTACTCTGGTTCCCCATTTAATACAGTAAATGGAATGGACCAACAACGACGCCAGGCTCATAATGACGTTATGAGTCCAACCAGAGTCACGCCAGATTTTCCAATTAAAACCAAGTAGATATGAATTAAAGTGTGAAAAAGCATAAAATAAAAAGAAAATTTGTTGATTTCGGTGTAAGATCGTATTTTATTTCACTCAATATCATGGAAAACAGATATTTTCTATGAACACTCGTGAAATAAAATATGATCTTACACTAAAATCAACAAATGTTCTCTAGTATGTAATGTATATTCATACATTCTTTGCATATTTTTATCATAAAGAGGCATGAAAAATTTATATAAAGTTGTAACCAATGGAATTATTTTATAAATGTTTTTAGTGTATTTTTATAGCTCAGGTATTTATCATTATCTGGACAAATATGGCATGATTTCAACTATTAATATGATAATTACACTTGTTAAAATGCAATAAATACTATGAAAATAAGGACATTTTTAACAAGCATATGTTCACAGATTGGCAAATAGATCATTTCCACAAGCTTTTTCATAAATCTCAAAAAGAAAAAAACACATTATATATATATATAAACAAGCGAAATAACACTACTGACAAAGAAATATATTGGAAATATAGTGTCGTTTATGAAAAATCATTAATTGAAATGGATACAATTATGAATCGTTTGTAACGCTTTTCATCTGAATTTTGGAACACTTGTGACTCACTTACAAAGTGTTAAAATTTCACTACCACGAGCGTAAGTCTCAATGGCTGATAGGTTAGTGGACAGATTTTTTTCTTTGATGTTGTATGTTTGAGTCCCAACGAACGCAAATCTTTGATTTATTTTTATTCTTTATATCATATTTGCTTTTGGTTAGTCTAAATGCTTTAGTTTTTGAAATTAAGATATATTTTTTAAAAATACAAAAATCTGTGAACAAGTCCCCTTAAATAACATGCAAAAATGTCACAAAAGTATTTTGGTTAAACCAACAAGAAATGCATTCAGAGGATACAGTCATAAATGTGTTATTAAACATTTCATAGACACAGTATCAACGATTTTTCAGGTAGTTCTTCCTTGATATTTTATTATATTTTGCACACTCAGGACCCATTTTACAGACACATCAAATCTTTGCAGGAAGGTGATCATTATGTATCTATATAAAGTATGTGTGGGCTTTCTATAATTGCAAAAGATAAGCCCATTGATGATGTTCTATGCAAACCATGAAAAGGAAAAATGTAACATTTATTGTTCGGTTGTTTTGACAACCAATCTATCTGTATCTGTATAGAAAAGGATCCAATAACAATATGTGTTCCATATAATGGAATAATCAAAACCTATACTACTTTACCAGTACATTGACAACAAATGAATACGATACTTATATATAACTATAATCATTTTTATTAGCTAATTGTCAGTCAAGTGTTTTCAAAATCATTACTCCTTGCACTAAGGTTTCCAATCATGGGAAAACATTAATTTTCCACCCACGGTTAAACATTAACCAAAACTGCTGATACCTAACAATACGATATCTACACTTCAAATCTTGTTGGAAAAACATACATTTTCAAATATTTTATTAGAGAAATTTAGTTACATACATGTTATCGTAATAAAACATTATGAACTAACTTATTGAACTGTTAGGTGTTCAGATGTTTTAATTAATTTTTTTTTTTTAATTGCCGTGGTTTTAGGTACAGGTTATTTTTATGATGGGTTATCTTATACAAATACAATCACTGATAACGGCTACATTAAAATACTTTGTAACCTGAAAATCCATGTACCTTCGCTAATAAAACTGCATCGTCAAGAGTTTTTCCCTCAAATATTTCTAAAAGAAATGCCGTCTGATTTGCAGCAAGTGAGAACTCCATGTGTTTTCTTGAATGCAAGGGAGCTAACCCTGGAAATACTGGCACAAGTTGTGGCCCTTCATCGGTCATTGACTGAAAAATGTACAAACAAATTGTGACAGATGATCGTTGAAACATGCTGAACAAGACACTGTGTTCGATAAAATACAGATGCCCCATTTTAGTGCTGGACAGTCCATTTGAATTATTTTAAGTGCAAATTAGGTCAAGGTCAAATTGAGGTTGGATGATATGGGTAGATTAGGAATGGTCATAGGCAACAACTGTGTAAGCATCTAAGCGTTGTAGTAAGCAGTGTTGGCACTAGACGAAACAGTAAGATCTACTTAACCTCGTACGGACGCACGAACGGAATCACGGACAGACAGTACAATCACAATATAACTGCTGCGTCAAGAAAGAGCATAAAAAGCATCTACATGTCTTTAACATATCTGTAATCAACCAACACTATCCAAATTTAGACACATTTTCACAAAACGCTTTTCCTTATTTAGTTCTTAGACAATTATGTATCTAGAAACAGGCATGCTTTCTGTAACCGACATTGAAACTCTTCACAGTTACAATAGTAGACATCATAATAATTGATGTAAATTCCAACAGGAGCAGATAATTGATATAATTATTCAAACAGAGCTCGAGTGACAACCTGAAATAGACTAGGCTAGAATATTCCCGTTTTACATTTCAACAAGAATTATTTCTCCAGAGTATACCTCAAATAAATGTACCATTAATATCAACTTAAATGCTAATATAAAGTGTACTAAGCAATCATAAACCTGAGGTTTGAATATAGGATCTTGTTAATAAGTTGGGAATGTGATCTAGGCCTTGATAATAGCTAAAAGTGGTTTCTAATATATTAATTAGTGGAATTTTTTCAGGATGAAGACAAAAATGGAGACGAAGTAAATAGAAAACTTAATATTCAGCCACTATATGTGGAAGAAAAACAATTGTTATAATGACTGTGATGTCAAACCAATAGAATATAGCCATGCACGTGTTAACATTCAGGATGACAGAATTACAGACAGATAATCATAAAAGTGATATTAGAACCACAAAAATATATGAGGCATTCGTGGGAAAATCGTGCTTAATGCATGTGCGTAAAGTGTCGTCCCATATTAGCCTGGGCAGACTGCACTGGCTAATCCACGACGGCACTTTCCGCCTACAGTGGATTTATGTTTTGAAGAGACTTTCATGAAACAGAAAGTACAATACAAGCAAAAAGTGACGTCCTGGATTAGCCTGTGCAGACTGCACAGGCTAATCCAGGACGACACTTTACGCACATGCATTAAGCCCAGATTTCCCTCGACATGTCTCATATAATGTAAAGACTACTTGAACTACAGTCAACATAATTTTTTTTTAAAGATATATGAAAAATGAAGGTAACACCCAACTAATTTCCCGCTAGTTACTTGAGTAATGCTGTGTACTTACTTTGATATGGATGGGTTTGGTGATGCATTCTATATGGCAGTCTCCTACATTCAGCTTTATATCTTCATCTTCAAGGACAGATAATATACCTGCCTGCAAACACCAAAATTACACTATCTGATGACTTCAACAGGATGTTCCTTGAACAAAAGTTTGCACTACTGCTTAAATATAATTATGTATTGGTAAAACTGCCAAGATATAACCAATTATGTAATGGTAAAACTGCCAAGATATAACCAATTATGTAATGGTAAAACTGCCAAGATATAACCAATTATGTAATAGTAAAACTGCCAAGATATAACCAATTATGTAATGGTAAAACTGCCAAGATATAACCAATTATGTAATGGTAAAACTGCCAAGATATAACCAATTATGTAATGGTAAAACTGCCAAGATATAACCAATTTTCAGTATGTCGCCATTAAGCTCATTAAAACTCTTAAAGGTCAAATTATAGCATAAAAAGTCTGTTTTCAGTCGATTATTGCAGTGTGTTAACGAACAAAATGCGGTCGGTTATCATCAAAAAAGGTGTTTTATTCAGTAAAGTCACCCATTAAAAACGCTCGGCTTTTTGCCTTCGATTAATGACGTCATGTACAGGTGCACAATTTGGGGTTACTCTATACTATAAAAGATTTGATTTTATAATAAAGTACCCAATTGTTTTGGTTTTATTTCTATAGAAGTATATTTTTATGCTCTTTTTTCGGTCGTTAAACGCAGAGGCCCTTACAGTGCGTTAAAGCCTTCAACCCATTTTCAAGGCATCTACAAACGTTAACGACCTCAAAAAGGTCGTTTAACCCCATAATGTTCATCTTTTTATACAGAGTAAAGCCCCTAACATTGCAGAGTACTCTGAAATTGGAGCTGAAAAAAAAACATTGTAGTTGCAGTGCTAACAACACAATCTCACTAGCTAGGGTTGCAGAAATAAGCTTTCGAGATTATGTACAACAATTCTTCTTTCTGCATTTAAATCCAAAACCCAGATTTCTGACCTTATTTTTGCCATATTTCTTATGATCCACTTAAAATGAAAACAGCTATAAAATATTAAAGATTAATATGAATATAATTTCAGAGCAATCCACACTCAGAAAACCATTTAAAGACCATTATAATGTTTCATATTTCATTCCTTAATAAGAAATATGAAGTATATTACTGGAATTACTGACAGTCACAATGTACTGAATTCAATATTGCCCTTATACAGTATGTTGTGTTCTGAATTTGTCTTGTTCTGCATTATTAAATTCATTTTATGAAACAAGGGCTGTCACTAACAGGAGACATATGCCCCCCAATGCACTGTCAGTAAGTGCGACATTTGACACCAAAATGAATCTTTGTAAATAAAAGTGAATAAAAAGATTAAACTTAATTACAGGGGTCTTGGTGAACCCCTATTTATGATCAGTATTGCTCAAAACGTTAACGGCCAATTAAGCTTACAGCCTGTGAACTTTAGATGCAAATAAAATTAATATTAGATGCAACTTCCTTATCAAACATTAAACAATTATTTCACAGTTTCAAATTATTAGATTTAACTTACATAAATATCTTCATCCAAAATTTTAACAGCTGTTAGCTTAATTGGCCATGAAAGTTTTAAGCAACTCACCCCAGGTGTATAAAAGTATACCTGTTTAGCTGCTCCTATAGCTATCACCTCCTCTGGGTTGATGGAGTTCAGTATATCACAGTGGGTGAACATGTCGGAGACAGCCTTCTGTAGCACAGGCATGTTGCATCCACCCCCGCAGAGTATCAACTGTAACATTTACAAGCTGTACAAACCCAAAGAAATCACTGAATGTCATGAATAGTGTTCATTATACACCCATGCCACTTTGACAAAGGTAGGGTAAAGTGCCAGAATAGTTAAGCATGCCAAATAAATAATGTGTGTATTTCCAAGAGTATATACATGTAACTCTGAAAATCCTTAGCTGGTCATATACAAATAATTCAGAAAAGTAGTTCCAAAACTGTAAATATAGTTTGCATTGTAATTGCAGAATATGTTGTCAGGTCATGTTAGAATCAAAATGGTTTTCGCTTTAACATTGTTTATCTGTAAATAAACAATGATTTATCATTCTGATGGGCGTATTAAACCACTCAGGCTTTCTTGGGCATCAGAACTCAATATCGTTATTTATTTACAGATAAACAACTCAAATAGAAAATTATTTCTTAATTTGAACCTCATAAAATATGTATAAGTTCCTTAAGAATGCTTGTGCCAGTTTTTTTAATAGTAATTACTGGTTTTAAAACCAATGGGATGACTTCATGGGGAAAACTTCAGAACAGATATGTTTAGAACATAAGTTTCATACACCAAATTTTAAATGTTCAGTGAATTAACAATAACTCATGTAGTACAGTAAAAGAAGTGATACACAGAGTGGTCTTCCTTATGTTTTAATTGAAATTAAATTGATGAACTCCAGAATAACACTACATATGTACAATTTAATTTGATAAATCTAACAATGTAAAATGGCATTACAGGTAAACCATATATACCTTATCAACTGATTTTCTTGTAAGTTGCGCACCAGTTAAAACTTTGTCTATGAACTGTGTACACCTTTGGACAATATCACTTACACAGCTTTCAAACCTAGCTCTGAAAAATCAACAAGACCTTAAATAAATAACAATGGTGGATTAAAGAATATTTTAGGCTTGTTGCGGGAAAACCGGGCTTAATGCATGTACGTAAAGTGTCATCCCGGATTAGCCTCTGCAGTCCGCACAAGCTAATCCGGGACAGCACTTTCTGCATACAGTGGATTTATGTCTAAAAGAGACTTTCTTCCAACAGAAAATACCATAAAAGCTGAAAGTGTCATCCCGGAATAGCCTGTGCGGACTGCACAGGCTGATCCCGGATAACACTTTAGGCACATGCACTAAGTCTGAATTCCCATGACACGCCACATTTATTCTTGTATTGTAACAGAATGGACCAAAAGTGCAAACTTTATACACAAGATTGTATACAGGAGTTTGATTATTATTTATAAACTCAGGTTGTATATCACTAAAAGATATAAGAAGAAACATTAAAAGTCATCACAGTAAACCAATAAATAATACACAAAGGTCAAAAAGTCATTTTTAGCCATTCGACAGAATTTACACCTCTAGCTCAAGAACATTGCAGTGAATTTTCCTATGACTACACATTTCAAAATTTGGTTAAAGAAATTTCCATTTGGCAACAAGTTTTTCTTCATAAAACCTTAAAAAATACCAAGAATAAATATGATTTAAATGTCGTATTTCACTAAAGAAATGCTTAAAGGGACTTGTTCACAGGTTTTTGTATTTTTGAAATACGTCTTAACTTGTCAAATTAAAGCATCTGAAATAAAGAATCTTTAACAAGAAACGAAAAAAAAGAAAGAAAAAAAGTTACACCCACCTGGGTTCGAATCTGAGACCACCAGATCAAAAGTCTAACTTTTTACCTCTCGGCCATTCTGTCTTACATACTTGAGGCCGAAAATAAAATATTGTTTGTTTCCCCTCCCGCGACCCATGCTAATAAAGGGTGGGTCGGAAGTTCGGAAAAATATTTTATTTTTATACACAATAAGTCATTTTCATTCATGTTTTCCTTATGTTCGAAACGTTATGTTATAGTATAAATTCTTAATATTTTCGTTGTAGTAGATGAATAACGTTCTGCTTATTTACGTAATACTATGTTCTAATTACCTTACAATTATTTATCAAAATTGAAGTAACAATAACATACGTTACAAATTAGCATTCTATGGAAATAAAAACAAATAGGACTTTGTTCATTTATAAAAAGAAAGCAACAGACATTTTTGATAAATAAAAATAAAAAGATAAGGCGCTGAAGTTTATTTACTTTCATTTTTGACAAGGACTTTAGTTCCGCTAACTTTCATTCAAATGTTGCCTCAGCCGAAGTTTTTTCATAATTCTAATCCGTGTGCATTGATGAGTTTGAATAACACTTTCGTCAATTATTACTAGATCTAGTAATAGTATTTTTTTAAAACAAAATATGACGTTTGACGCGATCAGTTTGTCGAGTTACATGACGTCGTAATTCATATTCTTAGTAAATGGTTCCTTTCACCAAAATTCACCCAAATTATGATGTTTATTTATAATTATTTATTTATTTACTTTTTTAATTTGTAGTAATTTATTACAAATGCGGCTGTTAAAAACACTCATATCTATAACAAAACACATACCTAACGCAAATGTGTTACAAATGACTTCAACCTTTACCAATTAAAATAAGAAGGAGGGCATGATAAACTTTCTAACGACGACGCTCATTTGCATGTTGGAAATTTTATACGTTCTCATTGGCTGACTGTTTGGCTATTGTTAAGCTGACTCCTCCTGCGTCAAGATTTTATCGATAATGGATACTTGGTGCATAAAGGCGAGTTTGATAATTGTCGGTGGGCGTTCTTTGTCTTTAAAAAAACATGCATATGCGAGCGGAAATGTTATGGCGTCCTTTGCGTAAAAGCATGCGTCAAAATGTGCCGAATTACGCGTTATCGAGAACTGTCCATTTAAAGTCATTTTATAAGCGTCTTTTAAAAGTAAGATTTGTACACGCTATTGGATTCTTTTTAAAGATTCGCATTCCGCATTTTCACACACAAATAAAATAAAATATTTTGAGGTTAGTGGTGTTAATACACTCCTTTATATATACTGTTCTTTTATTTTTCGAATCTGTGACATAAGTTTGAAAATTGTCAATTCGTCAATCTGTGAACAGGTCCCTTTACCCCAGGGGGAGCCTTGAATCATTGCCCATCTATAGTGAAGGAAAGCCCACCTGGAAATTTTAGTGTTGAAGTCCATTCCATCATACAGGGAGTCCACCGCACAGTGGACATTGTCCAGCTTGGACAGCGTGTGTTTGCTCACCTCGGCCGCTCGAGACAGCTTGGAAATTGCTCGCTTATTGTCTGAGATATCGTTCTTTGTTTGTCTGATGATAGATGAAAAATTAGCTATCATTTTAGAATTAAATCATGCAACAACATCATTTTCACAGCCACACCAGACTCGACTGAAATATTTTTTTTAATATTGGATATTGCTGTCCTATTTCACCAAAGATATATTAAGATAGATAGGCGTTTCAAAAATGATATAGCATTTCCAAAATGTTTGTAAATAAAGGAGCAATAAACGTAAAATGTTACATTAATACCAACAGTTGCTTATATGGAAATCATCACAATACCTATAACTCTATCAACTTTCAACACTCAAATAAGTAACAAACTTATATACAATTTATTTAATAAAATTTTATAGAAATTTGGATTCAACATGCACAAAATCGCATTTGCAGTAGTTAGTTGATAATGAAATAAAATACTGAAATACTGATTTATTTTTTAATGTATTACAGTCTTTTCTATTGCTATTTGTTTCTGTTGTCACTGTAAACTTACAATGCATGAATGTCCCAAATCCGAATAACATTTGGTATAAGTGGGTCAGTTCCGAGTTTTACCACATAACATACCGTTTAAATTCGGTCATGAGATACCCTGCGAGTGCATCGGTACACATGTCCCCGCCCAGACTGGTGTCGGTCACACTGGTCACTATCTGGTACATGCCATTATGGACGCTGACCACCGATGTCTCTGCCGACACCCCACCCAGTCGAAACACCAACACAGACCTGTGAACAATTTATTACTGATTTATAGTTGGGTGTATTTATAAAGGATCACAACTTTATGGCATGATCTATTTCACGCCATATTGCAAGACTTTTGGAAAGTCTGCACTTCGATTTCAGATATTTCAAACTTGTCCCAGTGACTTCAAAATAATAAAATGCAGCTGTTTAAACCACAAAATACATGTTGTTATAGAACTGAAATGGTATCTTGCTTACTTATTTATAATTAAATGATTTAAGTTATTTCTGAAGATTTTAGAAATGACGACAATAATTATTTACTCGCTTTTGTATTGTCGTGTAAAAATACAAAAACAGTATAATACTAGAATTGTCACATGAGTGACGGATATACCCCCACAATATGGCCTTGTCACAAAACTAGAATTTTAAGTCGAAAATGGGCCATAACTCTGTCAAAATTTTGTGGTTTGTAACCAATATCGAACTTGACCTGTATTCTATGTTGTTACACATGTGTACCAAAAATTATTTAAATATGTCAAGCTTTTCTTGAGTTATCATCCAGAAACCAAAAAACAACCGACTGACAAGCTCACTCCTATATACCCCCCCTAAACTTCGTTTGTGGGGGTATAATAAGCTACATTATTAATCATAATGGCTTCTTCTTCTGGCCTAAAAAAATAAGCCCAAAACAGTAAAAGCACACAAAGCAAAAGAAAATACAGTTATTACTGATAAGCAATTTTTTTTAAATATTACAAAAACCTATTATACCCATTGTAGTGACTATCACTCTGCCCGATATCGTAGGCGAGTACTGCGGCAGTAGGTTCACCAATCATGCGCAGGATATTAAAGCCTGCTTGGTTGGCTGCGGCGCTTATGGCTTTCTTCTGCAGAGGCGTGAAATGTGGGGGAACTGCGAGCACCGAGTCCTGGGAACCAGACAGACCTCCGTGACTCTGGGCAGTCTCTGGCAGAAAAAATTTGTTTGTTTTTTTTTACTCAAGATTCAATTCTATGAGCAAAAGCACTTTCTGGTATATGTAGATAATAACAGTGGTACAATTACAACAAGAGGGCCAAATGGCCCTGGGTCGCTCACCTGAGTATCATTAGTCTAACAATTTTCCATGTGTTAGATTTTTATACGGATATGGATATACTGATACGGACTGATGGAAATGTGGCCTTAATCATCATGGTCTGAAAAACTTAAGTGAAAACAGTCATTCAACATTTTGAAGTACATATTGAAATATTTAAGCTTTTTCTTCAATATGACCTAGTTACCTAGTTTTTGACCCCGTATGACCCAGATTCGAACTCGGTAAAGATATCATTGGGACAAATGTTCTGACCAGGTTTCATGAAGATTGGGCAAAAAATGTGACTTCTAGTGTTCACAAGCTTTTCCTATAGCCATATAAGGAAAACTGCCCCTCCCCCCCCTGGCAGCCATGTTTTTCACCCGACCGGAACCATTTTTGAACTCAGCCGAGATATCATCAGAACAATGGTTCTGAGCAAGTTTCATGTTGATTCAGCAAAAATGTGACTTCTAGAGTGTTCACAAGCTTTTTCTTCAATTTGACCTAGTTTTAGACCCCACATGACCCAGTTTCGAACTCGGCCAAGTTGGAACAAATGTTCTGACCAAGTTTCATGAAGATTGGCCAATAAATGTGTGGCCAATAAATGTGGCCTCTAGAGTGTTCACCAGGTGAATGTTGACGATTCACGATTCACGACGGACAAAAGGCGATCACAAAAGCTCAACATGAGCATGTTGTGCTCAGGTGAGCTAACAAGAGCTGTCAGAGGACAGCGCGATCGACTATTCAGTATTACAGTTGGTACATATTTTGGATAATGGAAGGGGCATAAATTTGTTAAAATACAAAAATTTTAAGTGAAGCCTTGTATAGTTTCTAAATTTTTGTAAAAAGTGGGCTAACTCTGTCAAAATACAAAATAGAGTTATGGTTAATGTTGCCCTGATACTAGAGTTGATGACAACGGTTAGTTCCAAGTTTCAAGTGAATAACTTATGTAGTTTTGAAGTTTCCAAAATTTTGAATATAAACTTTAACCAGAAAATCTATGTGAAAAGAGGGAATAACTCTGTCAAAATACAAAATAGGCTTATGGGTATTGTTACCCCTGATACTAGAGTTGATAACAAATGTTAGTTAGAAGTTTCAAGTGAATAACTTATTTAGTTTTGAAGTTACCAAACTTTTGAATATAAACTTTAAACAGAAAATTTCAGTAAAAAGGGTACTAACTCTGTCAAAATACAAAACAGAGTTATGGGTATTGTTGCCCCTGATACTAGAGTTGATGAAAAAGGTTAGTTCCAAGATTCAAGTGAATAATTTATGTAGTTTTGAAGTTACAAAACTTTTGAATATAAACTTAAACCAGAAAATCTATGTGAAAAAGGGGCATACTTCTGTCAAAATACAAAATAGAGTTATGGCGAATGTGCACCCTGATAATGGAGTTGATGACAAAGGTATATTCCAAGTTTCAAGTGAATAGCTTTTGTAGTATTTTAGTTAAAAATTTTTAAATATAAACTTTAACCGGAAAATCTATGTGAAAAAGGGACATAACTCTGTCAAAATACAAAACAGAGTTATAGGGAATGTTGCCCTTGATACTGGAGTTGATGACAAAGGTTAGTTTCAAGTTTCAAGTGAATAACTTATGTACTTTTGAAGTGTCAAAACATTTGAATATAAACTTTAACCAGATAATCTAAGTAAAAAGGGGCATAACTCTGTCAAAATACAAAACAGAGATATGGGGAATATTGCCCCTGACACTGGAGTTGATGACAAAGGTATATTCCAAGTTTCAAGTGAATAACTTAGGTAGTTTTGAAGTTACAAGAATTTTGAATAAAAACTTGAACTAAATTCAGACGCGGACGAGGACGCCGGGGGTAGTAGGAAAGCTCACAGTTTTTTCGAATAGTCGAGCTAAAAATGTAAATATAAAATAATTGTGGTTTAATTTTATAAAATAATTGCAGATTTTCAATATCAAGATTTCAAATGTTAGCAAAGTCATTTATCACATATGATGATATTAATTCAAATAATACTTATTAAATTTCAAACAGCTAAAGCAAGGAGCAAATAATGTTGTTATTTAAACTAAAACCTACATGTATGTTAATGTGAGAACAATATTTATTTCATTAGTTTCCAGCTTATTTATAACTAAACAAATAACAATTAAAACATTTTCATTTCAGGTTTACTTACCTAGCATTTTCTTGTATATAGAGACAGCAATATCTGAAGGGGAGATTTGTTGGCATGATGCCTTATAATCAACCTCGTACATTGGCTCACCATTCTTGTCAACGACCTGTAAATCACAATTTGTTTGTTTGTTTGTTTGGAGTTTTCGCCGTTTTTAACATTATTTCAGTCATATCACGGCGGTCAATTAACATACTCGGGGTTGTCATTAAGAGCCGGCAGCCGGCCAAATTGACCGTTTCAAACGAGATATGGGCCGGCTCAAGTTTTCAAAGAATTAAAAATAAATTATTGTGTACCTTGTTCTGAATGCCAGTCTTTAACCTCAACACATACTAATCCAGATTGAATGTAAATATTCATGTTAATATCCAATAAGTTTTCCCTCGTAACACAGTTTCAATGTTAATTCCAAGACATGTATATTTCGTCAATACATGCAAATCTCCAATTTATCAAATGCAGCAAAGCAACATTCTGATCTTTGGACACCCTTGAGTTTTCTCCTAGAACACTAATCCATCATTGCTCTATCGACAGTGCTTGCATTGTTCAGGTACAGTAGTATTGATTGATGCTTTTTCACACCGACCATGTGCTGAGCGTGTTACACCCTTAATAGCTGCAAACGGCCCCAATTGAGAAGTCACATCAAAGACTTTTGAAGTCAAACTGACACCATTGCAATGGCTGCTGCTAACGGCTTTGGAAGCCCACCTAATTGATGACGTCACACAAATCACACTAACAGTGTTATTATTTTTTTCCTTCGTTAAAAAAAAAGAGTTATTTCTATAATAGATTATACAAAATCTGAACTATTAAAATTATGTAAAACAAAGGGTAATTTTCATACATCGAACTATCATGAATCAAGTGTCCAAAATGGCTCAATGCTCGGATTGTGCATCTAAATTACAAAAATGTTAGAGGGAGGGGGAGCTTACCCCGATATCCTAAATCACTCACACCTTCCACGTTTGAAGCCTTGGCCTCCTCAATTGGTATTTGAGCCTTCTTTTCCCGTCCAAGCTTAGTCCACCTAAGCGGTTTACCAGTACTAAGTGCACATACCTATGCCAGTAACTGACAACTGCCCTACTTGAATCAGAGGTAGGGGGAGAATGACCATAGAAATAATTTCATAACCAATCCCCACACAAAGTTATGTGGCCGGGCTGGGGTTCGAACTCGCGAACCCCGGATTGACAGTCCAGCGCTCTACCAACTGAGCTAGCCGGGCCCGAAAAAGTTACATGTACTACACATACAAAACCATACTACTACAAACAAGTATATTTAAAGACTAAAGAACATTTAGGCTCTAACCATTAGTTCATACATGTTACCTGCCAACAAAATACTGAAATGTGTAAAACACTATTCTTCCTGGAGATTGCACATTTTTTACCCTGTTTGTCCGAGGTCCAACAGACTTTGCTGGAGACTGGCCCAACATAACTCTAGCATACTGGGTATATTATTATTTGTGCAATAATGTAGTTTAATGATGCCAATTTTCCAATCATTAATGGATCACTCATTAATCATGATAAAATCCATTTGAGGGATGAGCTTGAAACTGTTGTATCTGCTTACCAGGAATATTTCTATTTATTTTATGCTAAGTAGTGAAATATAGGAAAATATCAGCGAGATATATCCCAATATCACTCACTGTGCTGGACTACTTTTTTTAATGTAAAAAAAATACTCAACAGCATAAAATAAAAAGAAAATTTGTTTGATTTTGGTGTGATAAACGTTATATCATCACTGGGAAGGGAGACAATTTACATATTTTAACTTGCGCAACCGCTCATGAAAATATTAAGTGTCTCCCTTTCCAGTGATGATATAACGCGTTATCACACGGAAAACAAACAAATATCCTCTTTATATCAGATACAATAGTTTTAACACTCAACCCTTGCAATTTCTTTCTGAAAATTGCACCATGAAATTTACATTTAAAAACCTACAGATACAAAAGTATCTTAAAATCAAATTTTTTTACTCACTGTAGCATTTGAAGATCGTTTGTACTGCACAACAGCTGGGTCATGGAAACTGCGTCCAAGGATCTGTTTGACGTGGCAGACCGTGTTGGAGAGATTACGATTCATACCCTGTTTTGCTGCCATTCCCACAGCCTGCAAAATGCACAATGACATGAAAAAGAAATGTTAAAAATGAACACAACATGTTCGTTATTATAAGTACTAAACCAAACCATTTCATAAATATATCTTTCAGTACATAAACTTAATTATTGATTACAATTTTCACAAAACATTTAATGGCTCAGAGTCACAGTCAATGAAGTATTTAAAAACAAAATGAAACATGATAGCAATGCCAATTCAGCACAAAATTGGAAATAAGATGATTGTGCATAGCTATGCTCAAATTGGAATTAAAACATTTTTATATAATAATATTTATCATTATAAATACAAGAAAAACAGTTAAGCACTTACTCATAGGTTAATCACAAAACTGTACTACTTATACATTACCCAACAAAGAGCTTGCTACCTGTTCATGTTCTGTAAAGGCCACAATGCAAGGTGTTGTGCGGTCTCCAAGATCGTTAGCAATAACATCTGTCTTGTCATCCTGGATGAAAAATTACCTTCCATCCTACTTTAAATAACTCAATATCACATGTAATGATAAATCAATAGCAAGGCATGAATTTCTGGAAGTCATGTTGGCTAGCAGATCGGATATTTATAATAAGTCTGTAAAATATGTTGTTTTTTTTGTTTCTGTTCAACCTTTAATACTGAACTTATACAGTAGGTAGACAGATAATAATTTTAACTGCCCTGATAGATTTTTGCTTGCGACAGGTTATAAAATTAGGCATGTGAGTTATATAGAAGAATCTAGTATGTATATGTTTTGTATATTGTTTATGAATATTTTATCTTTTTATGATATTCATTTGTGTTCACAGTTAAGGTTTTATTTAGCATGTTGTTTAGTCATAATTCTAACATGGAACGAATGTTAAAATTTCTATAAACAATTCAAAAACAAAAGGACAACCATGGCCCAAAGCACTCACCTGAGAACTAGTACAGAGGAACTTTGAAGAAGACCATACTGTTGTGTTGTAATTGTGAAAATTAAGGTATCTGGACAATACGTAAAGGGGAATAGGATCAATTTTGCTTTAAAACATCGGTTAGTGCAATGAGCTAATTAAAGTATGAGTTGGGTAGTGGATGTGCGGTTTTTTTTGCTAATGGTTCTCAAATCATTTTTCTCAATATTCTTACCTGACTCTTTTTCATTAAGTCCGTGACAATTCTGGAAAATGCAGAAACAGTAGATTTTGATGTCTTTTTGGCAGACAGTTTTGGAGAACTAGTTGCAATGCAATAATTGCGATGTCTGTGCTATAAGGTAAAGTTTTGCTTTTTCTTTGATAGTTTTCTGTCCAATGATGATCAATGATGTTGATGCAGGCTCTGAAGCCATCAATGTTGCATGTACAAAAAACTGCATGCAAGCTTTGCAACTGATGGAAATCAAATTTTATCAGTCAATTTTTATGGTCATACGCAAACTGTGTAAGTTTAGTCAACATTTTGTCAAAGATCGTATGTGCAAGCCAATCATTGATAACTTGCTGTATTTTTTTTCAAACACAAGGGGCAATAACACCAGTGTTTCTGGCCCGATCATGCTTATATTTGACTTCACCTGTAGTCTTACATTTATAGACAAACTGTGCACAACTGGTGAAGATTGGATGAAAAATGAAGTCTCTATCTTGAATAATGTCCATGTTTGTGTATTTTTTTCACAAACAAAGGGCAATAAATCTGGTGTTTCTGGCTTGATTTTGCTTATATTCGACTTCACATTAAAATTATGGTCATAGACAAAATGTTCAATATCGGTGAAGATTGGATGAACAAGGCTTGTCACAGGATGCCCCCGAAGCATATGCTTGTCAGAGGAAGGCAACACAATGTCAGTTAAATTAGTGTTTTATCAAGGCCCTTTTTGCGCGGCGCAGCGCCATGCCCCTTTTTTGAAGCGCCACTTTGCCCTTTTCAAAGGCAAAAGCCGCCACTGGCCCTAATCAATAACGATCTTTATTGTCTCTTGACCACTTTTATCGGCCATTTGTCTGGGAAAAGGGCACCCGCTGTTTTCTTTTATTGTCGCTCTGACTGTGCTCGATTCATTGCATACATGCATTTCTAATATATTTGATTAAATCGATTACTGTGCTCAATTTATTGCCGACATAAATTTCTAAGCTATTTGATTTAAGCGATTACTGTACTATTGTCAGCTTGGTTCTTGAACCTGATTTTTAATCCGACTAACGAGGTGACATTTAGGCCTAATTGATGATGTGTATTCGATTAACACACATGTCAATTAGTAGATTTGACATTCCCACTCTTACTATCCATGTTTGTTACGGATTGATTTTTTGAATTAATACGATTCTTTATTTCAATTGGCAAATACTTTTAGCGCTGCGAAAATGTAAAATTACAAATATTGACACCTGAAAAATGGACTTATAGTATGTATGTGTAAAAACTAATATACATTTAGTTGATATATTATTTGTATTTAAATGTACTTAATTGACAAAACCTTTAGTAGCTTAACTTCGAGTCAAATAGTGGGGTTATCTGTCTGGAGACTTCAGATGTGAAAGGGAAACAAGTTGTATATTGGTATGCGTGTCAAATATGACTTACCTGTCAACACCTTTTGGGCCCTAAATGTCAAGAAAATATTAGCCCCTACTAAATATTCCCGGACATGTCATTTAAGATGGCTCCACACAGAAGTTTTCATTACAGATTCCATTTTTGATATCTATAACAGATTTCTATTCTTATAGATGTATTCTGTTAAAGTTTTGCTGTACTGTTTATTGCATAAAAATATATAACTCATAATAAAACATTTGTTCTGAAATTTCTGTCTGTTTTTGCAAAGGGGTGTGTGTGCATTTGAAAATACATAAATCACTTAAATTAATAGTTAATTATAGTATGATACTCATAGCCAATACACTGAATCACACGTGCCCTTTTAAAGGACACAGTGCGCTAACATGCCCTTTTTGAATATATTGCGCCATGCCCCTCTGCATTCCTGGATAAAACACTATACATGTTGGCAAAAATGACGCTTCCTACAAAAAGAGTTATGGTCCTTGTACTCTGCACTTCCTCTCAACATCCTCTATCAATATACGTGGTTTTATTTTAAATAACTTCAATACTAATGGAGTTATGCACTGCACTACAAAATTAACTGAAGGGCAATTACTCCATAAATATTGAAGAAAGACTTTTTCCAATATTTATGAACTCTGTAAATATTGAAGTAAGTGATGTGGTCCTTGTGCTCTACACTTCCTCTTATTGTACTCTATCATTATATGAAGTTTCATTTAAATTCCTTCAAAAGGGCAATATCTCCAGTGTTTCTGGTCCGATCGTGCTTATATTCGACTTCAACTGTAATCTCATGGTAATAGACAAACTGTGCAAGATCGGTGAAGATTGGATTAACAAGAGCTGTCACGAGGACAGCGCGTTCGACTTTTCAAAGTATTTCAGTTGGTACATATTTTGGATAGTGGAAGGGGCATAAAGTTGTAAAAAAAATTACCCCTGATACTAGAGTTGATGACAAAGGTTAGTTCCAAGTTTCAAGTTAATAAATTATGTAGTTTTGAAGTTACCAAACTTTGGAATATAAACTTCAACCAGAAAATCTATGTGAAAAGGGGGCATAACTATGTCAAAATACAAAATAGAGTTATGGGTTATGTTGCTCCTGATACTAGAGTTGATGACAAATTCAATGGTTAGTTCCAAGTTTCAAGTGAAAAGCTTATGTAGTATTGAAGTTACAAAACTTTTGAATATAAACTTTAACGAGAAAATCTATGTGAAAAGGGGGCATAACTCTGTCAAAATACAAAAAGAGTTATAGGGAATGTTGCCCCAGATAATGGAGTTGATGATAAAGGTTAGTTCTAAGTTTCAAGTGAATAACTTATGTAGTTTTGAAGTTACGAAACTTTTTAATATAGACTTTAACCAGAAAATCTAAGTGAAAAAGGGGCACAACTCAAAACAGAGTTATGGGGAACGTTGCCCCTGACACTGGAGTTGATGACAAAGGTATATTCCAAGTTTCAAGTGAATAACTTATGTAGTTTTGAAGTTACAAGACTTTTGAATAAAAACTTTAACCAATTCAGACACAGACGCCTACGCCGGGTGTAGTAGGTAGCACTTCCTGCTCAGGTGAGCTAAAAAAGGATGTAAAATGATGAAACAGTTTTTATGAATGAAAGTGATTAACAAAGAATTTGTATCAATGAATGACTTCAAAAGTTACAGAGGTGGTGGGCACGGAAACATTCACGTGGTATAAGTAATTTGGGGTACAATGACAATGTAGTTTTTATTGTAATTGCAGAAGGTATCGGTTCAACTTGGCCCGATTACTAACTCTGCCCGTTCCTATCCGCTCCAGTTCAACTTGGTTCACTATTCATATAAGATAACAAGGAGAAGGTTTTTCACACATTTTAGAAGGTTGTTAAGTAGTTAATAAAGTTATGAATGTGTTTTGAAGGAAATCACTTTGTGGATTTAAAGACAATGGTGGATTCTAATGAATAGATTTACATAATATATGTGCTGAAACCAACCAGAAACTTTGATTTGTGCATTCAACTGTGGGGACGTTCAAATCGACATGGAAAAATACATTGATTTTGGTGAAACTTTTAATCTTTTCTGAGCCAGTTGACCGATTTGGAACAAATAAAAAGTGTTTTCTACGGGAAATATCTGTCCTGCGACAACCAGCAGGAGGAAATCAAGGGAATTGGCAGTTTTATTGAACTCTACCAAGACAATGTGAGGCAGTGATTTTTTTTGGAATTTTTACAACTACCTGTGCCTTTGAACTAGGGGAAGTTTAGCGCGACAAACCTCAAAAAGGGAAAATTAGTAAAGTTTTTTTTATATTCTAAATTGTCAACTGTGAACATTTTATATTTTTATTTTTCTACTGATATAGTTAACCTTTTTATACTGCAGTGACTGTGTGCACACCTTTAACACATTATCATCAGATGATAAGATTCTTAAAGTAAGATAATTCTAAGTTCTTGTATAGGCAATTAGTCAATTGCCTCAAATAAAGGACTAACGGTAATAAGTGTTTCTCTTATGATGATGTCTCTGGAGTTTCATTATTCCTATATTAAAGTTGAACCAAAAAATGTAAAACTGATATCAATTAGAGTTACTTGATTGTCACAGCAAATGTTCATTTAAATTTGACAATATTTGAATGATGAACACAAGAGTCAGATTTCTGAGGGTAATTGCTGAGTCGTAATGCTAGTTGTCTTGTTTTATGGCCCTTGAATTTGTCAACCAATAGTTCAAGATCTTCATCTGTGAGCTGTCTTTGGTGGTGGCAAATCCTCATAGTGGCATCTAGATGACTTTGGGTTAGCCTGTTTCTCTTCTTAGTATGTGTGGTGGCCATTAGAGATAAACTTTTTACCCCAGAATTTGGCTATGAAAATGTGTTACACATTATACGTGATAAAAAAAAAAAAAATTGAAGCTGTTTTATTCTATAAAAAAATCGTAATATATTCATCATATTTTGTTCATAATTAATCCATGATGTTTTTTAAACAAATATTTCCAAATAGAACAATCAATAAAATCCTTTAATAACGCGATTCAAATAATATAATCTGTTAAAACAAAAGAATGACAGCGTGACGTCATCAATTCACCGGGCTTCCTAATCTGCAAGCCGTTAGCAACACCCATAGCAACGGTGTCGGTTTTACTTCAAATGGCTTTGATGTGACAGCCGAATTTGTGGCTAACGTCTAGCAGTTTGTACCTGAAAAGCGTGTAACACGCTGAGCACATGGTCGGTGTCAAAAAGCATCAATTGATGCTACTTAGTACTGTACCTGAACAAAGCAAGCGCTGTCGATAGAGCATTAGTGCATAAGCGTTCAAAGGGAAATATCAAGGACTAAAAATTTCAAACGGCTGTTTTGTTGCATTGGATAAATTGGATATTTAATTTCAGGGTGACGTACTATACATTGTCTGGATTATTTAGAGGATTTAATTATTTTGGGATAAATACGTGTTTCATGCATAAGGTTATTATGTGTGCGTATTTAAAATTTACTTGCTGTAAATTACGTTTTGATTAAATTAGTGTAATATTACAGAATATCATCATTTAACAAACGTGGACAAAAACAGTGCAATACAATATGAACAGAAGTGGCAAAATCAGCTGCAAATGTTGACCAGATTTTAACTCAAATTTTGCTTCTAAAATCGGATCTGCGTTATACACGGTAGTACCAGAACTATTTTTAGCGATGTATCGAACGCTTATTTTCGGTATATTTGCAACTTAATATCGTGTGAAAGAAGCAATCAAGTTTCGTTAATTTTCGGTTGAAATACCAACCCAGTCTGAGGGGAAAATGTTTCTTATTTTGGGGGAAAATTGGGTCATTTTAAGGGAAAAATGGAGGTTTATTGGCAAGGGGAAACTGCCGTTATTCGGCAGTAAAAATAGGCAAAAAGTCACTGTGAGGTGACTGTAAATGGGCATTGTTTACCTTTCTCTTATTATAGGGTATATATGTATAGAACATTAAACAATCATTGCTTCAAGTACCTGTGCTCCAAACTGTTCTTTAATCTTTATTAGCCAACAAACATCAATAAATAAAAAATTATTTCTTAATTTATCACTGTCATCTTTTATATACTGATTCTACTCCTTAGGTCTTACACAAATACCTCAGAACCCACTGTCACCAATTATGTCTTATTAATATTAATATGTTGACTGACCGGGCCGGCTAGCTCAGTTGGTAGAGCGCTGGACTACAAATCCAAGGATCGCGGGTTCGATTCCCTGCTCGGCCACATAACTTGTGTGGGGATTGGTCATGAAATAATTTATACGGCCATTCTCCCCCTACCTCTGATTCAAGTACGGCAGTTGTCAGTTACTGGCATAAGTATGTGCACTCAGTACTGGTAAACCAGCTTACCCAGGAAAAGTGTGAGTAGGTTAACTGACCGCCGTTAGATGACTGAAATATGCTGAATACGGCGAAAAATCCAAACAAACAAACAATATGTTGTCTAGTGGTTACGAGTAACATTGAGTACGAACCAGTTCACAGAAGACATTAACATCCTGATAGAGTACATAGGAAGCACAATACAAATTTTATCGGTGACTAAAAACAATTTTAGTCATGAGCATATTTTGTACTAAAACTAAACTATTTAAACTGTATTTACCTTGGTAACGGCTAGACATGCCGATGTGCACCCAAAATGAACACCATAGGCGGCTGCCATCTTGAATAACGCAACCTCTCGCGAGAATTATTATTGCCGGAAGTAAAACACCGGTTTTCTGTTTAGCCAATCACAATCCGCCAAATGTATCAACTACTGACAGATGACCACGTTGAATTTAGTTGCTCGAAAATTTTCTTCGATTTTCCTGTCGAAAATATAATTGTAAAGAGAAACGACACCACAGTTCAGTGACTATTCAGATGCCATTTGACATTTTGTAACAATTCTACAAAGTTTCTGTCTACTTTTACTTTGGACACACTGTTGTCAGTGTTGACAAGCTGTATTCAGAATTAAAGATGTCAAAAAATCTGTTACTGTGTGTCTGTGTGGTCCTCTGTGTGTTGTTTGTTAAAACTGAGGGCAGGAAACCACTTAAAGAAGAAGACTGTGAAGGTAAGTTTTTCACACGCACGTTGAATTATGTTTCAATGTAACTTTCAATAATGTAAAATTAAGCCCTGAGCTTAGCCATAATTTTAGATTTAATTTAACTGTATGATATTCTGAACATTATTTAATCTGGCAATGCAACACCAATTTTTTTATATCTTAGCCACTAAAACAATAATTATTTCATCAAGTAAGGGAATCTTTCCCATAAAGAAAACAAAAAGAATTTTTAAAGTATCTCATCCGTTTACAAAGTTACATGATTTTTTAGAATGGTACCCTAAACTACCATTTAAATGCACAAAACGAAAGAAATGACAAAAACATGACCCAATCCACGGTGAAACAATCACCAAACTGGTTGAACGTAAGTCGCTTTAATGTCAAAAGCTAATGAACAACCAAAATTGAACAGAAAAATCCTTTATATAACATCATATTAACAAGTTTTTAACCAAATTTTTCGAAGATTTGGGTATGTCATTATTTGTAGTGGTGGCGTCAACTTTTTGTTTCAGATCTCTAACTCTAGAACGGGTTGAGCTATTTTAATGAAACTTTATAAATAGAAAACTTATAGGAGGACCTTGCTTGGGATTGCATATGGGGTGGGTGGGGTCAAGGTCACTGTTACTAAAACTAGAAAAACGGTTTCTGCTCAATAACTTGAGAACACATTCAGATATTTCAATGAAAGTTCATATCTAGATACCTTATATCGAGACCTCGCTTGGAATTGCTTACAGGGTGGGGGGGTCAAGGTCACCGTAACTAAAAATAAAAAACAGTTTCAGCTCAATAGCTTGAGAAGACATTGAGACTGGGAGATGTAGACACATTAAATAGTTATAGCCTTAATATGTTATGGTAATAAATTATTTAGGCTCCGCATTTCTTCAATACTGGTAAGATAATACAACTAGAACAAATACAGGATGTCAGGCCTTTTTCTGACCTTTATGGGAAAAAGTACCTGGTTTGAATTTGGGAATTTTTCAATGTAAAATTTGGCAAATTGGGAAAGGAATGTACAAATAAATCTTGTTTTCAGTATCAATTTTCATTAATTTGTTGATTAAATTGCAATAGTATTTTTAATGTTTTTATTCTTCAAATATTTCTTGATGTAATTTTCTTCAATATTGTTATAAATGTCATACCAAATTCTGTAGTGGAGGGGAATTTATTTTTATAATTGGGAAAAAACAACCATATTTTGCATTGGGAATGGGTCAGATATTCTGACCCGTGAGGCTTATAGAAAAAAGCCTGGATGTCAAAGAATGCTGCTTAATAATTTAAAGTTCAGTATACAAATACCTTGAAAAGATAACAATTATCCAGTGTTAAAAATGTGTTTGTAAATTATTTTTCTCATTTACAGAAACATTAAGAGCATGAAACCCTTTTAGGATATAGACCCAAAGATGAATTTATAAAAGCAATGTTTATTGTTTCTTCATGGATCATCATCAGTTTGCTTTTATAACAAAATATATAAATGCATTTTAAACTGTATCAAAGAAAAGAATCTTGCATCTTAAATTATACCAGAGCATATGTCACAATTAAAAGCTGTAATAACCAGGCTGTTGATGGTAAATAGGTTATTTGTAATTATAAACTAATTTTATATATACTTAAAATGAACCTTCTGTCTGTATGGAGTATGAATAGGTTTGTTTACTTTCACTTTCGGTTATGAACTTCAGGCTCAAGAACAAAGTTTAAAACAAATTAATAATTATATTCTAAACACTAAATAAACATTTTAAACAATACTGTCACAAATTATACTATTCACTACAAAATAAAAGCATTATTTTTCACAAATATTGGTCTAATCCTGTTCATGCTTGCTTGCATTTGCAGCCATTATGAATTTTTGCAAAATTTCCACCAAGACAGAAAAGGGTCAGATTGCATTATCATTCAAGATCTTTCTGTGAAAACCCTATTCATAATCATAAACAGCATACATAAGATTGCAAAATCAGGCCAAAATTTTTAGTGTAAAAGCTTTAGTTTTATAAAAAAAATATAATTTAATAATTTCAACTTAAATTTTTTAATCAAAATGACTAGTTTCTGCATAGTAAAGAAAAGCTCCAGGCAATTGATTATCTAATTATCATACTTTATGCAGATTGGGTCAAAATTCCATTGTAAAAGTAGTAAGAATTAAAGTAAAAAAAACTTGCTATTCTTGGGTCACCATATTGGTCATTTCTGGTCAGGAGCAGATTTGCCAAGGGAGGTAACTCTTACATGGTTTTGCATTGCTATTTAATCTATAACTGTTCGCATTATAAATGCTAAGCAACGGACCAAAGCATCTCTTATTCAGGACAGTTGTCTGTCCTGTGGCTGTACACTAAACCCATGGGCTTTTTTCTTTTTCAGTTTGTGTGAATGTATTGCGCAACTTTGAAAAAAAGTACCCTGACATAAAGGATAAAGACACAGACACCATTGAATCAACATTTCAAAAATTTTGCAAGACACAGAAAGACTCAGATGAAAGATTTGTAAGAACAACATTTTCACTTACAGTTTTTGACATTCAAACATTTTATTACACATTTTAGCAAAACAGTTAAACACACTGCTCAAGCTGTCACATTGAATCCAGTTTATGTCACTTAAACGAAGAAATATAATGCTAAAACATACACCAGTTTTCATTCACAATGTGTTGCAATTGTGTCAATTTCAACTTTTCATTCAGATATTAAAACAGTCTCAGAGCAACAGATAAGGCGTGTATTTGCGTAAATACCGTGTATTTGCGTAAATACCCAATACTCAAACACCATTTACTCATTTACTTAAAAATGTACTGAGTCTCAAAACTCATTTCATATACTGAATACATATAGTCAAATAATGCCAAACAGATTGTGTAAACGGTCCATGTTTAGCTGATAGTCCCATAGTGAAAGTATGACTGTTCCATCATTCATTGCAAGCTAAATATGGTATGTGACTTGTGGAATTTTGATTGCATCATTAACACATGGTTTTAAAATTGGATATTGATAGAAAGTGTGTGTCACAGGTAAACTTAATTTTGGCATTTCCAACAACAATTTATGTTATATGTAATGGATCAACATAATTTCAAGTACTCAATTAATTAACTCATTTATACTCATTTATTTCAAAAATGACAGGGTTAGCCCTATCCGTAAACATTAGGTTTACTTGGTATTCGTTCG
Source organism: Congeria kusceri (assembly GCA_027627225.1). Classification (NCBI taxonomy): domain Eukaryota; kingdom Metazoa; phylum Mollusca; class Bivalvia; order Myida; family Dreissenidae; genus Congeria; species Congeria kusceri. Next base: position 24,855,047 of record CM051035.1, read on the forward strand.
CATTTTCTTTTTCAGTGTTATTACATAGGCGGTTCTGACATATCTGCTACCAACATTCTGAAAATGATGTCGAGACCGTTTAAGAGCCATCTGCCTATGGTGAAAATCTGTGAGAAACTTCAGGATGTTGATTCCCAAATCTGTGAGCTAAAATATGGTATGTACCACAGTTCAATTGACGGATATATCAGACATGAGTTGCACCAAGGTATATAAACAAAAGTTAAAGTTTAAACTTCAAAGTTATATTGAAGAAAAACAAGGTAAAGATAGGAACATGTTATCGAGCACTGTAGAGAATCTTAAATCATTATGCATATGTATTTCTTATGAGTTGAATAGGTCAAGAAAAATGTACCGCCATCTTTCATTTCATGTTCTGTTTATTAACCCCGAAAAATTGTGTTAGGTTTACATATTGTGTTTGGTTAGGTTGACATATAGCCCATTGCAAACTGTTAGTGGACTGATTGAAACGAGCGTCATTTGTAAGAAGTAAAGAAAGATAAAACCTGATTTATTTGTTCTATAAAACTGATCTACAACATTTAATTGACAGTGAGTTAAGCCATTCAGAAATTCAGTATTTCATTGATATGTCTTGTAAGGAGAGTTGTATTTATTAAATGGTCATAAATCCAATAGGGCTCAGTTAATTTCCATCTGAAAATTGTATTTGACTTGTAAAATGTCAAAAGCCCTATTATAATCTGAATGACTATGTTTTATAGAGAAGAAGATAGACCTGTCCGAGATGGACTTCAAGAAACTCAAGGTCAAGGACTTGAAGAAGATATTGTCAGACTGGAACGAGGATGGTGCCTGTAAAGGATGCAGCGAGAAGGCAGAATTCCAGCGAGCTGTCAAGGAATTAATGCCAAAACATGCGCCAGAGGCATACAAAAAGCTGAAGGAAAGAGACGAACTTTGATTTGATATTAGTCCTTAGGTATTTTTTTTTTAATATTTAATGACAGTAAAAAGTGCTTTTCATTTCAATCCACAAGCAGACAATATATGGGTCTGGAAGTAAAGACTTATTTTAAATAAAGGTTACTTTTCCAAAATGACTTCCCTAAGCCATGTTTCAGATTTGTATTATTTTTTTCTTCAAATTGATCAAATTCTAATGCTTTATATTATTTTTTCAAATATGAATTATTGCTATGAACATAGTCTCATAGAGAATGAAGAGATACTGTCCACATTTCCATTTGAGATTTTGAATGTTTTGAATGGACATCTCAAGAATGGAAAAACACATAACAGTAATTTATTTTGTATCATTATGGTTGGGTGCATTTTTCAATTGAGTCAGCTCTGTGTTAGTGTATTTATATCAGGATGTAGTTACAATAACATGACTTTGAAATATGTTGGTGTTACTAAATGTGAAAACTGTGATGTGATCACCTTGAAATATCTGGTAACAACATTCGTAATTACAAGACTGAAATTAGCATAATCTAATGATTTTGTTATTTATAGCATTGTATTTGAAAGTTATTGAAATAGTAAGTTTATTTACTGGCTAAATGTGTTCCATGTTTGATGTAATTGTGAGTACGTTCAATCATTTGTCATCCATTGTCGAGAGATTTTTGATATGCGTGTCTCATTTCAACATTGTTGCATGTGTAAATAGGCAGTAAATTCCTTTGACAATACAGTGTGTTTAATGTTAAAATGTAACAAATAATTTTTGAAAATAAAATATGATTTGAAACTCCAATTTAATTGTACATCATAATTATACCATTTAATATAGACAGGTCTGTTGTATTGCGTAGTTATATTTAAAGGTTTTATAGCTTGCAAAACCTATAGTATTCTCAAATACAAGGGAAAACCTACATTACAGAGCAGGGGCCATATCCACAAATACAAGGGAAAACCTACATTACAGAGCAGGGGCCGTATCCACAAATCTCCTTAGGGAAAACTTAAGTAAATTTCTGAAATTCCTCAAGTCTGTGGAGATTTTATGCATATGTCATTTTACATCAAAATGTCTCAAACTAGTAAATATTGCTTAGATGTTTCAGATTTTACCCGATGGTAATCAGAAATTATTGGGTTTCGCATATAAACTTGTATCTGAAATTTTAACTTAAGTACAACTTAAGTGAAGATTTTCCTTAGGAGCTTTGTGAATACCAGCCCAGGTTTGACTTGTGTCCAGGCTGACATGCGTCCAATTAATGTGATTCACGTATGAATGGATTATAACTAAGCCAATAATTAAGAGACAGGCAACCATGCACCTATCAATATTTTTCCCAGGGGGGGGGGGGGGGAGCGGCGGGCAAGGCGAGAATTTGACTCGCAGAATAATTCCGGATACCGGGAAATAGACTGATGGGATTTTATATCCGGGTAATATTGGGCACTCCGCGGATATAGACAAAAATGCTTGGCTTTAGGGTGGGGAATTTAGACCCCCCAAAATTATATCAAATTCCTCTGGGTGAGCCCGCCGCTCCCTTTCTTAGAGCGAAATATTTATATGGGCAGGTGTAATGACAATGTGTGCAATGGCGTAAACATTTTTACATCTAGAAAGTCCTGCCTGATAACAACATACTACAAAACCACATATGATCAATCCATAAAATGTTGTAGTAATACAATTCGATATTTTGGATCTTAAATGTCCGATGTTAAGCGCGAATACTTGCATTATTTATGACTTAACACTGCTACACATTTCTTACATATAATCTAACCATAGATCGGGATTGATTGTAAATAATGATGTAACCTTATTATGCCCCCCTTCGAAGAAGTGGGGGTATCCTGCTTTGCACCTGTCCGTCGGATGGTCGGTCTGTCCGTAGACTATTTCGTTTCCGCACGATATCTAAAGAACGCTTTGACCTACGATCATGAAAGTTGGTACGTTGGTTACTTGGGAGGAAAGGAAGACACCTATACATTTGAGGTCAAAGGTCAAGGTCACCATTGTTAAAAATAGAAAAACGGTTTCCGCTTAATAACTTGAGAACGCATCGAGATATTTTAATGAAACTTAATACATAGATACCTAATATCGAGACTTCGCTTGGGATTGCATATGGGTTGGACGGGTCACGGTCACCGTTACTAAATATAGAAACCGGTTTCCGCTCAATAACTTTAAAATCCATAAAGATATTTTAATGAAAGTTCATACGTAGATACCTGGCTTGGGATTGCATATGGGGTGGGTGGGGTGAAGATCAAGGTCACCATAACTAAAAATAGAAAAACGTTTCTGCTCAATAACTTGAGAACGCATCGAGATATTTTAATGAAACTTCATACATATATACCTTATATCGAAGACTTGCTTGAGATTGTATATGGGGTGGGTGTGGTCAAGGTCAATGTGACCATATATCGAGACCCGTTTGGGATTGCATATTAAAAAAATATCTTAACAATTGCACATATTCACAACTTGGCTGCAAGTCGGGGGGCATACATGTTTTACAAACATCTCTTGTTATTTAATAAAATTGACCTGTTGAAATTGAAAATGTGGCAAATAATTGCATAAAACAAAACTCCAATGCACTTGTTATGACACATTTCAAAATAATTCGTCAAGATAAATTATATTCATCATACAAAATATATAAGTGTTGACGTAAATGCCATCGAAATTCGAATATTGCTAGAAAAAGGACAACACAAATTGTATATCAAATTTGTTACTGAATACGCAAGAACTATGGATTTACAAAGCTGTGCTGTGCCTATTTAATTTGCGTTTACAATTATTTAACAATATTGTACCCATTTAAATACCATATGCGTCATTGCATATACTACATATCGCATTAAATATTTATTAAACAGTTATGTATCACATAAATGATACGATATGAAACACGTAACGCTGAAATAGCATACAGAATGGGCACCCATGGAATGCATACGACTTCAATGTTTCAGCACTGTTACACTTGATCATTGAAATATGTTAAACAATACCGACTGTTAGCAGGGTTCGTCCATCCATTGAATATCAAGCTTTTTCTTGAAAAGTGCTGAGTACCGAGAGTATAAATACTTATTTGTGCTTAGATAAATTTAAAATCCTTGAAAATTTGCTTATTTTGGCTTCAAAAATTCTAATAAATGTTCTGGAAAGGAAAAAAAGGTTAAAAATTATTAAATAAATTCAAATGGTAAATTGATATATTTTATTGTTCTGATAAGAAAACAAAAGAAAACAATCTATATAACTGTCTTATGACGAGTATTGAGTGAAAAGAAGTCTTTAGCAAAACAAAAGGCTACTTGAACAGTTTTAAGTCAACAACATCAGCAATATCAGAACGTTTTGATGTTTTTGAACCGGATACCAAAGTCTAAACTTAAGGTAATACTATATTGAAAAGTTAGTCTATTATAAGCAAGAAAAGTTCAAGATACAAGTAAATAATGCGTATGTACATTGATTTTAGCTAAAGCAAAACTCAAAATACAGTTTGATGTATCAATTAAATTACACATGTATATATATTTGTATATGGAAGGAAATGCTATAGGGCATAAGGACCCTAAAAAAAATAGCAGGGTGCAGATCACGGGTATGACGCTCGGAATTTTACTCTTGATAGCAAATACTCTGCAAATACTAGCAAAAAAATCAAGTTTGCATAGCCATCCAAGTGGGACATACACGCCGTTTCTCTGACAGAACTGTCAAGATAGTCTAAAATATTAACGTTGTTTTGCTGACTGGAACGATATACCTGTAATTCTTTTTTTTCGAAGAATCATAAAAATGTGCAGCAATGTATAAACAATGGCAAAACCCTAATCAGCAGAATTCAACGTTCATTTGAAACTGTGTATATATTATAAATCCAAATGGCCTTAATTAATCGCGGAACTATTTTGGTATAAAACGGGCGAGTTGTCCATTCCATCAATTGTTTCACACAACTCTCTCCAAAACGCCGCTACTTCTTGCTCGTCGCCGTTCTTCGGAAACTCCATGTAACACCTTCGCCTTATTTCCAGCGTGTCGGACGACCATCCGATTTCTGGTGTCGATTCAAGGAACACCCCAAAGAACATCGGTTTTCCTCTCCTTATCGACTCCTCCTGGGACATATGGAGGGCGATTTTCCACTCGGTGTCGTGCTCACATCTCGCGGAAATTACAAACAATACGCTTCTGCTAATGTGAATGGCGTTGGCAATAAGCCGGTAATTGTTCTGCCCGGGGACGATGTATTCCGGCAGGAAGAGCTTGTATCCCTTCCCCGTGAGCTTCGATTCCAGCTGACAGCGAATAAACTCATTGTCTACCTCTGAAGCGACGTACACGTGATAACGATAGGCCTCTTGCGCTGACAGACTGTCGAAAGATACGTAGCCAGCACGGGTCTTCATTTTACTCGACGTTACGTATAACCAGTATCGTATCTTCCATCTGTAGCGATGAACAACCACTCCAACAATTACATTGAGGACAATGGCGAGAGCGATTGTACCAACTATTATAAATTCCTTATACGATTTGCATTGCTTTTCCAAGAACAAGATTTTTTCGTTCAGGTCCTGGTTTGAGTTGATTTCAACCCGAGTTGAATTTTCTGTGAACACGCAGTTAGAGATGGTTACAAACAGAAATCGACATGTCCCCATGTGGTCACTTATCCATTTGAGGAATTCAAGATTAGCGCAGTCACATTTAATGTTATTGCTCGATAGATTCAAGTGAAATGGCTTGTTATTCTTAATTGCCGTCTGCGATATGCGTAGCAATGTTGCACACATATCCTTACTCAAAGTCTTTATTTGGTTATTGCTTAAATCCAGCGTTCGAAGTTTTGACATGTGACTGATATTTACAGTGAACTCATTTAATATGTTAAAGGACATATTAAGATGTTTCATTCCTTTCTGATGTTCCAGAAACTGATCATCTACACTTTCAATTCGATTAAACGATAAATCAAGCCATTCCAATTTAATATTATTCTTAAACAACCGTCTTCCCTGCAACATCATAGGTCGATACAAGAGGTTTGTACCAACGTTCAGAGACAAAAGGTTTGGAAGGTCATCGAAGAAGGTCTCTTGCACGGTAGTTGCAAAGTTCCTACTGAGATCAACATGTTGCAATTTTTGTACGCCGTGCATTGGGCCTTCCCAGCAGTACAGCAAGGATCCCGAAGCGATGACGGTTTTCAGTGAATTATTTTTAAAGATGCACATTTCATAAATTGGAAAACCAATCTTGCTGTTACTGACATCTATGGATTCGAGACTTGGTGGTAGGAATCCCGTCACTATACACCTTGGTATGAAATAATCTTTTTTGGGACACACCGATTTGTTAGCCGGCCGCAAAACAGACAATCGCGAACCTGAAGGACTAGAACTGCTGTTTAAAGTGAGATGGTTACATTGAGAACTATGGGACAGGATTTTATTGTCCTCCTTTTCAGTGTTACCAGACATTTCCAAAACTAAATGCCCTTGTGTTTTTTCGGGTTTAAAAACATGGGTCGTTTTCTTTTCCACTCTGCTCCATATTCCTATGTCGTCTGTAAAGAAGTTATTGGAGAGGTCTAGAGCCTTCAGATGTGACATTTTATGAACTTGAAATAAATAAAATCCCAGCTCGAACTCATTACGACCGGCCTCCAGATGTTCTAGTGAAGATAAAGAGTCGAAAACCTTTTCATCAATACTACGAATAGCATTGTTTTCAACTGAAAGTCTCTTCAAATTTGTCAAGCGCTTTAAACCTTTAGCTAGGGTTTCTGATACTTGTATTCCACAAGGCCGGAACTGCGAATTCTCGACATGGTCTAGAATAAGGGTATTTAGAGTGATACTTATGCTACCAGTGACTTTAGCGACCCCTTCAAGTTGTAACAATGGATTTTCTGACAGATCCAAGAACTCCAGTTCAGTTATGTTCAAAAACGCTTGTTCGTGAATACTTTTTAAGTTACATTTCAAAATTGACAGGTTAGTTAGATGAATGAGATGCCCTAACATGAATTGGGTAACGTTGGTTTCGCAAAATTCTAAAGATCGCCACGGCGGTATTATCACATCACCAGAGAGTCGGAGTGTTTTAAGTGTAGACATGTTCCTGAACATAGAACCAAAATCACGATTGGTTAAGCCATCGATCCACAGCTCTTGAAGATTATCAAGCTTCGCTAATGCCGACTCCGGGTACCCTTTGGCAAAATTGTAAGTACCGGTTGTGCCATACATTCTCAGACTGACCAAAGACGACAAATGCGAAAACAAATTCTCGTCTGTACTCTTTTCTGTAAGTGGTTGTCGTTCGTTGCCAGATATGTTCAGATGTTTTAACATGTTTAGACCTATAAATGTTTTATTGGTTAAAGTCGAAAAATTTAAACCGAGAGACGTATTGGACATGTCGAGCACTTCCAGAATCTCAAAGTCTTGGAATGGCGTGGTAGTGTGAAAGTTCAGTTCGACCAGCCGAGTGGACGTCATGTTCAGTGTGGCGGTTAGATTCTTCGGCAGCATGTCCGGGATGCTGGTGACGTTGGTCCACGAGCAGTCAATGTCAAACTTTTCGTCTGTGTTCCAAGTACACAGACACGGTGTGTTTCTTTGAACATATTCACATACCCCACTCGGATCCATGATTTGCAAGCACCACAATGCACACAGTTCGGTCATGAAAACAATTGTAATACCCCAATAAAACATTGTTAATACTGTTGTTAGAACGTATCCAGTCCACAAACAAACAAAGTTAAAAGTATAAAATTATATAGGTTGGAGACAAAATCACGTCCTATTAGTTGGACTGCCTTCAAACTATACACTGAAAATGAACATTACTCATCATTAACTTTAATGCCCAAACACTGCCGCACGAGAACTGTGCTAAGCGTTACTGTAAAGGCATATATATTAGCGAGTATAGCTGTGCGGAAGTTTTTTCTCTTTTTTGCAGCAGCAGCAGATAATGGTAAACCGGAGGTGTACTACCGATGCAGAGATACACATATGGTACACAAAAGGGAAAACACAACACTTTTATATAACACATTCTTATGGATGTAATATTGATATATTCACTTATTAACTTTTTATAAAGACTGTTTCTGTTTCCACTTTTCGTTTTACACTGACATAAAAAAAAATTAAATGACTCGTGAAGCACATGTTTAGAGTACAGAAGAACAGAGCTAAATCAAACGGAGAAAACCATTCGCCAATCAAATGTCAATTTGCTTTGGTAACTTTGTTAACTAAGGAAGATATTGTTTATAAACAACCGTGGAACTGACTGATTGTTTTTCATTATTTTCCTTGTTTACACTAAGCTGTTCTTTCAGTCATTGTGTAAAGAGGTATATTGACGGTATTACGAAAATATTTAACTACCTAATAATTTGATGGTGAGATAACTTGCAACACATTTGCTTCAAATAAATAAATAAAAACCTAATATTTTCCACAATATATAATGTTTTAGGGAGACGTAAACCTTTCTGAAAAAAAATATTAACCTTACTAGATGTTCCGTGAACTATTGTTATAAACTATTGGCGAGACATAGTGAGTGCTTACAGCGTCAAGTGTCTTGATAATGATGAACACCTTTTAAATGTTGTTGGAAATATTTTTTATGGACAAAGGATTTCTAAAGAATATGCCCGTGTGGAAAAGCATGTGCTCCATGTGCAGATTACAGGTGGGAATTCCTGTATTTGAACTGGCGAAATGGAATGTATTCAGACAATGATTAATGTACGAAAACAATGTAAAGATATGTGTGTGCTAAATGATAGTCATGTCCTCATAGAGTAATAACTTTGTGCCAAGATATATTAAAAAAAATTATTCATGTATATGAGGTTTATATTAAAGAAAAACAATGCCTATATTTTGACACATGACCCATCGTTGTAACCTTGACCCACAGAGTTAGGACATGTGTTTGCTTGCTGTGCAAGACTCGGAGTTTTTGAGAACAAAATTTGTCGAAGTAATATCAAATTAGAATTATGTATGTAAATCGTGTATTTTATACAATATAATTCTCCATTTCAGTGACATGCGACCAAATATTGTGACACTGGCCTTCAATTAAAAATACATTCGTTTGTGCCAAGTAACATAAACTTTGTACCACGATTGTTAAAGTTATAATCCGGACAAGATATACCTGTATTTGATTGTGCATGATGATTGTGAAATTGTCTTTTTTCAGTACAGAGGAGCGGTTAGTGTGCGACATTGTGTCCAGATACCCATTGAACATGTATGCCAAGTTACCTCAGATTTCTTCTAGCGGTTCAAAAGTTATAGAACGGACACGTTTTGTGGCAGACATCCGGACGACAGACAGATAGACATATACCCTAAACAACAGTAGTATGTGTATCCACTTTGAAGCGCGTGGGTAAAAATAATTCCTACTGAAGACGAACACAATAAGTGGTAACGGAATGTGGTTTATAGAGATATACCCCAAATGTTATTGTAAACTATATGAGATGAGGGAATAACTTTTTTTTTTAATCACATGACCAGACATTAAAGTATTTTAAAAATACATCAACGTACCAGAATATGTTACAAACGATGCTTAAATTTTACAAAAATCCATTGTAGTTTACTCCTCATGATGTTTTCTTTTGTTCAAATTAAGTTGTGAGTGCATCGGCACAGCGATGTTTCAGCTGTACGGGAAAAAATATAGTCCTTTCTTTTATTATAGCTGACTATTATATCTTAACATTAAAGCATGTGCTTTATTTAAAAATTAACGTTTAAAATGTATTGAGCATATATCCAAACCACTGTCATTTCATTTTAAAAGTATGTGAAATATATATACGACAAAACTATTCTTGTTTTGAATGAATATTTTGTCCTGCCATGCACAAAATATTAATCGGATAAAATGCTGCAGTTCGTTATAATAGACAGTGAAGTATAATCTAGATTACAGCGTACTAATCTTTTCAATTCAATCTGCTTACTTTGCCGTTCGTCAATGTATAAGTACACGGCATGTAAGTCCATTAAAATCGACTTAAATCAAAAACGAATCTGACGACAGCCTGTATGCAAGACTTAAAAAACGTTTAGGTGTTGGAATATATGGTTATACAACATGTTTTTCAACAATCACACACACATTTATTGACGTTTTTGTTTCTTAATTTTTAATCGGTTTAAGCGAGGTGACTAACAATGAGTTTTGGATGGACGGTAACGGACAAAACATCCAGAGAACCCTGGAATCACGAGAAGTTCAGTGGATATTTTACTGACATCCAACGAGTTGCCCGAAAATCGTTACCAAGGCAACCACCGAAGGATCTATGCTCTCTGCTCGGGTTGCCTTCAACCTATGCACAAGCGAAGGTCCCATCGCGTATTGATTCTACAATACCTACTGTGGCCCCTAAGGAGTTGATTCCGGTGGACAAGTCAGCTGCAAACAGGGAACCGTGTGTCGCAGAAATTGAACTTCCGAAGGTAAACCATTTTTTTAAACATCTTATTTACATGTGTAAAAGTAACTAAAAAAATGTGTAAACTCAAATGTGTTCACACAAATAATACTATGTGAATATTTTGAAATAACATAATAAATGTAGAAAACTGTATGTGAAGACCACTAGCAAAGGTTATAAAGGCGTCAAATAAGCATAAATTGGTTAAAACATATTAGTCTAGTCCCTGGAGGAATTTATGTGCATTTTTTGTCCAGGCAGTTTCTTTGCCCTTTCGTGTAAGGGAGTGCACAAAGATTAATTTTAGCGAGGGTGGAAGTTGTCTTACTGCTGCAGGTTACCATGGAAATGAAGTGCTAGTTTTTGAACACTTAAAGGGTTTTCAAACAAGGTTATGCTCAAGGTCACCAAAGGTCAATGTCAAGGTCATATCAAGGTCAAATTCTTACAATTGCTTTAAAAAGTGGTTATTTATCTCAAATCGTTTATTATTTTATGAAGCCATATGAATGGAAGTGCACCAAATGCATATTTCTGCAATGGGGTATCAATTTCTATTCTAAAAATGTCATTTTGTGTTTTGTAAGATTTATGGTAGAAATTCTACAGCACTTGAAATGACTAGACCATTGTATGAAAAAAGAGCGATTTAGTCAAGAAGTCTCTAACAGAACAATTACACCTTGCATTATGATTATTGTCAAGGAATACTCTGATCAGTATTATCTAATATATTTATTATTCAATATTTTCTTATAAATGAAGACCAAAATATCATCAATGTCAAGGTCATCAAAGGTCAAGGTCATTTCAAGGTCAATTTCTGAAAATAGCTTTAAAATTTATTATTTACCTCAAATGCTTTATAATTTTGCGACAACATACGGATAAAATTGCACCAAATGTATATTTCTACAAGGGAGCCTCATTTTACATCATAAAAATGTCATTTGGGCTCTGTAAAATTCATGGTAGAAATTCTGCAGTACTACAATTGACCAGACTTTTGTTTGAAAAACAAGCAATTAGGTCAATGAGTCTCCGATAGAACAATTACACCTTGCATTATTATCATTGTCAAGGAATAAACTAATCAGTATTATCTTATATTCGCATACAGAGTTTTCTTATAAATACAGACCAAACGATCATTAAATGTAAAGGTCAATCCAAGGTCGAATTCTTATAAATGCTTTAAAACAGCTCATTTTCATGAGATTGTGGCATATGTGTTATGAAGAAATCCAAAAGTGCACCCAAAGACATAGTTCTATTATATATTTTCACTTGGTCTCACTCGCGTATTTAGTTTAAACCTTTTTATTTTAGGTTTGAACAATGTAAGGATTTGTTAACTATATTGCTTTTTACATTTAGTTTCAAATTCAATTTTGATTCATTTAGTTACTAGAAGAAAATATTATAAATATTATAAAATATTGTATGCAAATGATTGTACAACAATGATTGAAGTAATGGCATAGTCACGTTGATATTATATGACTATGACAATGACAATAACAATTACAATGGGTTTATTTGTAGTTAAAGGTCTACGGCCCATAATACATGCATTAAAGAATCAAACAATTATATGTATAATTAATGTATTGAGAAATATGCAAAGTGGGTAATAGTGTTTATTGAAAAAGAGAGTCATCTCTTATATTAACCTGGAATGTGCTATTGTTTGACAAACGTGCTGGGTTGTAACATTTGGCACTACTTTTCTGACAATGAACTTTTATGAAATAAAAAAAGACAATGTGCATGGAAATAATGTCTAACAAGTACATCGTCTATGTCAGTTTTACTGAATCATATACAAATTACTTTGTAATATTTCTATTACATTTAATTTTGTATATAAATAATTATATTCTAACAGTGTTTAAGTAATTTCTAAAATGGAACATTTTGGTGATTAATACGGATCCCAAAATAAATCTGACCTTGCAAATAATTGACCAGAATTTTTTTTAAACATGAAGGTCAATGTAATATCATTGCGAAATGTAAGGAACTGTATAGAAGAAGTATTAAAATATCTACACAACTTTTAACATTTGTTTTTATTAACATTTACAAATCAAAATATTGGTGTTAAATATTTATAACAGTAACAATAAGACGAGGTGTTTCTTCAAAAACTAGCACTTCTTTTGGACGCCATCTTGGTTTCCACGGTAACCTGCAGTATGCCAACTGTCCACCCACGCTAAAATTAAACTTTGTGCACTCCCCTACACGAAAAGGTAAGAAACTGCCTGGACAAAAAATGCACCCAAATTCCTCCAGGTACTATACTATATTGTAATGAATATGTTTTCTTAGGAAAAATGTGAGCTGTGTTTCAAGAGTAGTGTTCTGCTACTAGTTTATCTAAGATATCAAGTAATGTGAAATGTGCATGCACATGTCAACATTTTCTGGCTTATTTCTTTTTTTTAAGTTTTGATAATAAAATTGGAAAGTTCGAAAACAATTTTGATATATAAATCAACATAATACTGACAGTTCCAATAAATACATTTGTTATACTTAATAACTTGTACTCAATGCATTATTTAGAGTTGCTCGTTATAAAGACTTTAGTCATTCAATCATAATAGTAAGAGTTAACCAGAGTCATAATACTGGTGAAGAAACCAAACCCCTATCCTATATTTCTACAGAGCAAATGGAACTTGTTGAAGGAGATTCTTCTATGCAAAGACGACACCGACTCGGAGGACAAGAAATGTAGCAAGCGAGAAAAGACTGTATGCGCGTTTGCCATCTATTTCGCAGTCATCATTTTAATCCTGCTCGTCATCATCGTTATTCTTGTGTCAGTCATGAACGCATCAAGTGACAAAGTAGGTAACCGCAAGCAATCGTCTAAAACACTTTGAAACAAATGCAACCATATTTTTTCGCTTAATGTAGTAATTTATTGTGTTTGATTAAACAAAACTCTACGCTGAATATAAATTAAACTTCATTTATTTCAGATACTTGCAAACTTGATATATTTATAGAATAGTGTATAACTTCTTACAAATCAATAATTATATCAAGTTTAGATATTGCGAGTGCATGGGGAAAATTGTGGCAAATTGTATTCTTCATTAATAAAACTTCTAAAAACATGTTTAAAAAATTGATGTAATGCACCTAAACAGAAGAAAGTTACAAATGATATCAATTCTCTTTTTTTCATTCAGGATGACCACGGTCAGCTGGGGTAGGAATTATTTCTACAGATAATCCTCTTATTAACAATACAAAAACAACTAAAGCATTATTAACCAAAACATCACTACATCAAACTACGACAAGGTCTTCCACTATGCCTACCACGCAACCAACGACGAAGTTATCCCCATCCAAATTATCAACAAAATTAAAAACGACAAATACCACAATCCCAAGTACATCCCAATCACAAAGAACTACTGTAGAAAGTAGTTCCAACTCCACGACTAAACCGATCGAGAATGCTACTACAACCAGCGGGCAGAAAACAACGCCCCCACCTCATGCCATAATATTTGACCATGACTCGTTTGCGACTTGTTCAACCTATGATTGTACGGCGGCACAAGTAACAGTTGCCATGGTAGACAATGATATAGATCCATTTGATCATATGTATTCCTTCGCGTGTGGCGGCTGGGAACGTGAAACACGGTCTTCTTTGGCCAATGGCGAAAAGAATGTTCCCAGAAACTTCCAAGAACACTTGCAGCAAAAACTAAAACTGCATTTTAAAGGTGTATTTTCTGAACGTCACGTGACCTGTATATTTGGCAATATAGTGTACAACTGGAGTTATGTTGGTTTAACTTAATAATAATATATGTGTAATGTGCATAGAACTATATTAATATATCTAAGGTATATTTCAAGAGAATATTTTTTGAACTACGTGTTATATACTTGTTTTCAAACTCCTTTCCCATATCTTAGTATACATCTAATATGCATAATACATACCTAAATTAGTTAGGATTAAGTTTAGACTGAAGATTCCAATTTCAGACATATTATCTGCACCTCTGCAAGAAGACGAGAGTTTTTCAGCTACGATCACAAAGCTTCTATACAATGCCTGCATGTCTTCTAACTTAGACACATCGTCAAAGAATAATCCGAACGCAATATCTGATGGTAAGAAACCCTTATAGTGTCGTGGGAAAACCGGGCTTAATGCACGTGCGTAAAGTGTCATCACGGATTAGCCTGTTCAGTCCGCACAGGCTAATCCAGGATGGCACTTTCGGCTTTTATGGTATTTTCTGTTTTGAGGTAGTCTCTTGTAAACATAAATCCACTGTAGGCGGAAAGTGTCGTCGCGGATTAATGCTCTTTAAGAAATCTACCAATGTCATTACCAGTAGGAATGATAAAAGAACACTCGTTCGTAGGTTCGTTAAATAATGTAAAGAAATAAAGGCTGTAGGATTTTTGTAAGTTGAAGTCATTGAAAGAATATGTCTATGATACTATATGTACTGACATGTTTACCCTTAACACCCTTAACATAAGAAAATAATACAAAATTGGAAAGTCATACGTACTGTTTACAATATTTCTGCACCATCGGACCACCTCGGAAGTCACCACCGGACATTTTCTTTACACCTCGAAATGAGGTGGTCCGGTGAGTGTTCTAACCGTGGACTGACTAATTTCATCAATTCGTAAGCCGTAACCGTATTTCAGTTGAAGGGAGAATCTAAACGGTTTGCATCTGGCGAGATACGCCTACCGTCCGCAATTGATTAAATTGAAGATGCTGCAACAGGTTAACTATTCAACTTACGTTGGCCTACAGTTCAGCTGCTAAATCACTTCAGAAAATATATACTTTCTGCAGACATTCAAATATTGCACCAGTTATTGGACGTGTTGGGGATGACAGAGAACGGAACACTAATTATGCCAGCTGAAGAGATGTTACAAGAGGCTGACATTCTGTTCCAAGTCAACCCATTCTTGAAGATCTCGTATAAACCACTTGCTCAAGGCGACGGGAAGTTGTCTTACGGCATACAGGTATTAAATTGTAATGGTCAGTATACGTTGCAGTTAACGTACAGTTATTATATTTAGCTATATGGACATTACACTCTGCAGAATATACAGTTACCGTCATTTAACTAGAAATGGACATAACTTTGTGATATTAAAATATACAGTATCAAAAATTGAACTAGTAATGAACATTATATATTGTAATCAGTTTACAGTTTCCATAATTATGTATCCAGTAACGAACATGACATTGTGAGCAATACACATATATATGTACCATAGTTACCTAGTAATGGACATTACATTGTGATCGATATGTACCGGTGGTTCCATTAATAACTAGTAATGGATATTACATTGTGACCGATATGTACCGGTAGTTTCTATCAATAACTAGTAATGGATATTACATTGTGATCAATATGTACCGGTAGTTGCAACCAATAACAAGTAATGAACATTACATTGTGACCGATATACGATTTAAAGCTAACATAATTTTACTAGTAATGGACATAACATTGTGACTGATATACGATTTATAGTTAACATAATTAATAAACATAAAACCTTGCCAAATCGTTTCTAATGGGCATCCGACCGATCAAAATACAAAAACCGCATTGAAATCGGTAAAATAATAATGCTTTGGGTATTTTTGTATCGTATACTTTCTGTGTGCGATAAATGGTGATGCCTCTGGAGTAAAGCAGCATGTACATTAGGGTATATTCCGTTCGAAACAAGCATTTTCAAACATAGACATTATCAAATGCCTTACGTAAATAAGAAACAGTTTTCAGTCGTATAAACGTCATTACAGTAACGTTCATTATAACTTTAACGCCAATTTAAGATGTATTGAATTATATTCTATGGACTGCGGCTGTAACTAGTGAGGTACGGTAAAGTACAATGCGATACATATATTGTTACCACGATTGCGATCAGGAAACTAAAAACGCAATTGAGACTCATTTCTGAACCATTGTCCTGTCCGAACACGTGTATGCATTGTTTTGTTAAGTAGACTGGTTAATTATTAATAAGGGAGTGCGTATTACAAATGATTATTATGATTTTAACATCTTTGAAATGTTGTCATAATTGGTGATAGTGCACAGTCCAGTTGTTATTCGATGTACTTTAAGGACATACTTGTACAAGTATTCATTTGTATTGCATATGAAGTGTTTTATTGTAAACTTGTCCGTTTCAGATAGAGCCGCCCGAGCTATATCTGCCTATTACAGAGTACCAGAACCCTGAATCCGAGGTAAACAATTATAAGGGCTTTTGAATTGTTCGTTGCATTATTGCGTAACTGTTATCCAAACAGCAAAGAATATTTTAGTTCATGTTCCGAATAAATACTTGGCCATATTGATAGACGAATCTTCGAAGTTCGAAAAAAATTTAAGTGCAATTTTTTCAAACATTCGATCCAAAATGTGATTTTGCATCGAACAAATGTTAAGTTCAATTTTTTTAAACATTCGATCCAAAATGTGATTTTGCATCGAAAAAATGTTAAGTTCAATTTTTTTCAAACATTCTATCCAAAATATGATTTTGCTTTTAAACTTCCTTAAAAGATACGAAGTTTTTTTTCTATCCAGGATAACAATAGGGAAAAGGAAAATATTCGATCTTAAATAAATACAATTTATCAGAAAATTAACGTGATTCCATGAACACTTAGTATGCGTGCTTTATTGAACCACAGAATGTAAGAGTGTTCTTCCTATATTAACCAATAAGCCAATCTGTGGAACGAATGACTAATATTGTGGCATAACATCATATATGATATAGGCGGATTTAAAGGGACCTGTTCACAGATTGACGAATGGACGAATTCCCAACTTTTTGTCACAT
This sequence comes from Congeria kusceri, assembly GCA_027627225.1. Classification (NCBI taxonomy): domain Eukaryota; kingdom Metazoa; phylum Mollusca; class Bivalvia; order Myida; family Dreissenidae; genus Congeria; species Congeria kusceri. Next base: position 24,872,416 of record CM051035.1, read on the forward strand.
ATTCCAAAAATACAAGAATAGCGTATTTAAAGGAGCAAAAATAACACTGCGGACGTAGAAATGTACTATGCATACCGGTTCTTTAATGAGAAATCATTAGTTGAAGTTGATAAAATTATAAAGCGTTTGTAAGGCTAAACGATGGAATGATTTGGAATGTTTCTGTTGTTTTCGTTTAAATTGTTGAGAAGTACGCGGAACACTTATATAAAGTAAAAACAAATGCCGATTTATGTGCATAGAAATCGGAATGGCCGAGTGGTTAAGACATTAGCCTTTTGATCCGGAAGTATGAGGCTCGAAGCCCGGTGGGTGCAACATTTTTTCTTTTCTTTTCTTTTTTTTACTTTTCGTGAACTATAATACTTCAGCCCTTTAGTTCCGATGCTTAAGCCTGTCAAGTGAAGACATTTAATGGCACTCTTAAAAAAATACACTACGTCTCCTGTAAAATTACCCAACATTCAAAACATGTTTAACCTCACAATAATTTAAACCTACGCATTTCATTTTCTTCAATCAAATCGTGATAATCAAACCCGTTTGTTAAATTGTATTTTTGTTTAACTGCTCTTTTTTGGTCGATATTTTACCTGGCCGATATCTATCCATACATGTAAGAGATACCAAAAGCAGTTTGATTTCATTTACTGAATAGTTCCGCCCCTTAACTCAAAATGCTGTACTCGCGCCTGTATATGAAACACGATTTTCAGATTGCTGCCAACTACACCAAGGCTTTGTCCAACGTCTTGTACAGATACGCGTCCACCTTTCCGGATTATGGTTAGTGTAACGGCACTCACAGCCTGTGTGTATAATTATGTATAATAATCGATACCACCCGCCCCTCGCACAGAACGTTAAAGTGGCCATTCATAAGCACTGCGCAGTGACCCAGATGCCCGCTGCACTGAGTTTTTGCCATAATTGACGGACTACAATTGTTGTAATAAGCGCTTCTCTTCTTTTGATACTACATATAATGTTTCTTTTTTTTAGAAACTATGTAGCAAATATGTAATGTATTTAATAAGACAATAGCCAAAATGATATTAGATTAAGAATCAATTAGTGTCTACATCGCCTAATGAGTGTACATGTTAAAGTGTACAATACGTAACTAGAGTGACGTCACTCACTGTAGATTTTATTTCATTGTTTACAGATTACTGGTTCGATAGGGACAAAGTGAATGAGCTGATACGTTCAGAATTAAATTTCGAGACAAGGATCGCGAACGTAAGTGATAAGCAAATCTAATGCTACGGCGCTTTTAAATTAAAATTTTTCAAGTTACTTTCAAAATTTAGCTAATAGTATATCGCCATCATCGTCATCGTCATCATCATCATCATCATCACCATCGTCGTCGTCGTCGTTGTCATCATCATCATCATCACCATCATCATTTATTGGATTGTTGCATGTATTATGATATACTGTAGGCAGCGCAAGCATCTCTTGACAACACGGATGCAGGAACACAAACGGTTAGAACGACAACTGAGCTGAAATCGGAATTTCCGTATCTACCTTGGGATGCTGCGTCAGAGGCAACAAACAATGGACACGTGCTCGTACAAGTAATTGGGGTAGAATATTTCAAACGAATAGACTATCTGTATGCAACCAGTCAGAAAGAGGAAATCCAAATGTATGTATTCGTATCAGTGTTAAAGGAGATATTGCGCTTAATGCCCATGTCCCTCCGGTCCGAGTTGCAAGGAGTTAATACGGCAAAGGACATGGTCTACACAGAGCTAGACTGTCTTGACGAGGTTCTTAGACTTGCGAAGGAGGAGGCACATACGATGTTCGTCACTCATAATACTCAAAGGATACTCGATGACCGTCTGGTTCTAACTGGACTGGTCAATCCCATCAGTTCCGCTTTCCAAAGACTGGTTGAGAATGCCTCATGGATTCGCAGCGACCTTGCGCGAGTGGTAACGGCCATAAGCCGGAATATCCGGGTAGTATTGTCACCGCTGAGGACAACACACGAGGAGGTCCCTGGCACGCTGGAGACCGAACAGCCATTCGATGTTCTTGCAGTTGAACTGATTAACTATATCCATAACACTGAAATAGAGAGGTTGGGAACCAATCTGACACAGGTGGAAATGGACTGGACAAGCATGAGGCCAGCATTTGTTTCTTCCTTATACACAATTGGTAATTTTGAGTTACATCTTATAGATTAACCGTGTATTTTGCCTCACAATTACAAAAATATATTTATAAAACGGATGGAATAGTGAAAATAAAAGTTGGCTTATTGCAATTGCGGTCCTGATTGCGTCGTTCGTTTACCTTGTAGTAGATCGATTTTGCAAAAAACAATTGCAACATGCAGGTACATGTATTATTTGAAGATTGATCAATATCAAAAGCAAAATTTTAATTATTTTAAAGGACTGCCAACCGGCCTTTCTATGTATCTGGAGTCTGGCTATTCTAATTTCAATGTGCACGGATTCCTGGGAATGATGGTAGCCAAGGACTTTGTGACACTACTAACAGGTACAGTGCTACTTAAGACGTTTGTCATATTAAATAAACAAATGTATGGATGGATGGATGGATGGGGTTTTTTTTGGGGGGGGGGGGGGGGGGGGTAATGGGTGGTTGGGTTTTGATGCTACATTTTTGCTAATTACGCATTCGTACTTAGCGATGAAACTGTCATAATTTATTGATACTAATATAGCTGTTCGAATCGTTCAAGCTACAGTCATTGTCTTGTTTAAAAGTGACTTAACAGGCCGAAAGACGCCGGATTGGTGGGGAACACAAAATGGTTTATTCTTCAAAGATGTTGCAACGTGTTTTGAGGAACAAATATCGTCTGAACAGGTACACATAAATCTACATCAAAATCTGCATTTTGTTTCCCTTTTCTCAAAATAAATCGCTTTAAGGAAATTAAGGATAACTTACGCGTACATTTCTTTAAATGTTTGTTTTTCGAACCATTCAATAGCAAATATTATCAATCACTTTACTTTTTCTTCGTTAATATTAAACCTCTTAATACGAATTACATTTTTTTTACAATGCTTTATTATTGTCTCCGTTGTTAAATACTTTCCGACGACACTGGCAACGTTATAGTATGGATTGGCGCTCTGCAAGTTGCATACGAGGTAACATTTAACATTAATATTTTTAACGATAGTAAACAACGTATTTTTGTAGAGAAATACATTTGGTCTGATTTCATTGTTGTGACGCCGATAGTACAGGCTACATGTTTCTTGAACACTTAAATAATTTACATCGTGTAGAAACGGTATCATCTGTGTCGAGAAATGGTCAGTCTTTACTATGACCATTTGGTACCGTTTGACCCCCCCCCCCCAAATCTGGGGTATTGTACCCCTTTGTAATGGCGCCCTGTTGTGGTCACAGTGTGGGCACAGTGTAGCGGCCATTATCAGCCGAGAAAAATACAATGCTGCAACTAAAACAGTGCACTCAGCCATTGTTAAGTGAGCTGTGGGAAACGATTGCAGATAACGATAAGATATTTTATGGTGGACCAATACACAGAGTGGAATACCCCATGGAGAGGCCAGACATTCCTTAAACTAGGCCTTTAAGATGCAGTTAAGAGAATGTCATAAAACGTTGTAATCAGGCCTAGACGGTGTATGTGTGAAATTGTAGATAATAAGATTGTGTGTCTCTAATACTCCAATGACTTATAATGATTCAAAACTAACCGGGGGATATGTGCACGTTTTATGTGTTGTTTGCAAACATTGGACATGAAATATAAGAGAAAATTTCTTTTTATGTGCAGGCTTATTCAAGTAACAGTAATACCATCCAACTGAGGTTTCCTGGCACAATTCTTACAGAAGAGGACATGTTCATTTTAAACACAGTCCAAGTAATGCGTTATTTGATTTTACTTGTTATGTGTACCAATGTCATATATGGTTGATTATACATGTATATGAACTGAATGCACAAAACACTGAATTGTACGTCGATTTGTACTTTTTACAGGAAAAAAACACAATAATATTCAGTAATTAAATGTTTATACAGCAGATATGTTCAAACCGTGGTGTCACGGTGATTTAAAAAACTTACCTTAAAAGATGGCGACACAAAATAATTTAAAACTTTGCTATTTTTTATTTCAGTCACAATGTATTGTAACAGATGGTCCCAGAATCATCAAAGAGAGGTAACAATAATCAAGAAAAAAAATCAGGCCCATTTTTCGGATGTGTTTATAAACATAAATATCGATATGATTCATTCTGTTGCAAGCTTAAATATATCTTCGCCTCCAAAACCTTTACAGATATACTGTGTCGTTTCCATACTTTATTATATATGTCTGTAAAGGAAAATTAGAAAAAGAACAAGTCAGTTCATGTTCTTCATCATTATAATTGTTAAATTTAATACGATATATTTCAGAATAAACAGCGTATTAAAGAACAATGCAAACCTAGAAACATTCCGATGTGTGGCGGGCGATACTATGACGTCATCGAAGGCCTACCAATTATTATGAAATGTGTAGTATTTGAATAATTATATGACCTCAACGAAGGCCTGTCAATTTTTATGAAATTTGTAGTATTTCAATAATTATATGACATCAACGTAGGCCTGTCAATTATTATGAAATTGGTAGTATTTGAATAATTATATGACCTCAACAAAGGCCTGCCGATTATTATGAAATTTGTAGTATTTTATGATATTATTATATGACGTGAATAAACTTAAAAACTTATGTGTACACACATTAGACATTTCATACAAACGCCAAAGTTAAACACATCATCTTATTTCGGACAGTCAGTCTGAATTTTAGAAATCGTTCAATAATTAATACGGTGACAGTGCAAATGTTGTCTTATTATTCATAACACATAACATCATGTCGTGACATAAAAGGTGAAGACTGCTAAATTCTCTGAAATGGATTTATTTACGAGTTAGCAAGTACGGAACTTAAATGTTATATTAAGTTGTTAAAATAACTCGAAGCACAATATCATGTATAAAATTACATAAAGCCGATTTCCAGAAACATGACATTAAGCATGTTTCAATTTTTCGATTGCAATCTTATAAGAAGAAAAACAAAGTAGTAAAGTAAAAGAAGTAAAATGTTCGCAAAACAATGCATATCACGTTTGGCGGCAATGCATAGTTTGGCTATGTAGTAAATAACTAATAAATGCACATGTAAACACGTAAACAATATATCACAGAACATATAACACGAGATTCAGGCATAAATAGATATGAGGCGCGCCGTGTGAAAACCGGACTTAATGCATGTGCGTAGTGTCGTCCCGGATTAGCCTGTGCAGTCCGCACAGGCTAATCCAGGACGGCACTTTCCGACTACAGTGGATTTACGATTAGAAGAGTCTTCCTTGAAAAAGAAAATACCATAAAAGCGGAAAGTGCCGTCCTGGATTAGCCTGTGAGGACTGCACAGGCTAATCCGAGACGACACTTTACGCACATGCATTAAGCCCGGGTTTCCCACGACGCGCCTCATATGTACATTTGCATTTCGATTCGTCGCCCAGGTGTCGATGTATGGAGTTGATATGTCACGCATCAACGGTACTGTCCTTAAAAGAAAAACAAAGCATCCAAATAAACATCTGACTAAATTGTGTGAAAATTGAGGTTTACAATTCTTAAAAGAAATTCATTATTAATATTTAAATAGTTTCTTAATAAAGGCATTATCTTTGGAAGACTGTTAAACATTACTAGAGGTAAATGAACTACTTGAAGTCATTAGGCTTACACAATCAGTAAAAGCAGATATTCTGTAAGAGCAATGCAGTTCATCGATGAAAATTTCACATCGTAAAAATCTTAGAACATACGAATATCAGATGACGGAATTTTTCAAATTACAAAGTGTATATTACGTAGATCTAAGTCTATTAACTTTGAACACTTATTGTCGTATACCGTAAACCCGTGCATAGTCAGTGTCGGTCTATCGGAGATATTTTGATACGAGAACGAGATGCCGTGGTTCGAGTCTTCCGGGTCCACGATGAACCCCGGCACGTGCTTGATCAGCTGACGATGCTGCACGAGCGCCGGGCCCCAGTCACGTGCCGGAACCAGCAACTGCTTGATTCTCTGTAACGAATGTTGGCACCGGAAATATTGGTAAAACGCGTCATACAAATTAGAACGTTATTTGTTAGATTAACTGTAAACAAAATAAAAAAAGTTTTAGTGTTTAATTGCTCTTTGTTACGCTTATTTCTGAGACTGATGATGACTTAATCTTGGACACACGACCGTGACAGTGACTACTATTCAACTTTCTGAGACTGATGATGACTTAATCTTAGACACACGACCGTGACAGTGACTACTATTCAACTTTCTGAGACTGATGAAGACTTAATCTTGGACACACGACCGTGACAGTGACTACTATTCAACTTTCTGAGACTGATGATGACTTAATCTTGGACACACGACCGTGACAGTGACTACTATTCAACTTTCTGAGACTGATGATGACTTAATCTTGGACACACGACCGTGACAGTGACTACTATTCAACTTTCTGAGACTGATGATGACTTAATCTTGGACACACGACCGTGACAGTGACTACTATTCAACTTTCTGAGACTGATGAAGACTTAATCTTGGACACACGACCGTGACAGTGACTACTATTCAACTTTCTGAGACTGATGATGACTTAATCTTGGACACACGACCGTGACAGTGACTACTATTCAACTTTCTGAGACTGATGATGACTTAATTTTAGACACACGACCGTGACAGTGACTACTATTCAACTTTCTGAGACTGATGATGACTTAATCTTGGACACACGACCGTGACAGTGACTACTATTAAACTTTCTGAGACTGATGATGACTTAATCTTAGACACACGACCGTGACAGTGACTACTATTCAACTTTCTGAGACTGATGATGACTTAATCTTAGACACACGACCGTGACAGTGACTACTATTCAACTTTCTGAGACTGATGATGACTTAATCTTGGATGCACGACCGTGACAGTGACTACTATTCAACTAGTGTGAAATATTCAAACAACGATGGGCATTTTATTTCATTAAACACAAAAAGTGTGGATGAACATTTCATTATATTGACCAACATATCTCGCGCAAGCTCAACTCTTATGCAATATACTCGCTTGGTTTAGTTTAAACTTATTTATTTTAGCTCGATTGCGTCGAAAGGAAGCCCGAGGCTTATTATAAAACATGTTCGAGTCCGTTTTCCTGGTTAGAACCAGTACTACGTGTCGTTTTGATCAAGACCATTCGAAGGCTTTCCGAGTAGGGATCGAACTAACGATATCCCGATCGCAAGGCGGACACCATACCCATTCCACCACCGCGACTCTTAATATATAATAGCTTGATTATAATTAGCGCGATAAATGTGAATAGCTTTAGTTAAAAACATAAAACATCATCAAATATCAGATTGGCCATGCAGTACCTGAATTATAGACATGTCCTTTCTGTATGTGGCCACCTTATACACTGCCACCACAGGGACTGACGATATTGCAGTGAACGAAATCAGCCATCCCAGCGTCTCGGCCCAGACCGGGTAGTGGTAGCTGTTATAGGTAACTGGTTTGTAGTCGATCCACGCGACCAGTACGATAAACTGAAAGATATATGAAACCAGCCAATGAAACGCGCATGCATGCTGGAATAAGGCCAAATATAAATATTTTGTAAGTAACTGAAAGATTAAAATATAAATGTACTGATAACAGCGTAATAATAAATCTGGTGGACCTCAAAAATGATTATTCACAGGGAAAACTGTCGTATTAAAGGGACTATGTAACCGAAAGGACCTCAATGGGGGCGGAGGCGATTTCTTAAAAAATCTGATATTTAGATATTAATACTGGCATACAATAACCGTTAAAACGGGGCATATATAATGGGAAAAGAGTGTACGCATTCTTAGATAAAAATCAATTTATAATATGGGTCGTGTTTGTATGGCCCTTTTCATGTTTACTACTTGACGTCTGAATTTAGAGTATTTTGTATAACCATAGTTTACACACGACTCCTTACCAAGCTGGTTAAAGCGCTGTCTACTGTCGTTTCTTCGTATGGCTCCAAAGTCGTGAGTTTGATACCCGCTTGGGGTTTTAATTTTTTTATACTTTTTTGTTTATTTGTTTATATAAAATATCTCAATGTGTATTATATTATTTTTCATTTATTTAATGCACATGTCTTAGTATAGCACATTTCTATCATATACTATCATTCATAGAGGGCACATTTCTACCATATACTATCATTCACAGAGGGCACATTTCTATCATATACTATCATTCATAGAGGGCACATTTCTATCATATACTATCATTTATAGAGGGCACATTTCTATCATATACTATCATTTATAGAGGGCACATTTCTATCATATACTATCATTCATAGAGGGCACATTTCTATAATATACTATCATTCATAGAGGGCACATTTCTATCATATACTATCATTTATAGAGGGCACATTTCTATCATATACTATCATTTATAGTGGGCACATTTCTATCATATACTATCATTTATAGAGGGCACATTTCTATCATATACTATCATTTATACAGGGCACATTTCTATCTTTTACTATCATTTATAGAGGGCACATTTCTATCATATACTATCATTTATAGTGGGCACATTTCTATCATATACTGTCATTTATAGTGGGCACATTTTTCGTTGACATACCGGTAGTCCCTTTCACTTAGATCACACGGGCTAAAATTTAAGTTTATGTTTCTGACAAACAAACACAAAACAAATGATAAAATATAGTTCGTTCCTTTAAAGTACGAGCGTATTTGTTTATTATTGCCAATTTCACGGCAATTTCAGAAACTAGTACCTGAAATATTTTCTTTTCCACTGATCTTGTATGAAATATTTTCCACTGCTTTGACACACTGCTATCAGTTTCGGTGGCAATAGCTTCCATGAACATGCTGTCAGAATTAGCAGTTTAATTACAAAGAAGACATTGTGCTTTATAAATAACAGCCCATGGTTAAACATGCTTTGTATGACCATATTTTTCACAAATCATATTTTTAACACAAGTGGAAAATAGGATCTCAATTTTCACAGGTGTTAAAAATAGGATCTCATTCTTCACACAACGCAATCTCATTCTTCACATTTTCTGTGAAATTTGTGATCGAGTCCAGTTTTTGATATGCACTCAAATCATATTCTTCACACATGAAAAAAACGTGTCCAAATTTTCAAAAAAAGGGAATTTGTTAAATCATAATCCTATTTTTCACACTGTATGTGACCGAAAAACAAACGGAATGATTAACGGTACGGTACGGTATGCATGGTATGGTACGATATGGTACGGCACGGTAACGGACGGGTAAGTATGGTACGGTTTGGCCTGGCCTGGCATGGCATGGCATGGAAGCATAGCATGGAATCATGGCAAGGCGTGGCATGGAATCATGGCAAGGCATGGCATGGGATGGCATAGCATGGCATGTACAGTATGGTTTGTAATGCAATGGTATTGAAATGTACGGTACGGTAGAGTACGGCTCGGTGCGGTACGGTTAGGTACGGTACGGTTAGGTACGGTATGGTTAGGTACGGTACGATTCGGTTAGGAACGATACGGTACGGTACGATACGATACGGGAGGTACGGTACGCTACGCTACAATACTTTCCAAACGTACGTACAAACATGTGCGGAGGTTCTATATTACCGTCCGTGTATACGTATATTCTAGTTCGGGCGGACAAATGCATGTTGTTGTTTTTTTGTTTTAATAATCCAAAATAGGACGTTTGTTTGTACGTACGTTCATATGCGTGCATTGGTTAATATCCCAATAAAAAGGTGTACGTTCGTATGGACGTACGCGAGTACATATGCATTTCTATTTCCTAACTAGACCGTACAAATTTATTGACAAACGATTAATTGCATGCATACATAAGTAGCTGCTAAATAGGGCTTAGTTTCTCATAGTGATGACCATACTGATGATGACGTTAATGATAATAATGGTGATGACGAAAATAATTACGATAACGATGACGACGATGATAACGATGGTGACGATAGTGACGATGACGGTGATGATGATGATGATGATAATGACGATGGTGATGATGACGTTGGTGACGACAGTGATGATGGTGACGATGACGGTGATTATGATGATGATGATGATGATGATAATGATGATGATGATGCTGTGATGATGATGATGATGATGATGATGATTAATGTATAATTATGCTCCAAATAATGATTTCATTGATTTTCGCGATACAATTTCACCATAAAATATGTGAAAAATGTGATCCGTATGCATACCCCCTTTTTGGCCAATCACATTCTTCACACTTATAAATGTGACAAATGAGATCATATTCTTCACAGGCGTGTGAAAAATATGATTTGTGAAAAATATGATCCTACAATGCTTACTATAGTGCCTGCAGGCGTTATAAAAGTCCAGCATATAAACCAGAACCACGACCTCCAGGGGCCTATCATGACCTCTAGGTCGGCACAGAACCGGCGTAGACCTGCAAAACATGGTTTGATTAAACTCATGGTTTGTTTCCTGCGTGCATGCAATTAGGAACAAACATTCCGAAATTGCGTTAACATATTTCATTATGTACGATTTAAAATTCTAGAAGAGTATTCTTTAAATTTGTGTGCGTAATACCTAACATACATAATTATATCATTATCTTGTGTTTTTTGTACAAATCTTACTTATCAACAATAGACAATTACAGGGAAGTTTTGTTTTTAGTCTTTCATATATCTATAGTAAATCAATATACAATGTACTTAGAAAGCGATGACCTCTATACCCTTACCATAGCAGTATGAGATAGCGATGACCTCCATACCCTTACCATAGCAGCTGGAGATAGCGATGACCTCTATACCCTTACCGTACCAGTATGATATAGCGATGACCTCTATACCCTTTCCATAGCAGTATGAGAAAGCGATGACCTCTATACCCTTACCATAGCAGTATGATATAGCGATGACCTCTATACCCTTACCATAGCAGTATGATATAGCGATGACCTCGATACCCTTACCATAGCAGTATGATATAGCAATGACCTCTATACCCTTACCAGAGCAGTATGATATAGCGATGACCTCTATACCCTTACCATAGCAGTATGATATAGCGATGACCTCTATACCCTTACCATAGCAGTATGATATAGCGATGACCTCTATACCTTACCATAGCAGTATGATATAGCGATGACCTCTATACCCTTACCGTAACAATATGAGATAGCGATGACCTCTATAACCTTACCATAGCAGTGTGATATAGCGATGACCTCTATACCCTTTCCATAGCAGTATGAGATAGCGATGACCTCTATACCCTTACCAGAGCAGTATGATATAGCGATGACCTCTATACCCTTACCATAGCAGTATGATATAGCGATGACCTCTATACCCTTACCGTAACAATATGAGATAGCGATGACCTCTATAACCTTACCATAGCATTGTGATATAGCAATGACCTCTATACCCTTACCATAGCAGTATGATACAGCGATGACCTCTATACCCTTACCAGCGCAGAATGATCCAGCGATGGCCTCTATGCCCTTACCGTACCATTATGATGTAGCGATGACCTCTATAGCCTTACCAGCGCAGAATGATCCAGCGATGACCTCTATACTCGTACCGTACCAGTATGATATAGCGATGACCTCTATACCCTTACCATAGCAGTACGATATAGCGATGACCTCTATACCCTAACTGTAGCAGTATGAGATAGCGGTGACCTCTATAACCTTGCCATAGCAGTATGAGATAGCGATGACCTCTATACCCTTACCAAAGCAGTATGATATAGCGATGACCTCTATACCCTTACCATAGCAGTATGAGATAGCGATGACCTCTATTAGTCCGGTGAGTAGGACACCCCAGGCGGCCCCGTAGTGGTCTACCAGCGTCACCCAGTATATACCGCTCTGACAACGAAGTAATTACATGTATATGAATGTATGAAGATGAAAGACCTTTTTAAAATGTATAAACATATAATTCCATGCGCAACGATGACTTCAATAGTCAACAAAAGTGCGTAAAATTATACAACTTATACTACAATTAATAGTATTGTTTTAAACGTTCTCTGTTGCAATATGAAGATAATAAATAACATTCAAAGTGTGGCCATGCGCAAAATATTAAGCATTTTTTGGCATTAATCAAAAGAATTAACAAGAGGGCCCTAGGACGCTCATCTGAGACCTTGTATACCAATTGGAATTTGCATCCCCGAGGCGTGGCTTATTTTTATCCCAGGGGCATAATTGGAACCATAAACATCTGGACCTTGCGGTTTCAGGTAAAGATTTTAAAAGTCATTTTGCTATTTAAGTCTATATAAACCATGTGACCCCTAGGGGTGTGGCCAGATTTGACCCCAGGGGCATAATTTGAACAATCTTTGGAGAGGACCACTAAGCAATGTTACGTACCAAATACAGGAAAGCTCTGGGCCTTGCCGTTTCAGAGGAGAAGATTTTTAAAGTCATTTTGCTATTTAAGTCTATATAAACCATGTAACCCCTGGACGTGACCAGTTTTGACTCCTGGGGCATAATTTGAACAGTATTTGTGGAAGACCACTATCTTTGGAGAGGACCACTAAGCAATGTTACATACCAAATATGAAACCTCTAGGCCTTGCGGTATCAGAGTAGAAGAATGTTAAAGTCATTTTGCTATTTAAGTCTATATAAACCATGTGACCCCTGGGGTGTGGTCATTTTTGACCCACGGGGCATAACTTGAACAATCTTTGTAGAGGACCTCTATAGGATGTTACATACCAAATACGAAACCTCTGGGCCTTGCGGTTTCAGAGGTGAAATTTTTAAAAGACATTTTGCTATTTAAGTTTATATAAACGATGTGACCCCCGAGGCGTGGCCAGTTTTGAACCAAGGGGCATAATTTGAACAGTCATTGTAGAGGACCACTATACGATGTTACATACCAAATAAGAAACCTCTGGGCCTTGCGGTTTCTGAGGAGAAGATTTTTAAAGACATTTTTATATTTAAGTTTTTATAAACCATGTGACCCCCAGGGCGTGGCCAGTTTTGACCCCAGGGGCATAATTTCAACAAACATTGTAGAGGACCACTATAGGATGTTACATACAAAATATGAAACCTCTGGGCCTTGTTGTGGAGATTTTTAAAGTCATTTTGCTATATATTCTATACAAACCATGTGACCCCCGGGGCGTGGCCTGTTTTGACCCCAGGGACATAATTTGAACAAACTTTGTAAAGGACCACTAAAGGATGTTACATACCAAATATGAAACCTCTGGGCCTTGTGGTTTCAGAGGAGAAGATATTAAAATTCAATTTGCTATATATTCTATATAAACCATATGACCCCCGGGGCGTGGTCCGTTTTGACCCCGGGGAGGGGGGCATAATTTTAATAATCTTTGTAGAGGAACACTATAGGATGTTACATACCAAATATGAAACCTCTGGGCCGTGCGGTTTCAGAGAAGAAGATTTTTCAAGTTTACACTTTTAAATCTATTTTTAGCTCTGGTGACCTAAATATGCAGCAAACCGTAACGATTTGAACAACTTTTAAAGATGGTCACCCAATGATCATTCCTGTAAAGTTTGGTGAAAATCTGCCTAGTGGTTTAGGAGGAGATGTTGTTTAAATGAAAAGTTGACGACGGACGGACGCACGCACGGACGACGGACAAACGGGCGATCACAAAAGCTCACCATGAGCACTTTGTGCTCAGGTGAGCTAAAAACGTAGCGGAAACATATTCCTGACCTTATTTTTTCTTTTCGCCTAAGCTGAAAACTGCATTCATAGTAAATTGACACTTGTTCTAACGCCAGTGATCCCTACCCGTGTAGTGTATGGCAGCCCCAGCAGGAACATGGCGGCGCATATGGCGAAGATAGCCTTGGTCTTGTGGGGTCTGTAGGAAGGGAACACGTCCAGCAGGCCAGTCAACAGGGCCTCCACCGAGGCGAACTGGGGTGGAACAGACAAGGGTCGCGGTCTTATATACATAAAAACTCCTGAGGAAAATCTTAACTTAAGTTATATTTACGTGAAAACTTCAAATACAAGTTTCTTTGTCAAAATCAGTATTTTATACTTGAATTGAAATAATTATGTGGTACAATGAAAAGCATTTGTTGATTTTTTTTACCTTTATAAAACCAATGAAGTCTCCAATAAACATTAAAATAACAAGTTACAGAATTAAGGATGATTTTAAGAAATCATTAGGTTTTTAAATAAGGAGTTTTGATGATATGGGCCCAGGGTGGAATAATTAACTACGGTGCATATTTTCACCATCTTGATCTAGTGAATAAGCGTTATAACATAAACGTGCATTGGCCTTATGAGTATTTCTACGAGTTTATAGAATTTAGGGTTATGAAAAAGGTACATGTATCGGCCTAATGAAAGTGAACTCATTATTTTGCTTCTAGAGGATTTCACATATCAAATATGAAAGCTCCAAGCCATTTGGTTTCAGGTGAGAAGATTTTTAAATTTTTCAGTTTTTAAATCTATTTTTAGCTCTGGTGACCTACATATGCAGCGGACCGGAACAATTTGCATAATTTTTAAAGAGGGTCACCAAAGTATTATTCCAGTGAAGTTTGGTGAAAATCTGCCCAGCGGTTTAGAAGGAGATGTTCTTTGAATGAAAATATTGACACACGACGCACGACAGACGACGGACGACGGACAAAAGGCGATTACTATGGTGCTCAAATAAAAATTGAGCTAAAAATTAAAAATGACAGCAATATTTCAAAATTAGTTTTATACTGATCTATTACTTGTTTTCAAATTGACAATTTCCAAATGTTTTGTCACAGATTTCTAAAGGAAAAGTACATTAATATAAAGTAAGCGAAATACCACTTCTGACACAAACACTGTTTGAAATGATGTTTTGTTCATGATGTAACGACAATATAAATGGGTAACATTTTAAAGCTTATGTAACCCTTTTGGTCGATATTTTGGAGAACACGTACATTTATATCGTTCTCTTTGCAGGATATAAATGAATGTTTTATCCGGGGGTCGTATGTTCTAGCACGTGCTTTTCATGGCTGAATATATGGATCGGTCAGACAAGGGTATATATTCCAGAAACATCTTTATCTTTAAATATTTTCACTCAAGTTCCAATTATCGTAAGGTAATATTTTTCAAACTGCAGATAAATTAATGAATCCAATTACAGTAAAGTAAATAGTAGTAGATCATAAGTTGATAATTAGTGAATATTTAGCAGAATTTCATGTATATATTGAATACAATTATTAAGAACAAGAGCTGTCAGAGGACAGCGCGCTCGACTATTCGAAGTTTTTTTCAGTTGGTACATATTTTGGACAGTGGAAGGGGCATACATTTGTTAAAATACGAAACTTTTAAGTGAAGCCTTGTATAGTTTATACATTTTTGGAACAAAAACTTTAACAACAAAATCTATGTAAAAAGTGTAAATAACTGTCAAAACTTATGGTCACATACAAACTGTGGAGGTTAAGTCAAGGGGCATAACTCTGTCAAAATACAAAACAGAGTTACAGGGAATGTTGCCCCTGATACTAGAGTTGATGACAAAGGTAACTTCCAAGTTTCAAGTGACTAACTAATGTAGTGTTGAAGTTAAAAAACTTGTGAATATAAACTTTAACCAGAAAATCTAAGTGAAAATGGGGCATAACTCTGTCAAAATACTAAACAGTGTTATAGGGAATGTTGCCCTTGATACTGGAGTTGATCAAAGGTTAGTTCCAAGTTTCAAGTGAATAACTTATGTAGTCTTGAAGTTACAAAACGTTTGAATATAAACTTTAAACAGAAAATATAAGTGAAGAGGGGGCATAACTCTGTCAAAATACAAAATAGAGTTATGTGTAATGTTGCCCCTGATACTAGAGTTGATGACAAAGGTTAGTTCCAAGTTTCAAGTGAATAACTTATGTAGTTTTGAAGTTACAAAACTTTTGAATATAAACTTTAACCAGAAAATCTAATAGAGTTATGGGGAATGTTCACCCTGATATTGGAGTTGATGACAAAGGTTAGTTCCAAGTTTCAAGTGAATAGCTTTTGTAGTATTGAAGTTACAAAACGTTTGAATATAAACTTTAACCAGAAAATCTATGTAAAAAAGTGGCATAACTCTGTCAAAATACAAAACAGTGTTATAGAGAATGTTGCCCTAGATACTGGAGTTGACGACAAAGGTTAGTTCCAAGTTTCAATTGAATAACTTATGTAGTCTTGAAGTTACAAAACTTTTGAATATAAACTTTAACCAGAAAATCTAAGTGAAAAAGGGGCATAACTCTGTCAAAATTACGAAACAGAGTTACGGGGAATGTTGCCCCTGATACTGGAGTTGATGACAAAGGTATATTCCAAGTTTCAAGTGAATAAATTATGTAGTTTTGAAGTAACGAGACTTTTGAATAAAAACTTTAACCAAATTCAGACGTGGACGCGGACGCCGGGGGTAGTAGGATAGCTCACCTATTCTTCGAATAGTCGAGCTAAAAATGACGAATTTAAGGATAAGATTTTACTTAAGATGTTTCTGGAATACGACCCCTGATGATTTAGATTTTGCAGTTAAAATATGATTATATGGGGTGTTTGCAAAGTACCATAATCTGTGAACCAGTCCCTTTAAACCGCTACCTGAAAATCAATGCCGAGGGTGACGAGCATGAAGAAGAATATCACGGACCAGAAGGCGGGGGCGGGCAGGGACTGCACCGCGTCTGGGTACACCACGAATGCGAGACCCGGACCTGTACGTGGAAACAGAGCATAATTCTCTAGTGGTAATTGTCTAGTACACAATTTATAAGAGCAATCAGCACATACTTTAACCGGTACTCATGTGCAATTATATAAATAACAGGCGGTCAAAACATTTAGCCTAATAAATAGAATAGTACGTTTTAAATTACTTTACGGTAATGATTCCTTATTTTTTCCAATAAACGAGCTGTGCATGTCGCACATGTGATGAGGTAATGTTGATTTAAACTTATTTAAACTTTTGGGTTAACTATCCACCATGCGTAATAGACATCAAGTTAAGTTTGTATTGAATACATGATACGAAATGGAAAAAAAACATCAAGCAGCATATTTTAACAGGAAATGGTTTTGCTCCACTATCCATATGGTTTCTTTAACAAAATTTTCTTTTTGTTTACAAGTGCAGACATGACAAAAACAACCAAAGAATTCAAATTCCCGAAAACGAAATCATTTGTATAAAAACTCAATATTTCTAGCAATACATTGTATATACAGCGGGGGCGGGGTAGCTAAAACATTTAGTATTCCAGCCCACCTCCATCCGCCACGTGGTCCACGGGTACATTGAGCTGGCCCGCCATGTGGCCCACAAACGCGAATATGACAAGGCCGCCGAATACACTGGTCAGACAGTTGCCTAGCGACACTATCATTGTGTCCCTGTTGGTGACAGAAAAAACACACACCTATAGAAAAATTTGTTACTGTACTTTTCAATGAGCGATCCATTATTATTTACTAAGATTGGAATTCAAGATATTCATGAAATTGCATTTAGTGTTTCCTACTCAAAACGCATCCCCGCATGACAATTTTTGAGTCCCATATTCTGACAAAAATAATATATTCGTGCAAATGCTACCAGAACTTATCGTCTTAAAATATCTATCAGCAATTTCATTAAATCCTTACAATTTCTTAAAACAATACCTAAGGTTGCATTTTTGAATTCTATATGGACGTTTTATTAAATAATACGTACATATACATGTTTACATTACCTGTAAATATTATTGTGAAATCTGTTATAACTGGATAATGCAATGGTGCCTCCCCAGCATGGCCCTAGTGAAAAGAATATCTGGATAGCTGCGGCCTTCCACACCGATGGGTCACGCAATTTGCTAATGTCCGGGGTGATAAAATATTTGATGCCTCTTCCAGCGTCCTCTAGCGTAACTCCCCGGATGAATAGAACGAGTAGGACAATATATGGGAATATTGCAGAGAAGTATACAACCTGAAATTAATCAATGGAACGCTGTAAAACAGAGTGACACAATTGTTTAATATCGTTATTATTTACCGAAAGCTTGACATGCGGATTTAGTGTGCTTGGTCTGTCTGAATTTAATTTAAGTACAGAGCTCAGCGGTTCATAAATAAACGTTTATGCATACTTGTATAATATTTTAATCCACGAGTTGCTAAAGAAACTAATATTGTTGACGATTTTAATTTTTTAAACGAACGACATCATCTGGGATTTGCACATCCCATGTAGACATATACTGTAACAGAACATAACGGTCGTGCCTTTCCAGCGGATTTGATCCCCTTAATGAGACACAGAAAGACGAGACTCCAGGATAGCAGCAGACACAACACCAGACGCCACTGGGGCTCCTCGGCGTCCTCTATACGTCCGCTCATGCGCAGAACATACTTCCTGAAAAAGGGACATGTTGATAAAGTCTGACTGAAACTGCCATATACAACTTAGTTTTTCTATAACGCAGATTTCACTAAACTCGTGTTAATTTAATACGCCATTTCAAAGTATGTTCTCTAAATTTAGAGATAATTTGCTCAAGACCATGACATTTAAATTTATTACAGATCAAGTTAAGAGTTGGAAGAAGAACACATAATTCATTTTGGGCAATGATGTATTCATCTAATCCGACAAAAAATGAACCACCTAGACTAGAGAATAAAAAGCACAAGAAGCCACAATTATATAAATTTCTGAAAATGTGCAATGCGATCCGGCATGTTCAAATAATATACATCCACCAACTGCTTACTCCCAATACTCCCTAGATGGCGCTATCCGTTCCCTTCCGGTAACGTTTGTGAACAGCGTGTAGTTCCAGATGCCCGTGAAGTTACCGTCGTAAGAATAGCACGTTCCGTTGGTGTACCTGACCTCACCAACATCGTCACACGTGACGTCACGCAGGCGGTCCCGACAATCTGTTGGTGATAGATGAATTTGGGTTCAATGCACGATACAAGGACATACGAGGAATAACGTGTAACACACTCGTACATATTGGTACACGATCTTGTTCTTAACAATAACAACACCTTGTAAACAATGATGCGATAGTTTTTGCATATTTTTGGAAATATAATGTTTAAAAGCAGACAGTTGTCACGGAACAAGTACATTGCATGTAACAATGTTCGATTTATGCAAAAAGTGATTTTAATGTTAAATGGGCTTATCGCCAGTATTTCCAATAAATATAAACACATATTAAAACAAGACATATTCCATTTTTTCTCCAATACATGGTTTTCTAGTAGCAATAATACATTGGTGGGATCGTTACGAAACAAAAATACACATGATTCCAGCAGGATGCGAACTCACGCCTACAAAATTGCGCACTTTTCAGTGTTGCGCATGCGCGTAACATTACCTCATGTACATTTCATGCATATCGATTTTACTACTTTTACTAATTTTTCCGCGTCCATGAAACTTTATTTTTGCAAGCAGTATCTATAGATCTACCTTCCGAGTTCCACCAATTGTCACATGATATCCAAGGGAGAGTACTCGTGAAGGAGGCGAAGAAGTAGAAGTGGCACCAGGCGATTATCATGCAGTAGTAACCGGAAGTGATGAAAGACGAGATCATCATGGCGATCCCTAAACCTTCAAATTGTACAATCCATATTTATTGTGTACTCATTATATGACAAAATGAATAGGGTTTCGTTATTAACACCTTAAAACCTAACAAGCGTAAGCTCTACTATAATAAAATAATGTACCTATCAATATTTTCCCCCGGGGGGAGTGGGGAACGGAGGGCATATATGGTACTTTAGACAGAAAGCGATTCCCGACAGGCGAGAATTTGACACGCCAAATGATTCCGGGTCCCGAGGAAAAAGACTTTGGTCGGATTTTAGATCCCGTTAATATTGGCCACCGGACCATTTAATACCACTGAGGGGATGTATAAAAAAAATGCTTGGCTCTATAAGTGGGAATAAGACCCCCCAAACATAAAATTACTTGCATCGAATTGTCACATTTCAGTATCAAAACTGAAATATAATAACTCTAAACTACATGTGCATTGTTTTTAAATCTGTATGCATGTTTCTTAATACACAGTGGTTAATGTAATGACACAATCCCGAGCATGAAGGCATTAGATTTTAATTCAACTAGAAAGCACAATGACAGAACAGACCTCCGCCAAGGCCTTGAAGGCAGATCATTCCTAAAAATAATCCTGGATTTGGACACTGACCTGGATCACGACCAATGACCCGATTATTTTTTATTGGCTCATTTCCAATCGTCTTAGAAAAGCCAATGAAAATCCGTTCATATTTTTGGCGTACATTTGCAAATTAACAAACAGACAAACCATTGCAAAAACATAATCCCATTGGGAGTAATAAACATAAGTGGTCAGTAAGATTATAAAGATTGTACATAGCCTGAATAAACCGGTTTTCTGCATTTTATTGTAAATATCACAAAACAGCATCGGTGTCAAATGAAACCCACCTTGAAACAAGGGCGCGAACTGCCAGCAGGTGGTGGGTCCACAGCTGGTGAACTGTCCCAGGGCAGACTCCATGTAGAACAGGGGGATCCCCACAAACGTCATGAACAGCACGTAGGGGATCAGGAACGCCCCACCGCCATATCTATAGCAACGCATTATAAAAATATTAGTTGTTTTTTTCAATTAATCAATTTCTTTAATAACATGTATACAAGATACAGAAATCTTCTTAACAGTAACGTATATTTGCACAAGTGTTAATGGCACATGTGCACTGGGAGCAAGTGTCCGTGTTTTCTAGAGTCATGAGTGTATGTTTCTGTATTTTCGGTACGGTGATTTATTTCACCATAATAAAAGTACCAATCCATGCCGTCTCGAGTTCATGTTGCTTCTTGATGAAGTTGTCTGTATGACAGTTAATGTTAAAGTTAAATATATACATGATACTGGGTACGTTTGATAAACAAAGACCGTCTTACTGTTGAGATGTAGATGTAACACTTACAGAACAAGTGTTTTTTTAGAGCTTGGTGTTTCGTATGGGCAGCTGGATTTTTTTCAAACACATAGTTATGTTTGATATTCATGACGCAAACCAAGCTGGCTTATTCGGAATACACTCAACTGTATTTCTTTTGTTATCTTTTCTAAACCCACAAATATTTTTAACGGTGCCTTACTTATAGCACAGGTATGGGAATCTCCACAAGTTGCCGAGCCCCACGGCATACCCCAGCATTGACAGCAGGTACTCGAACCTGCCGGTCCAGTTGCCCCGCTCCGTGTTCTCGTCCACGCCGTACACCTGCTTCCGGGTCCACATGCCGCCCCGCCCCCGGCCCCGCCCCTCCCCCGAGACGGTGCCATAGATAGGGCTGAACCCCTTTGGAGCACAAAAAACACGTGTGATGCTAATTGTTATAAGCATTGCAGTATAGAAAATTAGGTGCTATTTAGAAAAAAAATCCATGGTAAACCAGTATCCAATGTGAAACGATATTCATGAAAAAATATACACAACGCTGTAAATAAAATATATCTACGTTTATTTTTTAAGTATTTATTTTTTATTTTAGGAGGTGTCGAAATGCAACATTTGGTATCATAGCCTACATGTAGCATTGAGAAACGATTTGATAGGTTTTAAATAATTTTCTGACGCAACAATGCAAAGATAAATAAATAAAACAAGATCAACGATATTTTTCTCACATGATATATGAATGGCTCCGGTACTCGCATCGTGACATCGTGATAATTGGGGGAAATGACGATAAAATAATAATTCATTGAAATAGTGGCTTATTGGTTGAACATAGTATTTTATTGTGTATGATAATTCATGCATGTAATGCAATAATTTACACCCTAAATTCATTGAATTGTATTATTAGTGGCTTATTAATTGAACTTAGTATTTTATTTGTCTAGATCTATGACAATTCATGCATGTCACGCAAAAATTTACAACCTAAATTCACATTCGCTATGTATTTCGCTACTACAGATAAGAGTATTTTTGTACCCTGGTTGGAAATGGGAACGGGTCTCTTTACCCAACAAAGCGGCAAACAACAAATCACTGAAACATATGATTTACCGAGTAGATCCCGGGTTGAACTGTGCTCACAATGTAACTGTCGTCTGCGTTGTTGACATCACCATTTGTAAGTGTGACGTCATCTTCTGAGCATGGAGAGAGGGCCCCGGTATCTGGTAAGTGCTCGTTCTCAACCAGTAGGGCCTTCGTCAATAAACAAAAATTTAATTTCATTGAACACAAATATTAAAGGCTAATATACATACATATGCGTGTAATGACAAACACAAATAGTATGTGAGTTATATGTGTCTGTGCTCATCAATTTCCCATCGCTCTCGCAATGGTAGTGACTGTTTTATAAACATTTTGCATGTATGTACTAACTAAGTAGTAAGTAGTTCGGAACAAGAACTTATATTTCCTACAAAGTTGTATGTTGTAATTCCAATTTTTAATTGTTCGTTGTGCACCAGGATGGTATAACAGTAATGTAGGCCTAGTAAAGTTATGCAACTGTGCAACTGTGCGTTTTTATAAAAGATGCCATCAAGATATTGTCCACTAAGTATCAAATTTAAAAAAAAGTGGCTCACTGTCAGTACTTGAACAACACCCAAACAAGCCATGCTATAGTTATTTCGAATCACACAGCCCTGGGCCGGTATTTACAAAGGTCCTAAGGGAAATCTTAACTTAAGTTGTACTTAAGTGAAAATTTCAGATCACATTTTCTATGTAAAATCCAATGATTTGTGTTTAGAAAATGATAAAATACTAAATATCTAATCAATATTTACTAGTTTAAAACGATTTAATTTAAATAGACATACGCATGGAACAATCAGTGACTAAAGGAATTGCATGGATTTAAAAAATTAACTTTAATTTTTCCTAAGGAGCTTTTTGAATACGGGCCCTGACTAGTTCTTATTGAAACATGTGAAAAGGATATCTATGGCAGATTTATTTTTATGTACAACTGTTTATAATACTTATTTGAGTGTCACTTTGTGCACACATAAATTGGATTTACGTTAAATGCCTACTATAGTCAGTATTGACTTTTGGTAGTATGAAGTTGAAGTTGAACTGCAATGCGTAACGAAGTACAAAATTACAAATTGTATTCAAATATAAAGAGAATCAATTTGCAGAGCACACATAAAATGAACCTCGGCGATCAATTGTGCTTCCCTTTAAATTAAAGACAGACTGACATTGAAACACCAACACACATTAACTCACCCCGCCATCCATGTTTTGTTGTGATTTAAACCCTTCCGGTTTCAGTATTGCTCTGTGTATACATGTTATACATGAATGAATAATTAACCACGTGACTCAGGTAAGGTTTTCACCGGTTGATAATCAATATCGGAATTACGTGCAAGATAACTCACGCACCTTTGTCATACAAGTTATTGAGAGTTGCTTCCCTCGTTCGGTTCTCGATAATTTTAATTGAATGTGGTTAACAATTTGAGCACATTTGGATTACTTCCTTGAAGAAAAATGTAAACATATTTGAAGGCTATGCATTACCTTTGGTGGTTAAAAATAATTATCACTAAACGCTTTGCAACTAACCGGTTCTATTTTTTGTTTAAAGGTAGGCTATATTTCCTATAGGGCTTTGATATGACCGTAAATAAAGTTGCCGCAACTTTTTGTGATAATGCTTAAGAGTCACAAAATAACCTTCACTTTTCGAAGCATCTATGCTATATATGAGGCGTGTCGAGGGAAACCCGGGCTTAATGCACATGTATTAAGCCCGGTTTTCCTACGACTCGCCTCATATGTACAATAATATACATATAGACATTGCCATTTTAATTTAACAACCAGATTTTAGTACACAACGTATCAGATTACCCTGACTGAAAGTTTCCGCCTTTTCTCTTTACATAAGTTTATTGCTCTTTTAACGGCCCATTGTTTTATTTTGAAATTAATCCGATATGCAACGTCATTTCTTTTTTTGCTAGTATGTCTGTAACGTTATGGAATTTTCTACATACCATTGTGTATATATGTATTTAATAGCTGAGAAGTAGGCATTGAACTATTTAATAAAAGTACCTATATCAACGTTTTATTTGTAACTGTGGAAAGTGGATTTTAATACTACATCAATATGGGGAGCAAACGGGCGCCCACGAAAAAATTGGCAGAAAAATGGCGGCGTCCGTCACAATCCGACGAAATAAGCGTGTGCGCAATTTGTGATCGAGATCTCGTGGAACCTCGCACGTTACCGTGCATGCATTCCTTCTGCGAGGACTGCATATTCGTGTTGCTGGAATGCTACGAAAAGCAGAAGAAACTCGACCGAACATTCCTATGTCCGACATGCAAAGTCCGAATACCGTGCCACATTTTGGGTAAAGTTTCGAAGGACTGGCTCCGAATGTTCCCGAAAAAGCAGATCATGGATAAAATGAAGGAAGCGATCCTGGTCGTAGAGGAGATGTGTAACCCGTGCTCGATGACGTGGAAAATCACGCCTGCCACGGCGTTCTGCGTGGACTGCCGACAGTACCTGTGTCCGAGTTGCCATTGCGACCATAAGGAGAACCCACAGTGCAGGGGCCACGACATGGTGGACTATATTGTAAAAGAGATGAAAAATATGCCCGTAGCGAATATATCAAAATTTAACTGCAAACAACACAATAATCTCAGGTAAAAAGTGTATGTGTGTCTTTTAATTATTCTTATAATGTTTCTATCATTATTATTGCACTGTTTAATAAAATATACCAGTTTGCTGTATCGCTTCTCGTTATAATTCACCATAGGACTTCTTGTAAAGCAAATTTAATTATGACGATCGAATTGATGTCACATTGAATAAACTCGCATGCTAGCAGTGAAGCGACGTTCTATGAGAATCCAATAAGAATTACTATTTGTTTTACAGATACACGTGTTTCTGTGAGGTCCACAAGGTGTTTCTATGCAACTCGTGTCGGGAGAGCATCGTGCACCGGGGCTGCCGCGTCACCAAGCGCGTCATGGAGGCCACCGGAAACATCACCAAGGCGGAAACGAAGCTCAACGTCATCAACAGCCTGAAGCGCGACGAACGGAGCCAAGGCAAGCACCTGCTGAAAATGATTGAGCAGATCGATGGCATCCAGGAAAAACTGGAGCTCTGCCGCCAACGCCAGGTGGAGCTGTACTGTAATTACGTCACACAGGTGATGTCACGTTTGGTTTCTGGACACAAACTGGTCAGAGAATATATACCTTAATAAAAATCTGTCTATTATCGGTTCCATGTTAACCTACTTACTAAATTTTGTTATTATTTTAAACCATTTAATTATCACACGCCACAATATTTGTTAAGGGTTTGCTAAGCAAATTAAGTAAGATGGCGTCTCTCTATGAGCGTAATTGATTTGTTGCCATAACATATCGTATGAAATCGTAAGCTGAACCTGGTTGTGTATAGTATACTAACAATGGACAATACTATTTGTAAATTTGTACTGAACCCCCCAAAAATATCGGGTTTACTTTTCCGAAAACTTGATAATATTATGTTTATTTTCTTTTGTCGTTTTTAAAGGCGACAATCATTGAACAGAAAACCGAAGCCATAGACGCTCTAAAAGGGAAGCTTGAGTTCGACAAGCATCACCAGCCTCACGATGTTTTCAACGCCACCATGGGCAAAGTGGAGGACATTCTCACGCGATACGTCGAAATATTTGATGACGTCACCTTTCTTGAGGAGCAGACAATTAAAGCTGACGTCAATAAGGGCATCGCAGAAATAGAACGGATTTTGAGCAAACCGGCTTTCGGTACGAATGTTTTCTTAGCGTGAAATATTCATCATGGAATAAGGTCTATAGTTCCAAAAACGCTTTCCGTTTGTAATGAATTGTTACAACCACTTACACCTTGATTTCTCTCAGTTGTTAAAATCTGAAGCTAATTACAACATTCCATGTGATAATAAACATTTGATACTGTAAAAGGTTGATACAAATGTAAGAGTAATAAAGAAATATGTGTAGTTTTGCATACACATATATATGTGTGTTCTTTTGTATTCCCAATAATGTATGTTCGTTGCAAAAAGGTTAAAAATGAAAAAACGTCATTCAAACACATTTAAAATAGTGTTATTCTTTAAGACGAGTTCAAGCCCAAGGGTGCCTCCGAGACTGTAGACATAGAGAAGAGCAAAACGGAACAGCCCTCCAAGAAACCAGGGAAAGATGCCAGGGCTGTGGAAATTCCTTTCAGCAAGACCCTGCCGGAAGTACAGAAGCTAACAGGTCCATCATCACTGTCATATGTTAATCATCATCATCATCATCATCATTATCAAAAAAAATAATCATTGTCGTCACAACCATCACCACCACCACCTCTCCAACCATCATCACACCACCGTCGTCGTCGTCGTCGACGTCGTCATGTTAATCATCATCATCATCATCATCATCATTATCAACATTATCAGTATCATCATCATCATCATCATCAACAACATCATCATCATAATCATCATCATCAATATCAAAATCATCATCATCATCATCATGGGGGCGGCTTCGCTGTATTGTATACGATCATCATGAGCATATGATGTCGTCATCTCCCCCATCTTTACCATTCATAATCATTTTCGTCGTCATTTAAACTTTTTTTCTTCAGCAGCAGTAGTACTAGCATAACATATAATTTTATGAAAATATATTTATTAGTCAACTCTTGCTTTTATATTATTGAAGTGCCCAATAACAGACGCTAATGTATGCTTTACTCGTAATTTCACTAGTTCCTAGTCTCGATCAGGAGCCTCTGCACGTGTGCAAGAAGCACGTGGATGATACATTGACGGAAGAGACGTTTCAGCGTCTGGGTGGTCAGTTTCGGTCCGTTGGCGCAATCGTCTGCAAGAACATGGCGTCAACAGCGTTTCGCGTGGGCTCATCTTACGTCATGACAACCGCTCATGCAGTGCGGGACATCGTTGGTATGTTGCAAAAGAACAGTCATGGAATATGTATAGGTCATTAACTAAACTTGGTGCTCTGTATGACCATATTTTTCACAAATCATATTTTTCACACGTGTGAAAAATAGGATCTCATTTTTCACAGGTGTGAAAAATAGGATCTCATTCGTCACACCTCGCAATCTCATTCTTCACATTTTCTGTGAAATTTGTGATCGAGTCCAGTTTTTGATAAGCACTCAAATCATATTCTTCACACATGAAAAAAGTGTTCAAATTTGCAAAAAAGTGAATTTGTTACAACATAATCCTATTTTTCGCACTGTGTGTGCCCGAAAAATAAGGGTATGATTTACGGTACGGTACGAGACTGTACTGTCCAAACGTACGTACCAACATGTGCGGAGGTTCTAATAAGGTCAATATATTACCGTCCGTGTATACGTAAATTCTAGTTCGGGCTGACATATGCATGGTTATTTTGGTTTTAATAATCCAAAATAAGACGTTTTTTGTACGTACGTTCTGATGCGTGCAATTGTTAATATCCCAATAAAATGGTGTACATTCGTATGGACGTACGCGAGTATGCATTTCTATATTATAATGAGACCGTACAAACGTATTGACTAACGATTAAGCGCATGCATACATTAGTATATAGCTCCTAAATAGAGCATAGTTGCTCATAGTGATGACAATACTGATGATGACGTTAACTATGATGATAATAATGGTGATGACGAGAGTAATTGATGACGAGGATGACGATGATGATGATGATGATGATGATAATAATAATTTAATAATAATGATGATGAGTACTGTATAATTGTGCTCAAAATATTAATTTCATCGATTGTCGCGATACAATTTCACCATAAAATATGTGAAAAATATGAACCGTACGCATACCCCGTTTTTGGCCAATCACATTCTTCACACTTATAAATGGAACAAATGAGATCATATTTTTCACAGGCATGTGAAAAATATGATTTGTTAAAAATATGATCCTACAGTGCTCGGATTAATAGTTAAAAAAAAATCGTTTTCCTGTGTATGTAGGCTTACTGTGCCTATATATAATAATGGTAGTTTATTTTAAAATATAGACTACGGGCATTATATGTGCTAGAGAGAGATACTAAAATTAAATTACATTCTGTATTCTTTTAATACTTTGAACGTTGGAAAAGATTGAAATAAATAAAACGGCACGCAATAAAATTTTGCATGTATTTTGTTTCTGAATGCAATTGCTGCGGGTTTCAGACCCTGATCGCAAGGACAACCCTGACTGGTCGGCTCTAGAAGACCCAGAAGTGTATTTGACCTTTGACTCTCCACTGAAGCCGGAATGCACCAAGTTCCAGCTCAACTCACAAGTGTGTTTCCTTGACGACGATCTCAACGTGGCCGTCTTGGAGGTGCTGGACTCGCCGGATCTGTTCCCTCCGCCCGTCATCCTTAGCCGGAAGCATCTGCCGTCTCAAGACGTTACCGAGGTCGCCGTTATAGGTTACGGGCACGAGAAGTCGCAGAGTAAGCATCTGGACGTACAGTGTGGCCTAGTCAAACTGGACTCGGAGCGGGCGACAGAGGTACGTTTACATGTGCTGTCACTGATTATATAATGCTTGTGGTAAGCATCAGTTTTATATGGTTTAAGGGTAAAAAAGGCAAAGAAATTGCTGATAACGAAAAGACAGTTATACAATGTACATTATGGTATGCCTTTAAGAACAAACGTACAAAAACAATGCAGTTAAGATTCAGCCAATCAGTTTAATGTAATAAAACAATTTCCGGAAGGAAAACGGTTTTACAAAGCGTAAATGTTAGCTTAGTGGATTTTTCTGGGGCTGTGCGATATAACCAGAAGTTTGCGTGACTTGTCTTGTTTCATGCAGTTATGTTCATAATGAATTTACTAACAAGACTAAAGATATTAAATCTACTTTCTTTACATTATACTTCTAGGCTCTGAGATGGCTAAAACGCGAGGAGAGAAAACATCGCTGTAACCTGCACGTGAGAGGGAAGGACGCGAGTCTGGTCACGTGGCATTACAACGAGATGAAGGATCCCTCGTGCGTTGCCATTGACTGCTGTATGGAGTACAGAGCGCACGGGGCGCCCGTGTTTTCTAACACAGGTATTCAGGGGTCTTACATTTATCTTAACATATAAAAAATATACCAGTAAAATAATTTCTTTACATTAAAACAAACAATTATTGATATTATAGCTAAGAAACAAAAAAACAAATGTGTTCAGCTAATTATTCATGAATATTAAGAAAAATGTGGTTCCTAGCGTAAGTCAACAAACAGATTCTTCAACATATATATTATGTATTTGTACAACTATTAAATCGGACTTGTTTTGTTGTTGTTTTTTTTACAGGTCCTTCCGGCGTAGAGGTTCTGGCCATTCTGACTTCTAGTTCGCCGGAATGTTTCAGCGAAATGCCCCGATCTGTCCAAGACCGCCATAAGGAATACCGATTGGAAATCGCAACTCTGACGTCATCGATATACAAGAAGCTCGCCCACGAAACGAGATTTCTTGCAGAAGACATATTTATACGTGACAAGAACTACTACGACTATTCGAAATATGAAATGGAATCAACATTCGAATCGTCCGAAGGTTTGCGAACAATTTCCGACATAACTGAAGACCTTGCAACTCCATTAAGCGGAACAGCCGATATAACAATGACGTCATCGACTATACGAACCTCCTCCACGATTGAAAACAAATGATTATATATAAGATCTACTTAGTAAAACATGAACATGATATAATGTGTGCGAAAATAAATGAGGTGGGTTTGTTTGTGGGCTATGTAAACACGTTAATACAATATAATTTATGTTTTGTATCTTTTGTTTATTTGTTTCCTAAATGTTTATATGTAAGTTATTCACATGATGTGAATTTAATATGTATTTATCATGTAATAATGCATATATCAAACATTACAAATAAAAATAGATATATCAACAGGTACTAGGTGGTCAAATCCGCCCATACGCGTTTTTTGATACCAGCAATATTTGTAGAATGTTGGCGGAAGTCAACGGTTTTTAGTAGGTCGATTTCGAGAGATTGGATCGCGTGACCTACTTTTTACTTTGCAGGCTACGAAGCAATAACAATCGCCCAAATTGATAAAATCCATCGGCAATTTCGGCCTTTGACTATGGCCCGTTCAGGATTAGTCGAAACGTTGACTGTTATGAATTGTATTGCGTTTGCATTAGGTAGTTTGCATAAAACCTATGTATCTATCAAGATATTGAAAGAAGGGAGTATAAAAATAAGCAGTTCGATTTGTCTTGTGTAAACATGGCATTGCAGAAATTCAATTTCATTTAAACAAATGTGTCCTTACTGTTAGAAAAGTTTTCAATCTAGTTTCCTTCATATTGGTTTCTTTCCTTTTCTCGCTTACAGTCTTTCTAAGGTATCAGCGTTTTGATTTTGTTTTTTCATGGGTACAGGTCATTTGAGCATTGTCGCATACATTCAAGGGCGTGTTGCGTTGGCTTGTTTTAGATTTAAAAATCGAAGACAAACATTGCTAGTGGAAATACGGTATTCAATACATTTTGACTACTAACAAAATGACAAATCTATGCACTGGCTATCAGATATTGGTATATGTATCATTATTGTATATTTTATATGATTTTTTTATTTGACATTTATTCTAGAACACAAACAAAGACTAACTGCTAGCACTATTTATCAATAAATATGTTTTTTACGCATATACCTGCATCGGTTTGCCAATATACCGGTACACCTTTAATGTGTGAACTGTGAACGTTAAGGGTCAAATTGAAAGTATGACCTCAAGCTGATCATAAAAATATTCGTGAATTTCAAAATTGATCATTAAAGATAAACATACATATTACCAACACTGTAATAAGTTCATTTTGGAGGTTTTCATAAGAGATACACGCACATTTTCCCATGAATGTAGCTCATGCATTCTGAAGTAGTTAAGAGATACACGCACATATTGCTATGAGTGTAGCTCGTGCATTATGCAGTAGTTTAGAGATACACACATATTCCCATGAATGTAGCTCGTGCATTTTAAAGTAGTTTAGAGATACACACATAGTAGTAGGAGTAGGCCCTGTTCAGGTGAGCCTTCTCCGTGAAGGGGTCAAGGACGAAGCCGTTCACGTAGTCCACCAGCTTCCGGTGCTTTACCAGCGCCGGTGCCCAGCTTCGAGCCGGAACGGACAGCAATTTTAATCGCTTCAAAAGCAATAAAACAAGGTTTTGTTATGTTCATAATGAGATAGGCTTTGTTTTTAACATGTTTTATTGGTAAAGATTAAACCTATTTATTTAAGCTCGATTGTGTCGAAAGCCTGAGGCTTATTGGCACGTTTCGAGTCTGTTTCATAGGAAGAACCAGTACTTTGTATTTTGAGAAAGATTATTTGAACGTTTTCCGAGTACATTGGTTCGAAGTGCAGCAGTTTAAAGAAATACAGTTATAACTTAGACGAATACATATGATCAAATGTACGACCCTTCTGTGCATGTTATATAAAAATATGGAGTACGATTAGGGTCTTTAATATCTTAGACAGCATCATGCTCATAGAAACGAGCATTATGCTCGTAAGAACGAGCATCATTCTCAATGAAATAGCATGATGGTCAGTAAACGAGCATCTTGCTCTTTCGGCCGAGCATCTTGCTCATAAGATCGAGCATCATGCTCGACAATTCGAGCGTGACGCTAGTTTTTGGAGCGTCATGCTGGGTAAGGCAATAAAGACCCTCTTCGTACGGCCTAGTACTATCGAGTATAATGCTCAATGAACGAGCATCATGCTCCTAAAATCGAGCATCATCCTCGTTTATCGTAAGATCGAGCGTGATGCTCAATAAACGAGCATGATGCTCACTGAACGAGCATCATGCTCTTTAGGTCGAGTATCATGCTCGTTTATTAAGCACCATGCTCGATCCTACGATCACATTATGATTTTCAAGTACATTATTTCTTATTACTTGTAGTATTATCGGACGGTGAGATCCGCTTCCTTCCGGTGACATTGGTGAACAGCGTGCTGTTCCACAGACCCGTCATCCCTGTCATCCACCAGACACGTGCCGTCATCCTGCTGGTCTCCGTCATCACACGCCGTGTCGGGCAGCTTCAGACGACAGTCTGCAGTAAGATATCTATTTAGCGTTGTTTATCGGCAAATAAACAACGATTTGCAGTACTGATGCGTAGGAATTAAACCGCGAGGGCGTTAGTAATATCTTTTGCAACTGAAATGAGAACTACATTTTACTATGCTCTGCTCAGAATCGGGACTGGTTTTTGCGTTGTTTATTAGGTAGTTTAACAACGATAATGTTGTTCTTTGTCTATAGAAAAAATAGCGAGTATCATGTTATAAATTTATGTACAACAACTTGTACATACGTCTAATGAAAAAAAACAACAAATTCAAAGTAATGAAAATACAAATGTGGCAACAGGTCATCAAACAATCGTAATTTATAGGACAAAATTAAGCTCCCCATTCATTGAGTCAATAGACGGCATTTCGGCAAACATTTTGTCAAAATGAAGCATTGAACTCCTGAGAATATGTCTATAGCACAATGCCACCAAAAAACTTAAAACATATTGCAAAACTTTTCAGGAACGCATTTCGCAAATGACTGTTAACACCCACACACCAAATTGAAAGGACAATTTAAAATAACATTCGGTGTATAATTTAGTGTCAACTAGACAAAAATGTTGCCTCCGTCAAAGAGGCCATGTTTTAGCTGGCTTTGATTTGTATGTCTGTTAGGGTGCAAGTTAACGCAAACAGTTATCAAAAGATTCGCGTGACATTTTCTGGGCAAGTTGGTAAAGGGCCAATGTAGATATCAAAATTACGATTTTCGTAGCGATACAGATCACCTTCGGGATCAATGATTTTCCAAAGGATTCTTTATTAATGGGAAATATGGCTAATTGGCTGCCTTTGGAAGAGGTATGCGCTCTCCGAGAGCTTCCTACATGTAGTTATTCAGTCTCCGAGAGCTTCCTACATGTAGTTATTCAGGAAACAATTTACGGGACCAGCCTACTTTCTGTGTTCCATTCGTTGTCGCAACCTGCCCAGGGAAGGGGATGCTGGAAGCTGGCAAAGAAGTAGAAGATGCACCAGGCGATGATCATGTAGTAGAGGGACGTCAGGCCCGACACGATCATCATCGCCACGCCGAATCCTGCACATATTAATTTGATGTTTTTTTTTAACAAATTGGATATTTTAAATAAAACACACGAACTAAGGACAAACATCATTGTTCAGCCTTCTTCTCACATTATAAGCAGAAAATGACTGAAATGTTGAGACACATTCATATGATATCTGTGTAATTAGTAATTTTTACCAATTATAGTAACCACTTAATATACTCTCGGCTTCAAAGTGACTCGGACAATAACCTACCGCGGGTATCATAGTTTTTATTGAAACAGAACAAAAATGAAAACGTTGTTGTAAAGAGTTAGCAAAAAAAACAACCTTTATCGTAGACTTGTAACGAACCTGACACGATGGGAACGAACTGCCCCAGACTGGCTTCCATGAAGCGGTATGCCTACCAGGGACATGAATATCAGGTAGGGAACCAGGAACGCCCCGCCGCCATTGCGGTAACACAGGTAGGGAACCGCCACACGTTACCGAGCCCCACCGCATATCTGGAAATAGAGGAATGTATGGTGTCGAAAAATATATCAAGATTAAAGCGCATATTACTTCAACTTTGAAAGTTTTGATGCAAAACACATGTATTAAAACAACGCTAACTAAAACAATGTTTACATAAAACTGACAGTAAAGATTTTGTTATTAATATTAAACTGGAATGGTTGTTTTTTTAAAGATTTATTTCATTTAATTTTATTATTCTATTTGTCGTTCAAGATATTCGAATACTCGATAATGTATTCCATCGAATAATCGAATATTCGATTATTTGTTGACATTCCGAATTAAAATAAATTAAAATACGAAATATTACTAACATACCCAAGTAAAGATAAGATGAAGTCCAGACACCCAGTCCAGTTACCCCTTGCTTCGTTTTCATCGACGCCAAACGTCTGAGACCTGTCGACGCTGACGTCACTTCCTATCGGCCCCAACCCTATCTCATCGTCGATATTCGTGACTGAGAAGCCCGGCTGAATGAGCCCATTGTAATGTGTGTAACCCGTAATGGAACATGGAAGACATAACATAATATATAGTCTTATATATAGTACAAGCCACCGGTACACCACAGTCATATAATATTTCCTATATACTCAATACGGTTTCTGTCACAAGTCCATGTTTCGAGAATTGCCATTTGTTGTAACAGATAGCAATTATTCGGCTACGATGAGCATTTTGAAAGGTCTTTATCTTTTTTTTAATGTCCACTTGTTTATATCATGCTTCTAGTAACTTAACACAACTGCACATATTGCGTGCTAAAAAGTATATTTTTATATAAAGTTAAAAAAAATCAAGAATCTTTGATATGGCTCGGATAGAAGTACTCATTATGTTATTCACTATAAATAATATATGCATATGTTAAAGCGGAAACGCGTCTAGTTACTCTAGCTACGAATAATTAAATCCCAGGTTCATATCAACTTACATTGGTTTCGCCATTGCGACGGGAGAGGTTGGGCGTCCCAATCACGTATATGCCGGGCTCAAAACTGTTCAGGTATTGGTTAGGGGACCCTCGGGTCCGCTGTCTCTCTTCTTAGTCTACATGTACGGTGGGTGGTGAAGATCTCTGAAGAGGGATGCAATTATTTTTTTTACAAATGTGCATATTTGTTCTTAAATGTTTGCACGTACATGTATTTCAATTGTCAGATCAATCGCAACACCTTCCGTTAAAAAAAAAATGCTTTTTTATAATATACTGATAATTTGTGTCATTGTCAAAATGTATGCTGCTAACTACATATTGTGTTTATTTCAGTTTTAAAATTTATACCATATATTAATTCATAAAGTTACAGAGGCTGTATGAAAAGTAATTATTTTAAATAATGAGTACGATTTCTGTAAAGTAAATAATTATACATTGAGCGTTGAAAACCTTTCTTCTTCTATTTCTGCATTGTTTTTATTATGATGCACAATAACACAAACCTAGGCTACGTCAAATACATGAACATATTCATTATGATCGGAAGGTTGTTCATAGTGTACACTATGATAGTGTATCGGTTCCATCGGATTCCAAATAACTAGCATAAAATACAACGCATTTAGGAACTGAACATTTCATTTCAGAAATTAATGGTGGTTTAATTCAAAAAAGAAAACAACAGATTAAAATATTTTCTCTGAGCTCACAATGTACACATGAGCCAATGCTGCCACGGCAATGAAAGTTATGACAAAAAGATCATTATTTTCTGACACTTTTAAATAAAATATATATGCAGCAACTTTTAAAGATCACAAAATGTTGGCATTTAAAATATTCTATACCCATGAACAAATCCATATTTGGGAAAGTGAACGAATATGAAACATATATATGAAACTTGTAATTAGTATGTGCGTGTTAACATCATGGAACTAATGTTAATGGAAACAACAATTAATAAACCAAACACATCGAATAAATACTCGTATTTAAGTTAAATATAAAGGATTAAAGAAAATGACAGGTAAAAGTAAAAGAATCGTACCCCTCCGGCACCCGTCATATCGATTATTCACATGTTGAAATATTTTCCATCGAGACAGGTCAGCTGTAACTCTTCAGTTACAATCCCGCATCGCGCGGTATGATGCGACGCGAAAGGGAGGTAATAACGTGTGGCTTAATTGGCCGTCTAGTTTTACCCTAGCAAGGTGACAATATACGGTGTTTATTTTTAGAAACATGATTGTAAGGAATGGAAAATTTAACCATGTTCTACGCATGATTCATTCAAAACGTTTTGGGAAAACCCCGAGACGAGCATTTCTATGAATGAGTAGATTCAGGTACATGTAACAAGAGTTAGTCATCGGACAAATGCGGATTTTCTTCAACTGCATACATTTATAAGGACGTTAACATGTTCAACAATTTAACGCTAGAAATGGGATTGTGTTTTAAAATTGTAATAATTACACTTGTGAATGTGAGGTGTTTTAAACCTCTCTGGTAACGTTATGAACAATACCTAAATCGCAACCACAGCGCGCGTTCTTAAATTACAACGAGCAATATATATATGTGTGTGTGTGTGTGTGTGTGTGTGTGTGTGTGTGTGTGTGTGTGTGTGTGTGTGTGTGTGTGTGTGTGTGTGTGTGTGTGTGTGTGTGTGTGTGTGTGTGTGTGTGTGTGTGTGTGTGTGTGTGTGTGTGTGTGTGTGTGTGTGTGTGTGTGTGTGTGTGTGTGTGTGTGTGTGTGTGTGTGTGTGTGTGTGTGTGTGTGTGTGTGTGTGTGTGTGTGTGTGTGTGTGTGTGTGTGTGTGTGTGTGTGTGTGTGTGTGTGTGTGTGTGTGTGTGTGTGTGTGTGTGTGTGTGTGTGTGTGTGTGTGTGTGTGTGTGTGTGTGTGTGTGTGTGTGTGTGTGTGTGTGTGTGTGTGTGTGTGTGTGTGTGTGTGTGTGTGTGTGTGTGTGTGTGTGTGTGTGTGTGTGTGTGTGTGTGTGTGTGTGTGTGTGTGTGTGTGTGTGTGTGTGTGTGTGTGTGTGTGTGTGTGTGTGTGTGTGTGTGTGTGTGTGTGTGTGTGTGTGTGTGTGTGTGTGTGTGTGTGTGTGTGTGTGTGTGTGTGTGTGTGTGTGTGTGTGTGTGTGTGTGTGTGTGTGTGTGTGTGTGTGTGTGTGTGTGTGTGTGTGTGTGTGTGTGTGTGTGTGTGTGTGTGTGTGTGTGTGTGTGTGTGTGTGTGTGTGTGTGTGTGTGTGTGTGTGTAATAAAAACGCTAAAATATCATTAGCCGTAGCTTTCGACCTGTCCTTGCTATTGACTCCATAGGGTGTGAACGTCCTCAGCTTGCGCTTCCATAACTGCCCCATGGTCTTCCGATATTCATCGGACCCGTTTAGCTTCTCGAGTCCCATGATCCGGAAGTCCGCAACGTTGTGGCCATTGGTGTAGAAGTGTTCGGCCACCGGGTCATAGTGCCGTGTTCGTATACGCGA
This sequence comes from Congeria kusceri, assembly GCA_027627225.1. Taxonomy (NCBI): domain Eukaryota; kingdom Metazoa; phylum Mollusca; class Bivalvia; order Myida; family Dreissenidae; genus Congeria; species Congeria kusceri. The sequence goes on from CM051035.1 coordinate 24,909,901, forward strand.
TAGATTGAGAAAGTGTCGCTGGTACAGACTGTCCCCCGTCTCTCCCACGTATATGAAGCTCTTGCAGCGTACACAGTGCACCGCGTACACTACACTGGTAGATTTGCAGGTTACTTCGTTCCTCACAGTGTACGTGTTGCCAACTACATCGGTGAACTCTCCGGCTTCCATCACATACGGACAGATTGCGCACATCTGCGCACCACACGGTCCGCTCCTGTTTGGCCCCCGGAAGAACATTATGTTATGTTTCTTGTGTACCAGGATGTCTTCCAGGTTACAGTCTCTTCTGAATGCTGCCAATGGGGGTTCAGGGAACACACTTTTCATGCGGTCAGATGTGTGGAGTGTCTTCAGATGCTTCCGGAGAATGAGGCCGACATTTGGTAGCGCTCTAGAAAAAGTGGTCACAAGCGGTACTCTAGAAGTGCGTTCTGCATGCGCCTTGCTACGTAAAAGGTCTTCCCGTTTATTACAATCAACTTTCTCTAGTTCTGTCTCCACAAATCTGTCATTGTACCCTCTCTTCACCAGTTGCTTATTGATTCCCAGCCTGTGCCTCTTGTAGTCCGCCTCCTCCGAGCAGATGCGTTTAACCCTGACACCTAGGCCATATGGTATAGCCTTCTTCGTAGATTCGGGGTGCGACGACTCCTTGTGCAGGTATAAGTGCATGTCCGTTGGCTTGGTGTAAAGGTCGGATCTCAGGCTTCCGGTCCGGATTGACGTCACAGTGTCCAGGAACTCGAGTTGCTCAGGTGTGTAGCGGAGCTCGAGCTTTATCCGTGGGTGGATATCGTTTCCCGTTGCATGAAACTCCTTCAGCGCCTCCAGACCATGCGTCCACAAGCCCTAGATATCATCGACGAACCGGAAGTAGGCAAGGGGTTGTTTTTTCGACCGCCGAAACAGCTCTTTCTCCCAGGCTCCCATGTACGTTGACGCGTAATTCATGCCTAGGTGTGAACCAATGGCCGTTCCCTCCATTTGTATGAAGTGGCCCCCACGAAAGGAAATGGTGTTGTTATCCAGGACAGTGTCCATCATGATGATAACATCATCAGTAGGTATGTCCGGATCCTCTCGGCTATTCAGAGCCTCAATAGCTGCAGCGCGGGCCTCCGCTCTCGGAACAGTCGGGTAAAGCGCCTTTACGTCCAAACAAAACATAATCGTACCTTCAGGTAGTGGTTGTTGTACCTGTTGTATTTTGTTAAGAAAGTCGTTTGTGTCTCTTACATGAGACGGAAGTGACGTCACATGGTCCCGCAGCTCACCCTCTACTATCTCCGCCATCTTTTATGTAAAATTATTCCGGCCATTTACAATTGTGCGCAGAGGCATCCCAGGTTTATGAAGCTTCGGGTTGCCTTGAAGCTTACCGGAAATTCCGTCACTGCTTGTCAGATACTTTTTAAAGTCATTGTCGATGGACCCTTTCTGGTACAGTGTATCTGCTATGTTCTTCACCTTGTTCTGCACAGTTCTTGTTTTGTCATTCGCCAACTCGGCGTATGTTGCACTGTCCGACATTTCACGTTTTAACTTACTTACATATTCATACTTACTTACTTACTTACATATTCCCTGTCCATAATAACTATTCCTGACCCCTTGTCTGCAGGCCGAATCACTATGTCGTCGTCAGAGATAAGTTCTTTTATCGCGTTTTCTTCAGACTTGCTAATATTTAACTTAAATTTTCTTTTCAACCCGCATATGTCGTCTTTCACTGCTTTCAGGTACGTGTCTAACCATTTGTCGCGCCCCGCTCTCGGAGTCCATGTTGATGGCTTCTTTTTCTTCCGGTACTCTTCTTCCTCGGCTTCCTCTTCCTTCCCTTCTGAGTAGAAATACTCGCGGAGGCGCATGCGGCGTTCCCATGTCGCGAGGTCCGTCGGCAATTTGCTTTTGTCTATGGTCCGCCTTGTCGGCACAAACTTTAGTTCCTTAGACAAAATATACATCTGGGCTTCCGTCAATGACTTCTTAGACAAGTTGGTCACAACATCCTGTTGAAGCGGAGAACTTTTGTTTGACGTTGTATCAGCTTCACTCCGTAAGGGTTCCTTATCTTCTGAAGGAAGACGTGGTTCTTCCGGCCCCTTCAACTGTGGTCTTTCATTCTACCGAATTACATCAAAGTGCTCATTTTCGAGACGAACACAAATGAACTGCCGGTTAGATTAATCTTGTTCAACAGGAAACTTCAACCAACTGAAGCTTCCATTGCTGTATTGCTTGACTAAGAGATCTACGTCGTATATGGCAGAAGCCGCTAATATTTCCGCCTCAGTAGCCAAAGGTATATAGCCTCTGTAATGCCTTCCTTTTGTGGGTGACGTCTATACACAAATAAGAAAATGAATACCGGTAGTTAAAACAAACACCTTATGAATGTCTTATCGGCGGTTCTATTATTAAGGAAACGGCATATAGAGAATAAAATGGCAGGAGCGAGTAATACAAGCATGGCACAGTCTACGATTTTAATTGCTCCTTCTGTGCACATTTATGTACAAGATAATAACAGAACCACTAAATCACAAATACGTATTTTATATTTATACAAAATATATTATTGCTTCATATACATTCATAACAATATTTTGTATTTACACAAAAAGTTGTAAGAAATACCGCAAATGGTTAGTATGGTTTACGTACATATAAAACATATAAATATTGATAAAATATGTAAAACAAAAGGAAAATAAAACAATAACTTGTTTGACCGGGTTTGCCTGGGATAACTTCCCTGCAAATTGAATTATTTTATGTGTTCCTTGTATAATTGTATTGTTTACAATTTACAAGAGAATAATAGAAACACTAAACACAAATCAAAATTTAATAACAATTTATTCAAAAATATAGTATATTACAGTATTATATACATTCATAACAAAATAGTGTATATTTTCACAATATTGTAAGAACTACCCCAAAGTTACAGTAGGGTTAATATACAAGTATATAAATGATAGGTAAACCTATACATTTCTAATATATGTTTAACACAGAAAAGTATGGACTCGTTTGACCGGGTTTGACTGGGAGAAATACCCTGAGGTTCGAGTATTCACAGGTTGAAACTTAACCTTTGTGATTTTATCTAACATAATTATTATACAAAGTTCCGTGTAGCTTAGCATCAGAAGGTGGTGTTGCTGTGAGAGACGTGAAATTTTGCACAGTTTATGCTTAAATATTTCATTTTACATCAAAGGTATTCAGTATTTTTAGAGGTTGCTGTTAATGTTTTCGAAATAATAAGTGTATACGTTGTATTAATTTTGTTAACAAGTAAGCGGTCTCAAACGCATTTCTGATGTTGTTTAACAAGAGCTATCGGAGAACAGCGCGCTCGAGTTTACTTGTGCTTTTCAGAGTTACTGCCTTTTTTTAAATACACTGTATGGATAGAAGAGGCCAATTAAACAATGATAATTTCGTTCTTGAGATACTGAAAGGAAAGCATTATTCTAATTTTCAAACAATGACCTTGACCCCACCCACCCCATATGCAATCTCATGCGATGTCTAGCTATACGATATCTATAAATTATTATTATTATTTCATTATTATAAATATTTCCATTTGTTCTTGAGTAATTGAGCAGAAAAAACTGTTTTTTACTATTCTGAGTAACAGTGACCTTGACCCCACCCAACCCACCCCAAATGCAATCCCAAGTATAGTATTACTGTAGGCTATCTATGTATGAAGAGTCGTTCTTGAATTAGAGAGTGGAAATCAAAAGTTGACAACGCCACCCCACCCGCGGGAATGTAAATTTTCTAAGTGTTAAAAGGTCCATAATTTTGACAAATTTCAAACTAGAGGTATCAAAATTGGCCAATGGGTTAATTTTAATATAGGGAATACGTTTTAAGTTTGAATGAAATCCCTCAAGCCATTCCTGAGAAACTAGCTTACCGAAAAACTTAAATCTATCCAAATAGTTTACATGTAAATTTTCAAAGTGTAAAAAGACCCATAATTTTAACAAATTTCGAACTAGAGTTACCAAACTTGGCCTATAGGTTCATTGTAATATGGGAAATATATGCTTTAAGTTTGAATTAAATCCCGCAAGCCATTCCCCAGAAACTAGCTTACCGAAAAACTTTTACCTAGAGCGGACGCCGACGCCAACGCCGACGTCGGGGCGACTAGAATAGCTTGCCTTTTCTTGGAAAAGTCGAGCTAAAAATGACTTCAGATCAAACGATCATTGTTATTTACGAGACTCGCATGCATTTAAAAGACGTACTACAATTATAACATGTATGATAGGTCCCTGTGTCAATAAAAAAGGATTTCGAAAATCCAGTTTAAATAAAACACACGTATCTGATTGCACAACATGGACGTAAAGTGACCGTTTCATTGGTTAGGTGAGTGATCAATGCAGTGTATGCGCATGTATTTGTATAATCAACAGTTCTTCAATAACATTTACAATACGCGTGATATTAAACCAAAGAAATGAACAAACGACATAAAAAAAACATGAGATAAGCGCCATGTTACTCATGATAAAATTTATACGTATATGAAATTATGAATGTAATTATAAAAACGAAACATGTATGTACATTCTATGTGAGTATTTATATGTAAACTAAACATTAGATTCTATAGACCTAACAGACGGTAAAGACGCCATAGAACCATTGCCATATTTGACTGTGCCATTTTGAAGTGGACGGGGTATAGACGACACGGAACCTTTGCTTGTACCTCGAGATATGGTCGAGGTGATCTGCAAATTAAGTTGGTTTAGGATTAGAAACATCATTCACCACATCTACTGTCCTTCCTAATAATTCACACAAAAGCGATTCTCGATGAGTGTGTTCATTTCATTCTGTCATAAATCAATGACGCAATCAGAAACTATGTTAATTCCTTATATATGTACGTGTATTTTATAAGTACTGTAATAACATTATTCGCGCTGTGTCACAAATATTGAAATTATAATAGTTTCTTTCTTCTGATTACGTTCTGTACCGAATACGTAAATATACATGTATATTTATATATTTACATTGTAAAAGACTTTCACGCTAATATGACATCTCTGACATTTCGTATCAATTGTTTTACTAAGAAAGGAATGACATTTACAACATGCGTTCCAACAAAATATGCGATCAACAATATTGTGTTGAAAGAAGCAGTTATTACCGATAGGCTGGACAGGGTGAAGTTTCTCTGGGAGCACACGTTGGCCTCCTTCTCTGCGTAAGGGTCCACCACGAACCCCGTGACGTACCCCTCGTCCTCTATGAGCTGCCGGTGCTTCACCAGGTAGGGGCCCCACGCCCGGGACGGCATGATCAGCGTCTTCACTTTCTGTAACGTATCAAGACATGCAATGTGACACTCTGTCTACAATGTCAGTGATAAAGAGTTAAAAGAGCTAACATTTCTCATTAGAGTTTCAATTCTGCAGGTTATATATTTGTTAGGCAGACGATTTAATCTCTAGCTGTTTAGCCTTTATTTTCATCGCACCTTACGAAGCAGACTAATTTCAATACCAAATGAGGTTACCTAAAGCAAACTTTCATCGACATAAACAGTATAAAATAAGTACATCCGGATACGCAACTTGCACTCAGTTAAACAAATATCGCATTATAGACTACGATAAAGTTGAAAGCCATGCTTGCACTTTACGACTGCATGTTAGTATATGTATCAGCATTTCCCATTCTTGGAAAGTTTATAGTGTTCTAAGCTATTATTTGGAAAACAAAATGTTTGCTGCAAAGTAATATTAGTGCTACCGCTAAGTAAAGTAAAACTCACCTCTATTATTGAGTCTTCGTCGTCTTCCTTCGCTATTTTATAGAACATGGTGATGAATATGGGGCTGATGACAAACACGGCCATGATCCACCCTATGGCGTCCGCCCACCCCGGGAATCGGTAGTCGCCGTACGTGGATGCCTGGTAGTCCACGAACGTGAACACGAAGATAAACTGAAACACACATTAACTTCATATATCTTGCGTGTCGTGGCAAATCCGGGCTTAAAGCATGTGCGATAAGTGTCGTCCCGGATTAGCCTGTGCAGTCCGCTCAGGCTAATCCGGGACGGCACTTCAGTGGATTTATGTTTAGGAGAGACTACCTCGAAACATAAAAGACTATAAAGCGGAATGTGCCGTCCTGGATTAGCCTGTGCGGACTGCACAGGCTAATCCGGGACGACACTTTACGCACATGCGTTAAGCCCGGTTTCCTACGCCTAAAATCTATTGTTGTTGTTTAAAAAATAAGAGAAAAACAAAATAGGGACGCGTACGAGACATGCTGCTGGGATGCTATAACAAAGGACATTCTGATCTAACACTGAGGCGGTTTTACTTACCGGTATATAAGATAAATAAATAAACTTAAGTAGATACACTCACACCTTCATTTGTAAAAACATAAACGTCCCTCTATATCATCTATACATATAACATCGCGATCACGCCGAGTTTCTCACAGGCACTAAGTACTGGTTCTACCTAGGAAACAAATAAGCGTCTCAAATAAGCCGTAGACTTTTGGCCCAACGACTACGAAAATACACAATCTCAAACTTAGTCTCAAACTTAAATATTGACCAATGAGAATGCTTGTTACACTGAGCTTTGATTTCCATTGGTTGAATATTTAAGATTAAGACTAAGATTTAGCTTAAGAATATTCGTAGTCATGGGACCAGGCACTACGACTACGAAAATTCTCAATCTCAAATTAGTCTGAAACTTAAATATTGACCAAGGAAAATGCTTGTTTCATTTGCGCTTTAATTTCCATTGGTTGAATATTTACGATTGAGACTAAGATTAAGCTTAAGAATATTCGTGGTCATGGGACCTGGCCGTACGACTACGAAAATCCTCAATCTCAGATTAGTCTCAAACTTAAATATTGACCAATGAGAAAGCTTGTTGCATTTGACTTTTGATTTTCATGAGTTCTATATTTTAGACTCAGATTTAGCTTAAGAATGTTGTATTCATGGGCCCTTATCACGTTCTTACCAACGTATGTAAACTCATGACTGGACACTGAAAACATGTAGCAATGACAATGAAAGCTTTCAAAATCCGAGTGAATACATCAAGTTTATCACTTACCATGACAGTTATGGGGCTGACGGCGTACCAGCATATCTTCCAGATGATGTTTTGCCTGTACCCCAGCATGACCTCCAAGTCCTTGCAGAATCTAGGAACGCCTATACAATGTTTGTATGATATGTTAGTGTGATAAATTTCGAACGCCTATTCATAAGAACTATCACAAAGTATTGTCCTTACAGAATCAAGAAACGCCTGTACAATGTTTGTATGAAATGTTAGTAAGATCTGCTTTGAACAACTATTTAAAAGAACTGTCATAAAGTATAAGAAACGGGTCTAAATGTTTTAGATCGATGTATTGCTGCATACACCCATTGAACTGCTTAACGTGTTTATAAAACGGTTTCTTATGAAAATAAAGTTTATCAACTGTTGTTTATCTACCATTGTTTTTAACTTTCAACAAAGTGTGCGTTTATTTCATTTTCTGTTTTGTAAGTTTAGATATTTCAAAACTAAAAGTGGTTACCATAAATGTAAGAGATTGCTATATTCTCTGCAAATCCAATAATGAGCAAGGTCCAACCTCCAACGTAGTTGTCCATTATTTGCAACAGGTAAACGCCACCCTGCAAAATCATGAAAAACAAGTGCTGTCACTATCATGTGACATACACCCCCGAATGCATTGTCAGTAAGTGCGACCTTTGACACCAAAATGAATCTTTGGAAATAAAAGTGAATGAAAAATTTAAACTTCATTTTTTCAGTCATAATGGCTGCTCTGGAAAAAACTTATGAAAAACTTAAACCCAAATTTCTAAGTTAGAAAAGGGGTATAAATCTGTCAAAAACAAAACAGAGTTATGGGGTTGCCTTCCTTGATGGAGACATTGGTAGTAAAGTGAATTTCAAGTTTCAAGTAAATACCTTTGATAGTATTCAAGATATTGGACTTTATGAAAAAAATTAACCAACATGTCTAAGTTAAAAAGGGACATAAATCTGTCAAAATACAAAACAGAGTTATGGGGGTTGCTTTCCCTGGTGGAAACATTGACAGTAAAGAAGTATCTTAAGTGTCAAGTAAATACCTTTCAGATATGTGTTCCGAGATATCTGACATGATAAAAACTTTAACCTTGGCCGGACACTAACGGACGGATATACGGACGCACGGACGGACGGACAGACGGACGGTTCGATTTTAAATAATTGCTCAAATAATTCTAAATTTATAACCTTATTAATAGGATTCGTGGAAGAGAACAGAAGTTTTTTACAGAAATTATCAGTACAAATAGCAAATACTATAATCAGGATATATCTTAATATATTTAGGGCACGTTTGTGGATAGATGACGACAACGTATAAATCGTTCTATGATGCAAATATTTAATGATACTGACGAAATTAACACATCTAGTTTTTTGTGCTCTGTGAATTTTGCTCTCCATACGTGAACATTCTGCAAAGTCGGAAGACGCAATACCATTATTTGACATTTTCGAAAAAAGGTAAATATAGGATTTCTATCATAACAATGATTCTTATTCAGGTTTTTAACATGGCCTCTTTATTTGTCATTGAACATTTCCAAACAAAAATATTATAAATTTCAAAACACTTTCAATCGAAAAGGAGCAATAAGGTGTGCCCAGCTCCCTACTAACTGGCTCATGATTGTACCCTTCTGACTAATAGCAGTTGACGATATGTTGGAACGTACCGGACAGGTGAGGGGCAGACCGAAAAGGAAGAAGGCGAAGCAGACGCCCAGGATGACCAGCGTCTTGTTGGCTCGCAGATGTGGGAACTGGTCCAGTACGCCCGTCAGTACCGTCTCCACCATCGCAAACTGTAGCAAAGCAAGATGAAAGTAAAATAAACCACGTGTTTCCATATTTAGGCGTCATTTAAAATTACAACTGGATACGTGAGAAGTCTATTATAATTTTTTTCCTTTTTGTTTTTGATTTATTTATTGTTTATGTCAAATTGGCAATAATAGTATTACTGATTAGTATTGTAATAAATTATTGTTATATTTAACACTTGACCGCTTGAATTACAATATTTCTCCGTAGAAAATTGTAGCCATTTTAATTATAACGTTTATGTATAGACATATACATTGTATGGATAATTTATTTCTCAATCAATGTGCATTTACATACCGATACTTCAGTACCCAAATTGGTTAAAATATAATAATAACAGGAAATAGAACACTTGAAACAAAATCCAGTTCTCTAAGACTGACCTGACTGTCAAGCCCTAGCGTGATGAGCATGAAGAAGAACATGATGGACCAGAACGGCGGGGCGGGAAGGTTGGTGACGGCATCCGGGTACACGATAAACGCCAACCCAGCGCCTGGTGGTTTGAGTATTGGTAAGATATTGTAATCAAGATGAAACAATATATAACAACGTTAACTTAAATCAATATCTTGACAACACTTTTTCATCAAACCTTCATCATACAAATCACGGTTGTATATGTTTGACGTTTAATTGATGCACATGTGTTACTGATGGATGGTGAATGCTGATAGTCTTCTTAATAAGCCGTTCGTCGAATGTAGTGTTACTTTTTGATAAAGGGCCACATAAAAAGTAACTCAATATGATTATTTTGCCAAGGACAAGAGTTACTTTTTAAAGTTTGTATTCAACTTTTATAATTATTATAGTTGTTTTAATATTTTTACCCTTATATTATTTTAGTTGAATTTTTTGTCGATTTCGATTGTCTTTAAGGAGACAAAAGCATTGGAAGAAGTTGGCCGCTCACCATCTTGTGCAACCTTGTCAACGGTTGTGCCTTGTTTTCCCGCCATAAAACCGAGGTAGGAGAAAATTACAAACCCAGCGTATATAGACGTGAAGAAGTCTGCGATACAGACAATAATCGCGTCTCTGAAATTAAATTCATAATGACAGCTTTACATGTTGAATATTTAAACATTGAATGTGATAATCTGTAACTTAAAACATAATCTATATGATTCACGCCGTCGAAAACAAAGTATTTCAGCAACAAATTTAGTTTCATTTCCTGGTAGCAGACAAGTGAATTTCCCATTCATTATTATTACATAATACAACTGTATTTGTATACAACCACCACATTAGCTGCGACCTACTTGAGGATGTTGTTATGGAAACGGTTGTAGCTGGACAAGGTCACCAGTCCGCCTCCCGCGATGGAGAGCGAGAAGAAAATCTGCACAGCGGCGTCTTTCCAAACCTGCATAGGACAAATCACCTTATACTGATCGCGTGTTTCGATAACTCGTCACCCCGCAATATTTATACATTTATTAATTTCTGTGTAACAAATTACCTTGTAAAACCATTATGTTACTACTTTAAATAAGTGGTAAATTATATAACTGATAAAATCCAATGTTACATATAAACTGAAATCAATATTTATTGAGATCACGTGCTTTAATTTTAATTTATAATACAAAACCACTAACCTGCATACAAACAAAGGGACCAACAATAAAACAGTTTTGAGTCGCATTGTGTTACTCGTGCTACAGGAAATTCAAAATATCGTTCACATACCCGAGCATCCAGAAGTCTGGACCACACTGGCACTATAAAGAACTTGACCCCTTCCCCAGCGTTCTCCAAGGTGACCCCTCGGAAGAACAGGATTGTCAGGACCACGTAAGGGAAGAGGGCCGTAAAATACACCACCTGTAAATGGTATAACGAACCTATCAACATGTACATGTTATCACGGTGTCACACATTTGATGTTCTATTAGCAATCTAATAGCTAATAACTACCACGGTGTAATAAATATGATGTTCTATTTGCAATCTGTAGATCGTGCGCGAATATATTTAATTAGTCGATCATTATCGTTGAAGTAACAATATAATGTTTCTACTCAAAAACGAGTTCACTGACCCCATTGTTATATTTAGCTACACACCTATTGACATGTTCGTCCAACCATAATACGTATCATTTGATCCAGTTCAACATAGCGTAATAGACTATAGTTGTTCATGTCGAAGGTGAACATAGTTTAAGCAAGTTTTTGTGTCAACTAGCACGAATCTGTAAAAAAAAAAAAACTACAAACTAACAAAGCATTTATACTAAATAACCAGATTTATATACGTTTCTTGCACTCTGCACTTTCTTCAACATTCAAACGGACTCACGTAATCAATAGCTATGATTAGTTACACAATTCTTTTTCTGCGAAGAAATCAAATACCATAGACACGTTGTTACTACAAGACGTTTCAAACAAGAGTATGTGACCTTGCCAGTGGACTTGATGCCCTTGATGAGGCAGAAGAACACCGTGATCCAGGCGACCAGCAGACATAGTACGAGGTACCACTTCGGCTGGCCAAATGTGCCTATACCGGGACTGAGGTCTAGAGCGACATTGCTGCAAACACACGAGTCTCAAAAACATTAAAGTGAGCGAGAACAGAATTTAACACGTAATTAATAGCATCCACATTTTTGTTTGGTTCAATCTGCAATGTAATTAGACAAATAGACAAAAACATTTTGGTTTCCGGTTAGTTTTGTTTATTTATAATAAATAGTAAATAGAATTGTCACATGAGTTACGAATATGCCCCCGCAATATGGCCTCGTCACAAAACTATGGCATCCATTTAAAAGAAATGGACCCAATAAGAATGCTTTTATTTGTGAATGTTTAACAGTGTAGTTGGAAATATTTAAGTTCAATAAGAGCCATAACTCTGTCAACATTTAGTGGTTTGTAACCAAAGTGACACTTGACCTGTATTGTATTATGTTACACCTTGGCACCGAAAATAATTTAAATATGTGAAGCCTTTTATGAGTTATTGTCCGGAAACCATGTTTTTAGGAAATTGATCTCGAAAAATGTCCATTACTCTGATAAAATTTAGTGGTGAGTAAACAAAGTAGAACTTTTTATGTATTTTATGATTTTACACATGTGTACCAAAAATTATTTCAATATGTGAAGCCTTTCTTGAGTAATCGTCCGGAAACCATGAAAACCAACAGACAGACCATCAAGCTCACTCCTACATACACCCCCCCCCCCCCCATCCCCCACCTAATATCGTTTCAGGGGTTAAATTAAACGTTGACTTGCGTTGAAATCTTCGAGAGATCAGAGATGTTCCACACTCACTTCCAATAGATTTCTGCTGGAGATCGTCTGTATATCCCTTCAAGTTCTTTTAGCAACGTGTTATTGTAGACGCCAATCATTTCCCCCTTGGAATCCCAGCACGTGCCGTTTGGCGCCTTGACGTTCTTATCACACGTGACACTAGGCACGATGCCGGAACACCCTGAGAACAACAAAAATGCAATCAGACTAAAGCGCATGATCTCCCTATTGCCTATTTAAGAACTTAGCTGAAATATTATGCCCTCAAACATTTGCATCAAATTTGGTGAAAAATGTTTGACTCGCTGAGCAAAAACTGCGAAAAAAGTTAATTTTAGATAATTCCAGGGCCATAACTCAACAGTTCTTGGGGCGGTTTGGTTGATTATCAAACTTGGCCGAGATATTGTGCCAACAAACATTTTCATGAAGTTTGGTGAAGATCGGATGAAAACTGTCGGACTGAGACAGCAGAAACGATAATGGTCTACCGACCAACAGACCGACCGACAGACAGACCGACCGACCGACCGACCGACATTGGCAAATCAATATACTCCGCCATCTTCGATGGGGGCGGGGCAAAATAGGCCTGTTGAAGACGTAGTTAATATTATGTTACATTTGCAATGTATGACTCACTTTTAGCGCATTTGCATGAACCATGATATCATGTGGCAAAATACGAATGCATAAAATATTAAATTGTTTTTGTCACTGTATTTAATAACTGAAATATAAAACATTAATACCGGATACAGTTCCATATTTTAATGAATACGAGTCGTAAAAAAGTAGTTTTTGTCTATATTTGTAACATGAGTAAAATAATGTTTATATAAATTGTGAATTTTATTTAATGATCACACATTTATTAGCATTTATTATTTTGACATATAATATAATTATGTTGTAAATACTAGCAACAGCTTTATTAATTTTTATATGGCATGTTTCATACGAAATAGTTCCTGGCCGAAGTTATAAACATATTAACTATTATAAACTATGAATATATAGCTGTTCTTTGCTACTGTGGCAAATATATACAATGTTCTTATTGAAATCGACGTTTTTGGCTAACTTGTCATTAAAAAAGCTCCAACTAAATAATTAAATTCCTGCCATACAGACTTACATTCGTTGGCTTTCATAAGTTTCTTGTCGCACTCGGCCCAGGGCAGCTTGCTGGTGAACGATGCGAACATGTAGTAGAAGGCCCAGGCGAGCACCATGTTGTAGTACATCGACGTGAGAGCGGACACCAGCACCATGGCTATACCGACGCCTGAAAGTCACAACGAAATGAATATTAGATTTTTGGTGAACATTTACTTGTGTATCGTTTCCCCGACTAATCACGTTCGACAAATTACCACTACGATGATATATATGTATGATGTGGGCATTTAGCGCATGCAGGGACCACGTTTTTTTTGCAAGTCATATACTCAAATTATATTATACTAGTAAGCAGAGCTACGCAAACATGTACTATGTATTATGATAAACAGTTGTAGACTTTTTGACTGGACACAACTACAGCAAACAAACGTGACTGAGCTGTTAGCTCAAAATGATTCGTGGGGAAATGAGATTGGATTCCATTTTTGTTCTGGCTCGTATCTATCTAGTTAACTAAAGCTGAATTAAGTGGAAAAAGCATTACTATGTTTCTGATGTGAAGTTAGTTTTTTATTATGACTTAGTATTGTTGGTATTTAACGAAAATACATGTTCAAATCGTACAAAGATAAAGATATGACATAACCACATGCCTAATTAAGAGTATTAAGAAATTGCCGAACCTAGAACTTAGAAGCTTTATAAATACGTGTCCAGGACGATTCATAATGAAACAGATGAAGTATAATCAGTGAATATATATATATATATATATATATATATATATATATTAATACGGTGATTTACAATAATACTGGCTTATACAAGTTCTTAAGCCAGTCGGCATAAATTAGCGTTTGGTTTTTTTATCATTCGCGCATTCGCTAAATGATAAGATAAGTAGACACACCGGGAGATTATTTCAATCTCTAATGAACGATATTAATTAATTCAGTGATGTACCACCTTCTGTCTAGCTAGTACTAGTCATAGTTTCAACAGTCGGAGTTAGATTACAATATTTAGCATTTATATGGCTTATATAGACTGTAATATCGAAATCTTTGTTGTAATTGAAGCCTAACAACATACGTCTAAAACTATTGCTGAATAATACAAGGATAAAAATGGAAATAGATCAGCATTATTTGCATTAGGGCAGCTTCGGAAAGAAAAAGATAGTTTTAGTAACAAGCACGACAAATATAGAATGATGGACGGGAAAAAAGTTGGCAATGAACATTGGTTAACGATTGCAAATTAATATGATGATATATAGTATATATATTATTAATGTGTATGATGATATATAGTATATATATTATTAATGTGTATGATGATATATAGTATATATATTATTAATGTGTATGATGATATATAGTATATATATTATTAATGTGTATGATGATATATAGTATATATATTATTAATGTGTATGATGATATATAGTATATATATTATTAATGTGTATGATGATATATAGTATATATATTATTAATGTGTATGATGATATATAGTATATATATTATTAATGTGTATGATGATATATAGTATATATATTATTAATGTGTATGATGATATATAGTATATATATTATTAATGTGTATGATGATATATAGTATATATATTATTAAGCGCATTGACTGCGGTACAAAAACACTCGAAAATCTGTTTTCTGTTTAATTATCAACATTATAAATGTCTTACAATGATAATGTGTACGATACGTAAAAATAAACCAGCTTATATGTGAACATCATGAATAAATAAACAAAATGAGGCAATTAAAGTCTGCGTTTCACCTTTCAAAAGCGGTGCAAATCCCCAGCATGTCATTGGTCCCCTGCTGGCAAACTGACCAATACAAGCTTCCAAGAAAAACAGGGGAAATCCGATTATGTACATCATAATGGCGAATGGTATAAGAAACGCTCCGCCTCAATTTTCGGAAAATATTTCTATGTAAAACATTGCATACTGGACTCCATTGCCACAGAAACTGTGACATACCTTTAAAAAGAGGCACGAATCCCCAACAAGTCATTGGCCCTCTGCTGGAAAACTGGCCAATGCATGACTCCAGGAAAAACAGGGGCACTCCCACAATGCACATCATAAAGGCGTACGGTATAAGGAATGCACCGCCACCGTTTCTACAAGTGCATTGAATATTTATTTAATATTTTACTAAATCTGCCAACTCTACATATACATGTATTTTAAACACATGATTTACGTCTGATTTGAAATAAATAAAATGTAGTGGTAGCTGTCATTTGGGTCGACATCAGCATAAGATTGAATATGAAAGAAACACGTTGCAGCATACCTATAGCATAAATACGGGAAACGCCACACGTTGCCAAGCCCCACGGCATAGCCTAGCAACGACAACAGGAAGTCGAAGCGACCAGTCCAGTTTCCGCGTTCCTCGTTTTCGTCTACGCCATACAGCTGCTGCCGACTGTCCGTCGTCTGCACAGTGTCCAATGTCGTCTGCAAATCACGTCGGTCGTTAAATATACTACTACTACTACTACTACTGCTACCGCTACCGCTACTGCTACTACTACTACTACTACTACTACTACTACTACTTAATAATAATAATTATAATAATCTCTTTATATTTCTGAAGAGTTAAGACAACACATTTATACAGAGTGATAGTAACAGTGAACTTTATGTGTATACATGTATAAACACAAACAATAATTCAAAGTATATAAAAGACAACTAACTGTACGGATGTGATCAATAAATGTGAGGGGCATAACAACAAAAGGGGTATCAGCAAAGTACAATGATGTTACTAAGTCTTATGGTATATACGGTCTCAATAAATTGTTAACGGAAAGCTAATAAGACATGGAATATTTGAATAAATAAATGATACCAAAATATTGTAAACGTGGTAAATAATGCATATATACGTTATGTTTGCACCCTTGTGCAACAATGTGTATTTGGTGTCGATATCTTAAGAAATTTATCAACAAAACCAACATATTTGGGAATATTTGGGAATTACTGACAACTCTATAGGAACGACCTGTTCCTTATTTTGTAGCTACTATATTGTCACGCGATGCGCAATGTCATATCGATATAAAACAAAAGCTGTCAGAGGACAGCGCGCTCGACTATTAGAAGTATTTAAGTTGGTACATATATTGGATAGTGGAAGGGGCATTAATTTGTTAAAATACAAAACTTTTAAGTGAAGCCTTGTATAGTTTATACATTTTTGGAACAAAAACTTTAACCACAAAATCTATTCAAAAGTGTGCATAACTCTGTCAAAAAAAAAAAACAGAGTTATAAGTAATGTTGCCCCTGATACTAGAGTTGATGACAAAGGTAACTTCCAAGTTTCAAGTGACTAACTAATGTAGTGTTGAAGTTAAAAAACTTGTGAATATAAACTTTAACCAGAAAATCTATGTGAAAATGGGGCATAACTCTGTCAAAATACAAAACAGAGTTATGGGTAATGTTGCTCCTGATACTAGAGTTGATGACAAAGGTTAGTTCCAAGTTTCAGGTGAATATCTTATGTAGTTTTGAAGTTACCAAACTTTAGAATATAAACTTGAAACAGAAAATCTATTTAAAAAAGGGGCATAACTCTGTCAAAATACAAAAAGAGTTATCGGGAATGTTGCCCCTGATACTGGAGTTGCTGACAAAGGTTAGTTCCAAGTTTCAAGTGAATAACGTATGTAGTTTTGAAGTTACAAAACTTTTGAATATAAACGTTAACCAGAAAATCTAACTGAAAAAGGGGCATAACTTTGTCAAAATACTAAAGAGATTTATGGGAAATCTTGGCCCTGATAGTGGAGTTGATGACAAAGGTATATTCTAAGTTTCAAGTGAATAACTTATGTAGTTTTGAAGTTACAAAACTTTTGAATAAAAACTTTAACCATTTTCAGACGCGGACGCCGACGCCGGGGGTAGTAGGAAAGCTCACCTATTCTTCGAATAGTTGAGCTAAAAATACGTTTAATTTCGTTTTCTAATTAATACAAATATTAATACATTATATTTTTGAATTTCGTTTATTCATTTGTTGCTAGGGTAATAAAACGGCAAATCCTCAAGATCCAAACCAATGTCAGTAACCTACTAACGCCCTCGTGGATAATTCCTATGCATCAGAACTGCAAATCGTTGTTTATTGGTCGATAAAACAACTCTAAACCGAAAGTTATTTCTTGATAACGTCGTTACAACTTCTATGCGTTTCTTACAGTGGGTAATTTCTGTCATATAAAAAAAAATGTTTACAATGCATTAATGCCTTGTTTCTTTGGCTAAATAAGTCAACGTGGACAATTTGTGTCCTTGTAAGGTGCATAAAAACTCACCCTGGAGGCTGCGGCCTCGTATCCCAGGTTGGCATGGGGACCGCCCGGGTGTTCGTCCAGGGTCCCGCTGATCTGGCTGACAGACCCATTCGAGTCCGCCGAATACTTGTCGGCCATTGTGTAGAAACGTCGTAATTCCTAAAATATAATATATTTTAGGCATGTCGTGGGAAAACCGGGCTTAATGCATGTGCGTTAAGTGTCGTCCCGGATTTGCCAGTGCACTCCGCACAGGCTAAACCGGGACGACACTTTCCGCTTTTATGGTATTTTCTGTTTTAAGGAAGTCTCTTCTGAACATAAATCCATTGTAGGCGGAAAGTGCCGTCCTGGTTTAGCCTGTGCGGACTGCACAGGCTAATCCGGGAAAATACTTTACGCACATGCATTAAGCCCGATTTTCCCACGACACGCCTCATTATTATATAATACTATTTATTGTACGTTATATGTAATTAATTTTTATTTTCTCTGCGCATGCTAGCAGAGGTTCTAAAGGTACGATTTAAAAATACCTTCACATATTAGCAAATTGACAATTTTCCAAAATTGTATTATATATCCCAAAAAGAAAAAAAAACAATATAAACAATCGAATTAACACTCCTGACAAAGCAATATATAATTGGAAAAAAGTTTGAATGGCCGAGTGGTTTTAACGTGATGGATTTAGATCCATCGGCGAAGGAAAAACTTTTTAATTTATTTTTATTCTTTATACAATATTTGATTTTGGTTAGTTAAGAATCTTTAGTTTGGGCAGTTAAGACATACTATGACATTTTTCAAAAATACGAAAATCTGTGAATAAGTCCCTGTAATAAGAATAATAAATATTGCTAAGTGTTAAAATATATGATGAGGTAAACCAGGCCGAAATGCTATGCTAAAAAAGGTAGGCATCTAGTAGTGTAGTTTATTTTGTGTCGTTTATAAGCATCCTTTGTCGAAATATAACCGCGTATGGCTGTCAATTTATGTGACACTATTAAAGTACGACTTCCTTATAATTTAAACTTTGTAATCTTGCAAATACATAGTATATGCACTCACTCCGAAAATTCTATGTCACTAATAATTTCTAATATGTAGGTTTTTCCCTTTAAAATTTATTAAACGGTTCCTTATTGATGATCAAATAATTTTAACGCATTTAATTTAAACACTTCAATCTATTCACTTAACGCAACCCTGTGGTCCAGACGAAAGGACAATTCAATGACGTCATTTCTATGCGGTCGACAACGACACAAGTACATTTGTTAATGAACGTACATACATGTATATAGTTGTATACTGCAGACTGCTCATGTACGTTTAACCAAACATCATTTTAAATAGAAAGCTATAGGCTTTATAAAACATCTAAAGATTATCGAGGCGTAACGTTTGACTGCCTTTGGTCACTTCCTTGATTTACAACATAAAACTGACAGGAAATGTATTTTAAAAACAAAATACATGTTACATTACATACGAAACAATATTTAAACAGACAAGTGCATAGCCTTAGTGCTTTATGTAGATCACAAATCACACGGGCTTACCAGTAAAACTAATAATACAACGCAGTTTCATTTTCTATTTCACGTTATTCAAATCATAGATAGTATAAGTACGTAACATCCATTCAAGTGTAAACAAATCATGCCATACCTTTACACCGGTTAACTTGTCCAAATTTTAATCATCCTGTGAAATAACTCCCATAACAAAAACGATTTTGAATCGTATGCCCACGCAACGATTGGTTAAAATCCTAACAAATATCAAGGAACATTTTGGGTATTTTTTTAACATCGAAAGGTCAAAGTTCGTGTAAACATTCCTATTATCGTTCATTGAAGCATTAACATGTCTTCGCTATGACACAACAGTCGGAGGTACAGAGGTAGTGTTTCTTTTTGTGGTAAATATCGATATCGTATAATGACGAATTCAACAACCGACTCACCTGGATTATGGACTGGTTTATTAGTTAAAGCGGTTGTTTATACAAGGGAGACAACTTCGAGATTATTGATTTCAAATGCATGTAGGACTTTCGTCCCGTGTATACATATATCAAACTGATTTAGAACAAAACCTTCACGCTTGATCATAAGATGGTATATATACAATGTAGCAGATCGTACAATGTCTATATAGTTAACGAAAATGGAACGTTCTAACAGCCAAAATCTGCAAAAACAAATGGAACATAATTTAACAATTTGTGTGTGAAATATTGTATATAATATGTCGCGCGAAAAATTGTATAATTATTTGATTCTTAATATGAAACAAGCGAAATTAGAACTTGAATTTGAAATTTGAAATGCTCACTCTTTACTAAATGAGACTACACCGATATTTACACGATGCTTTTTATTTGAAAATACAGAAAGGCATTAATGTGTGTTTTGATAGTTGTTTGTTAAAACAGGATTCCGACAAAAGCTACAAAGATAATAATAAACCATAAAGAAGATAGCATTGCATAATAGTAACAGCGTTGATTAACCGTTTAACCCATACGTTTCATGCATGCAGGCATGCAATGCGCATTACATAATGCCGTCATCACACCAGGATTAAGGAGCATGTTAACTCCCTCAACAAGCGACTGCTGAAAATGTTTATCATATTCTATGTTGCTACGTCTAATGCCTCGCACCAGTTCTACGATTTATTGTAACCTTTATATTTTAGTTCCATTCTGTCGACAATCCGGATCTTTTAGATTAACATTCTCGACGAGTGTATGTGCAAAACTAACGCTTGGTGGCATTTACTGAGCACGATCAAGTGAACATTCCTGGTTAGGGATCGAACTCGCGATATTCCGGACGCAAGGCGGAAGCCGTTATATACTACACTGCGAGATATAACCAAGAATAATTGTTACTGTTGATAAAATACAATAAAACAAGAGCTGTCGAGGGACAGCGCGCCCGACTTTTCTTGTATTAAAAAAAAAAAAACTGTTTTTAATAGGGGTGAATTAAATTGCACAAAGTGAATTTCGTTCTCGAGTTACTGAATGGAAAACATTTTTCTAATTTCAAAATAGTGACATTGACCTTGACCCCACCCACCCCATATGCAATCGAATGCAATGTCTCGCTAAAAGGTATCTATGAATTGAGTTTCATTAAAATATTTCAATTTGTTTTATAATAATAATAATAATAATAATCACTTTATTTTACGAAGGTGACATATAAGACACAGTATTGTCATGACAAAAACATACCTTATTTTCATATGGCCTTCATACACATTCAAACATTCAACCAAATTCACATTTAACATATAATTACAAAACAAGCACACAGTAAATTTAATAATGATAATAATAATGATGATAATGGCAATAATTTTGTTCGTGGTTTAATTGGCAAAATAAGATTTTTGTGCATAGCTGACCGTAAATTGTGGGATTCATTGTTTGAAAGGGTTAATAAATCTTTCATATATGATGGCACCAAATTGCAAACGGTTTTATATATTTGTATAGCAGTGTGGTATTTTACTCTGTCATTAAATTTCATATGTTTTCGAGTTATTGAGCAGAAACTGTTTTTTTTCTATCTTAAGTAACTATTTTTTTCTACCTTAAGTACCAGTGGCCTTGACCAGGGCTTCCATTAAGGGAAGTTTGGGAATAATTTACTCCCAGTTTTTGTCACAGGACTTCCAAAATTGCAGCCATGGAAGTTCCATAAAGTAAGTATGAACAAGTTTGAACAAAAATTAAGTAATTTATCTAACTGTTAACCTCTTTCACTGAATAAATTGGCAGTTTTCAAAAGTTCATGAAAGCCCTGCTTGACCTTGATCCCTCCCACCCAACCCAACCCAAATGCAATCACAATTAAGTATTGCTTTAGGGTATATATGTATGAAGATTCATTCTCGAGTTAAAGAGTGGAAATCAACAGTTGCCTCCATCTTACCCGCGGGAATGTAAAATATATAACAAGTATAAAAAGGCCCATAATTTTGACAAATTTCAAAGTAGAGTTATCAAAATTGGCTTATGGGTTCATTTAAATATAGGGAATAAGTTTTTTAAGTCTGAAAGAAATCCCTCACGCCATACCTGAGAAACTAACTTACCGAAAAACTTGAACCTATCCAAATAGCTGATATGAAAAATGTCTAAGTGTAAAAACTAAAAAGGCCCATAATTTTGACAAATTTCAAACTAGAGTTATCAAAATTGACTTATTGGTTCATTTTAATGTAGGGCATAAGCGTTTTAAGTTTTGATGAAATTTCTCAAGCCATTCCTGAGAAACTAGCTTATTGAAAAACGTTTAACCTATCCAAATATCGTATATGTAAAATGTATAAGTGTAAAAAGGCCCATGATTTTGACAAATTTCAAAATAGAGTTACCAACTTGGCTCTTTGTGTAAAAAAAGGCCCATAATTTTAACAAATTTCAAACTCGAGTTACCAAACTTGGCCTATAGGTTCATTTTAATATAGAGAATACATGTTTTAAGTTTGAATGAACTCACTCAAGCCATTCCAGAGAAACTGGAGAACCGACAAACTTTAACCTAGCTCGCCGAGGCGGCGAGTAGAATAGTTTGCCTTTTCTTCGAAAAGTCGAGCTAAAACGAGTTCTTCACATATCTTGATTTAAGTGTACACTATTAATTAAATGCAAATGTATTTTATGAAGAGGACAATGTCACTTGGCGGAGTATATATATTAAATACTTCGTGGACTAAACAGGCTGACGTATTTTCAATTACTCGTTAGAATCTGCATTTTCTATTACCTTAGTATGTCACACATAGTTCTATCAGTGCATTATGTTTATAGATAAAAGTGAAAAAATAATTTTAAACAGTTAAAATTTACACAAAATGAAAATGCGTCGAAAGTGTTTCGTCCTTTATAAACGTAATAAGATTATTCTTAGCAGCGTCACCACCGCCACCAAAACGATCGTCATTGTCGTCGTCTTCTCGTTCTTCTTCTTTTCCTGCTCACTATTCATTGTCATCATCGTCGTCGTTGTCATCGTTGTTAATTGTAAACGTTATATAAACATCCTTAACATCATCATCATTATCATCACCACCATCACGGATCATCACCCTTAGTGGCCACGTCTTGTTGAGCTGAAGTGTGTGGCAAATTTCAGTTCGTTAACTGAAGCTTGCGTAGTGTCACTGGGGGCTGACGCGTGTAACGAAAAGTGTTTCTCAAAGACAGCAAGTGTATGTTCCTCAATGAAAGCGTGTTTACATTCCTTCAAAAGACTATGTTGACCACGTGGTGGGTAAAATTGTGTGTACGGGAAGTGGTTTCGACCAGACGTAAACAGAGAATCGCAGAGAAAACTCACATGGGTCGAGTTCCTCAAAACATAAAAGGGCTATTAAGCAATTAATTATTTGGTTGGCTTACCTCGATAAAATGCTTTCAGAATTTATTAAACACATTTTATCTATTAGTAAAATGTTTTGTAATATATAATGTATGTACTACTGAAGTTAATAGACCGTAGCCTAATTGGCAATTCGAGTTTTGTGGAACAGGACTCTTTACGATATTAAATCGCATGCTCATATTACATCGGTTGGTTGAAAAAAAAGTGATATTAAATCGCATGCTCATATTACATCGGTTGGTTGAAAAAAAAGTTTAAAATATAAAACATGACAGGAACGCATCATGTTCGTGAGTTTCATGCAAAACGTATTGGAATTAATCGATACGTCGTAGATGGTGACAGATCACAATATTAGATGAAATTACTTTAAATTCTTTAAATGTGTATTTTTTCTACAGAAGCCGTCTGCCTCTAGTGAAAAATCAGTCTCACGTATTTTACATTCATATGCGTGGCAACGTCTTAACTTTTAGTGTTATCAAATTTCCGACATAATGTGATTTTGATTTCAGAGAATGAACCTTGTAACTAATTTATACTGCACTCTCAACAGTACTCTTGTCCAATCGCGTCAGAAGAGATAATAAAGTGGCATTTTCCTTCAAATTCAAATTCATAACGCAATTACCAAATTAATAATACACGTAGAGTAGATCAAAGGAGCAAATACAGTTTAAAATATCATGATTGTATAATTTATGCAAAGCAAAAAGTTATTCAAAATTTAAATTGTATACAGTGAAGCAATTTGTATGAATTAGAAGTAAATATATACAAACTGTATACAAACTTAAAACAACAAACAGGTTTGTAAATACTGTGCCTTATATCTGATTCGTATTTGTGTATGACTTTTGCGTAATATACACAATCTTGATATTTTAGACTATATCTTTATTATTTTTCATTTATTTTGCAGTTTTGTTATGATTTTGTAGGCCACTAAAATTATTTAGAACATGCCTAACAAACCCCTAGATTACAGATTTACGTACACCGTCTCAAGTCCATGTAATATTACCACTATATTCCTGTTTGAACACCATGACTGGTATGGACACAGTTTTCTAATATGTAACCGGCCCTGGTATGGACACAGATAACTAATATGCAATCCGGGTCTGGTATGGACAGTTTTCTAATATGTAATCCGGGGCCCTGGTATGGACACAGATAACTAATTTGTAATCCGGCCCTGGTATGGACACAGTTAACTAATATGTAATCCGGCCCTGGTATGGACACAGATAACTAATTTGTAATCCGGCCCTGGTATGGACACAGTTAACTAATATGTAAGCCGGCCCTGGTATGGACACAGATAACTAATATGTAACCGGCCCTGGTATGGACACAGATAACTAATATGTAATCCGGCCCTGGTATGGACACAGATAACTAATATGTAAACCGGCCCTGGTATGGACACAGTTAACTAATATGTAAGCCGGCCCTGGTATGGACACAGATAACTAATATGCAATCCGGGTCTGGTATGGACACAGTTAACTAATATGTAATCCGGCCCTGGTATGGACACAGATAACTAATATACAATCCGGTTCTGGTATGGACACAGTTAACTAATATGTAACCGGCCCTGGTATGGACACAGATAACTAATATGCAATCCGGGTCTGGTATGGACACAGTTAACTAATATGTAATCCGACCCTGGTATGGACACAGATAACTAATATGCAATCCGGGTCTGGTATGGACACAGTTAACTAATATGTAACCCGGCCCTGGTATGGACACAGATAACTAATATGCAATCCGGGTCTGGTATGGACACAGTTAACTAATATGTAACCGGCCCTGGTATGGACACAGATAACTAATATGCAATCCGGGTCTGGTATGGACACAGTTAACTAATATGTAACCCGGCCCTGGTATGGACACAGATAACTAATATGCAATCCGGGTCTGGTATGGACACAGTTAAGTAATATGTAATCCGACCCTGGTATGGACACAGATAACTAATATACAATCCGGTTCTGGTATGGACACAGTTAACTAATATGGAGTCCGGCCCATATTTCTGAAAAACTCTTAAGTATTTAATAACAAGGTTAGCTTAAGCCCACTATTTTCTATCGCAATACAGTGTACATAAAGAGTATTCTAAAGACATATTACATTTTGACAGAAATTTAATTTTATCGTAAGAAACAATATTTTGTTTTGCATCATACATTTTTTAGTAAGTTTTATCATTAAAACGATAGATGAAATAAAATACTTAAGCATGTAATTCTTAAGAAGATTCGAGACATGGGTCCCCAATTATTATATTGGCGTTTAAATCTATTTAAACGCAGAGTAGAATGAGTATTTGCTTTGCCTTTTACAGTACCAATATAATAATAAAATAATGATAGAAGAAAATGCAATAAATAAGTGTAGTAGTTTATTTTACAAATCAATGTCGATATATAAAACACATGACAGCACAAAGATAAACTTAATATAGAAAAAAAACTTATTAAGCACATAAAGAGCTGATTAAACATTAATTTAATGCATGGGCCTCATTTATAACAGCTCTATATAGTATATAAAAATAAATTTATTTATGAAAATTTAACATTTAGAAACAATAGTTCATTTTTATGAAATGTTCTTCAAACACACACACGCAACACAATCATACATAAATGAAAACATGCATGTATAATGAAGTAACAACAGAAATAAAACAATAAATAAACATAAAATGAATAAACTAGTTATTAAATTTTGTAGATCAACAGACACATCACAAGCAATACTTTAACACACGAAACAAGGCAATAGTAAAATAGCAATACGTAAACAATTCTTCATTTAAGTATTCATGAAGTTCCTTTTGGATCGAGTTTCATGCATTCCTGTCATGTTAAGCGAAAGTTCGTTTTCCATAGTTCGTCTCTTTAACAAAACATGTTAGACATTTTATAAAATATATTATCAAATAATATATATAAATAGGAAAAATATTAATTAAATTATTTGTGTTCGATATCAAAACGTCTGTTAAAATGACAACGTATTCTGTATCCGATTAAAAAATGAAGCTTTGAACTATGTCTTTACGCAATTTTTTTTTTTCAAGTTAACAAAATAATTCAAAGTAAAAAAACTCATGTATAACATATAACGATCGTCGTCCATGGTATTCCGTACAAACATCACATATTTCATAATCCTTTAAAACATCTACTATAGATACAGTTGCTCATTTGTTTATGTACTGGCGTCTTAAACAAGCTTTGGATGCATCAATATAAAACTTATAAAATAGTAATATTATTTAAAAATGTTAACACATCTTTTATTTTAATATTAAATCACACAGGTGTCGATATTGTATTTAAAAAAAAAAGGAAAGTACTTAACACGAATTTAATAAAATAGCAACAATTCCTACAGAAAATGTTAAAAATAAACCATTAAACATAATTATAATAAAAATGTTGCAAAAGCTCATCACAGTAAAAAGTACGGAAATGATCGAGAACACTGATTTAACTGTAACACACGACCAACACAGGAGAACCTGGTGCACCAAGGAAAACGTCGAACATTGACGTTTACAAACAAGAAATTTGAAATGAAAAAAATAATGATCTTCCGTGTACTTCTAAGCAACACTATGAAGCAATGGAAATACAAGAACCGCAACATCCAATACATCGTACACATCAAGAAACCCCTAGAAAACTGGCTCATGGAAAACAAAAAACCAGACACCGAACACCATGGTACTATGGAAACGATGGAAGCGCAAGAACATTGAACGCATCGATAATTCCGAAACATTGGGAACCAAATCTGGATAAACTGAAAGTCTTGATACCGTGAACACACGTTGGCATCGCGGAACGCCATGAACAGAACACGATGTCGGGGAGTGATAGTGGCACAAAAATAAAAATCCCACTAATCTGTCATCGTGACATTACAGAAAACAGAAATATGTTCATCAACTAATGTATACAAGAATTACGAAAAAGCATAACACTATATAGTACATATGCTAGACTTATGTAAAAAAAATTATCATTCGTCATTAAATAATTACAAAACAGAAATTAACATTACAACATGGTGAAACAAATAACAATAACATACATCAGATGATACTTAAAACAAGAAATAATAAATGAAATATAAAATAAAACATTAATTGAAATGATGAAAATGACATATTAAGTAAATTGTTCATACAAAACACTTAATCCTAAATAACAAGTACAAATAATATCACAAATAAGTTTTATCATGGAAAACATAAACAATTATATACATCAAGTAGTAATAGAAAAAAGTGATAAAATGACATTATACATGTATGGAAATACACTAAAAACACGAATTTATAGACAACAAATTATATAGTACCGTTAAAATAATCAGAGAAATAAATAATACACTTTCATAGTAACATGGAAGCCGATAAAACACTATAATCATATTATGATAATGAAACTAATTAACACAATGAAATAATACCAAACCGGTATACACATATATATATCAATGCAATGCCATAAAGGCAAATATTTAAACAATAACAAATAGCATAATACAAACTAGAAAAAACAATAATGTTTGTAACGCACATCTTTAAAAGAATTAAAAAGAAAAAAAAATAGTTTGTAATGTATATCTACAAAAGAATATTGGTAAAAATTGAGAATGTCCATAAAAAATCTGACAAAAACTACAGCTAGTTATACATATCTTTCAAAGAATCTGGAAAAAAAAAATCCAGTTTGTAATACATACATAACATGAAATCTGCGGAACTGAAATCTTAAAAAGAGTTAACAACACACATACAATAATAATATTTTAATGGGAAAAATAATACATCAGCCAAAATATCTAACATAAAACCTTTAGTAATATCAATATCTCGATTGTATATTAATACGGTCATCTCCAATTAAAACAACAGCTTTTGCTGGCTGTCACAAACTTTCCCTGAATTGAATAAATACATCCAGCATTTAAATCGTTTTTTTTTTAAGTGTATTGCTTAAAACAAGGTCACTTCAAACAGCAATATACTTAATAATCTAAGAAAATGAAAAAAACTACAACATTACAATACACATTATATTATCGGAACACTGTACAGTACATCTATATTAATTATGCAAAGAACAAAAAGCGTTCATATTGGAATTTTACACATGTACATAATCAAGGCATAAGCGGGTTATACAGAGAAGCTGTGTTAGCGCGCATAATTTCAGCGTGACGAATGTAAGCGTTGCCATCGGTAAGGCTAAGCCGCCTTTGGTAGTCGTTTGAGAACCGCCGCTGAGGAGCTGGAATAAATGAATAATAATAATAATAATAATAATAATAATGATAATGATAATAACAATAACAATAACAGTACTAATAATAATAATAATAATAATGTGAATATAAATAATAGGAATACAAGAAAGAAAGTAATATACAATGAAATATTAATACATGTATTAATACTAAATGTTACAAACAATGCTGACTCGCAACCTTATGATTGTTTAATATACAACTTTTACAATATTGCTAACAAAGTGTCGTTTGAATAAACAAACGGATGGACAAACACGTGTCTGGGCGGACACTATCACTAGATACAAACTAATTTCATTTCGAATTATTTCTTGAAAATTTAAGGCATGACATCGGGACTTTAAAAATATTTATCCAAGAAACTTAACTATCAAAATGTGCATTTTGTTTTGCATTGAATGGTGGCTGCATTTACCTGTTAAGTAATTCGTCTTACAGGAGATCCAGTTTGCGCATTAGGCCAATGACGGTCGCTGCAGTAGTAGAGAGATCCAACGTCCAATACGCAGATGATCTAGATTGCGTATTAGGCCAATGACGGTCGCAGCAGAAGTAGAGGGATCCAACGTCCAATACGCAGACGATCTAGCTTGCGCATTAGGCCAATGACCGTCGCTGCAGTAGTAGAGGGATCCAACGTCCAATACGCAGATGATAAGCCTTGCGCATCACGCCAATGACCGTCGCTGCAGTAGTAGAGGGATCCAACGTCCAATACGCAGATGATCTAGCTCGCGCATTAGGCCAATGATCGTCGCTGCAGTAGTAGAGAGATCCAACGTCCAATACCCAGATGATCTAGTTTGCGCATCACGCCAATGATCGTCGCTGCAGTAGTAGATGGATCCAACGTCCAATATGCATATGATCTAGCTCGCGCATTAGGCCAATGACCGTCGCTGCAGTAGTAGAGCGAGCCAACGTCCAATACGCAGATGATCTAGCTTGCGCGTTAGGCCAATGATCGTCGCTGCAGTAGCAGAGGGATCCAACGTCCAATACGCAGATGATCTAGCTTGCGCATTAGGCCAATGACCCTCGCTGCAGTAGCAGAGGGATCCAACGTCCAATACGCACATGATCTAGCTTGCGCATTATGCCAATGACCGTCGCTTCAGTAGTAGAGGGATCCAACGTCCAAGAAGACACGTCCTGGAACGTTTCAATTTCATATTAAATACAGGGTGTTATGCCAAATAATAAAACTAATCGCATATATGTCTTCATCGAAGGACCGGCTTGTTATTGGAACGACTATAGTGGTGGTTAGCTTGTAAAGTGTCATTATGAAAAACACATGAAGTCAACTTCGTTATGTTAAGTACTTCATTAAGATTATACTATACGTTTTATAGCAGGTATGGTTCTAAATATGCGCCTCACAATTTATAAATACTTTTTTATTTATCGTTGTTTATAGGCCAATAAACAACGATTTGAAGTTCTGATGCGTACGAATTAAACCACGTGGGCGTTAGCCCGATTGTCGTTCTGATGCGTGGCTATTAAACCAAAGAGTTATTTATTGGCCATAGAAATTATTTTGTCTATAGAAAAAGTAGCGAGTATCATGTTAGAATTGTATATCTACCTCCGCCAAGAAAGTTATATTTTACAAGCGTTGGTTTGTTTGTCAGTTTGTTAGTTAGCAACTTGGAGCGAACATTTAAGAAAGGATTTGAAGGTCATTTTCTGAGAAGGTTGGAGATGGGCCAATGAAAAACGATTAAATTTTGGTGGTGATCCGGATCACCGGCATGATTCATTGTTTTAATATTATTGGTAGTGGAAAAATTGCCTCAGTATGCTGTATAACTCATTAGTTGCCCAACACATGGGGGAATTATGCGCTCTTTCCGAATGCTTTCTAGTTTTAATTATATACTAGTATTTCTAATAACCTACCTGGCTGTGGGGCACAATGCACAGTCGTACAGGATGGGGATGGAGAACGCGCTGGAACCATCTTCTTCTTCGTCCGGCACAGGTCTCAGGCGCAGATCCGGGGCACACTCGCCGTCGTCGTCGCCGTCGTCGAAGAGGTTTTGTTCCTGTTCGTTCTGCTTCCTGCTTCCTCTAAGTCCAGCTATCCTGGGGGGTCGGGGGGAGGGAATGGGACCACGTGAAAATCTAGCTCTGATTCTGTTGTGTGATGATGGTTATACTTACACAAATATTTATTTTGTTTAGTATCGTCAATGTATAAAACAATGTAAACATCATATTTTAAATTAAAAGATATTGAAAGAAAATAATGGATCACACTATCAATTTTGCATGGTATGATACATTTCTGGTAGGCGGTGAAAAACCAGGCGAAAACACTGACGTATACCCTGTATTTACAATTTACCGTACTCAAATACGTAAACGTTAATGACGCATCACAAAGATGTTATGCTGATGTTCTTCAAAAATGTGGATTGTTTTGAAAATGTACATTTCCGTGATTATAGCTGCTTTAACGCAACCTTACAGAAGTACGATATATGTTAACGTTAAATAATCACTTGAACCAAGAACACAGTTTTCCAAGCACCTTACCTTCCTTTCACAGGGTCTTACACAGGAGCTTGCCAATTCATCGTGGAACCAATCAGTCTAAAAGGTCCTTGACATTCTGAAATCAGACTGTTTAGCAATTTTACCACTGTGTACATCTTTGAGGAGATCATATCTCTGTACCTTATTTAGCACTACATGTTTGTATTGAATAATGTCACTCAAAATTCGTAAAGACGTTTAATATATATTAAAATAGAACGATCATGAATCAAAAGTGCATGTTTTTCTGGCTTAGGTTTACGTCGCCTTATTTGCCACAATTATCGCAAGTCAGTATCTAAGTCATAATCTACGTTATTCTGAGATGCACGTAAAATTCCACTTGAAAAATAATAACCGATTTAAACAAAACACATTTCACTCTCCAATTTTTTTAGCAGTTAGTTATGATTTACATGCTGGGTCCATATAAAGACACTGTAATACTGATAATAAAGTTTACAAAGTAACAGTGTTTGGATCGGGAGGTCGTGAGCTCGATCCCTATCCAGGGAGTTTCATGCAGCAGATGCCAAGTACTGGTTCTACCCAGGAAGAGTTGAAAGTGTCACGGACACAGTCGGAAATAAGCTTTTGGCTATGATGTCCGCATGGCGATCGGGAAGTAGTGTTTTCGATCCATGCTTGAGAGCGTTCCAATTATCGTTCTCACAATACACCAAGTACTGGTCCCCCCCCCCCCCCAGGAAACGGACTCGAAAGTGTTTTAAAAAGCTCAGGTGTTCGACACAACCGAACTCAAATAATTATGGTTAAACTAAAGTATCAGGGTCCTACAATATACTTACTGATTTATATAGACCTTTCCCCTTTTTTTTGCTTGTTGTTTCTATAATTTATACGAACCATATTCAAAGACACGGTGGCTGTTTCGAAAAATACCAGTACAAGATCTTAGTACTGGTATACCAATATACATCACACAGCGTGTAATCATCAACCTGGTCCGGAGAAAATGAAACATTAACTTACTAATGCACCATAACTACCTATAGACCACGGGGAGACAGAGGACACCCGCCAAGATACGTAGCCCTATACTTAACAATTGAATCCCATTACCAATGAACCTTGTTTAAACCTGGATCCAGACGGTGATCCGAATCACCCTCAAAATCTAATCATTTGTTCATACGCCCTTTTCCAAACTTTACCGACCATGCAATGCAAATCCGTCAGCCATAACATTTTGAGGTTAAGAGGCCAAATGCCTAACGTCAAAGTCGTTGTTATTTTGAGATAGCAACACGTAAGACAGAGGTTATAAGAGAGTTCAACATAGACAGAAATCATACTACAAGTAACAATTGTTTACAATCAAGATTACACCCATATTTACCGGATGACAAAATACAAACGTCGATGCTATCGGCATCGCATGAATTGTGAAAGGTCGTTCATTTCGTGAGACAACCGAAAATACTAACCCAGGAAAATATATTCGTCTATAAACGAATCCGTAAGTTTTCAACACCAGTGTCATCGTCCTTCCTTGTCCGTATTCCAAAACATCACTTACAGACCAAGAAACACTATAATTGCTTCGAATATAAGAAAACCATCAGTATTTTTATCTTCACAGTCCTAAACCCATAAGTATCCACACGTCATGCCGTCATGGTTGACGTTGTCCGCACCGTAATCAATGTCCAACGTCAGCTACCATGCATGTTTAAAGACATGAAGTACTGACCCAGGAATAATTTGATTTTCTGTACATAAATAAAAAATATCTATAAGATATACATGTTTATTTATAGTGCTCACGTATAGCATTGAGATATGACATCATTCATCAAATGAGGCCATTCCCAAATTATTTAACCAAATTGAACTACACTAACCTCATTCCCTTCTATGATTAGGATGTGGTCAGCGTCTTGTTAAAAATCCTGAAATCCCTATATAGCGAGGGCATAAATTCGCGCTACGGCCATGCCAAGGCGGGCATAATTTAGGGGCCATTTTAAACCTAACAGGAGTGGGAATAATTTAGTGCTCAAGGCTTAACGCGATGGATGGCCGTAGATGACTGCAATAATATGCCGGCGCGCTACGGCCATGCGAAAGCGGATTCGACGCCCTAAGTTTGAAATGACCTTACCAAATGGGACTATAATTTTAGTGCTCAAGGATTATCGCGAAGGGTGGCCGTAGATCTCCAGGAGGAGATGACGGCGCGCAACGACCAGAGAAAAACATAGCTTATGGCTCTATTTTAATAATACCCCGTTTGATTTTGTTGAAAACAAAATGTGCTCAATGCTAAACGCGAATCTGATCGTAGATACCCGCGTGTATAATACCTACCAGAAAGAAATCCGCGAGATAAACGACCTAAACTATCCGTCTAGTGACTTCAAACATCAAAGATATTTAAACATATATGTATACAAGTTTTACCAGGAAAGTATAACTTAGGTATATTTCCAGATTATGAATCATTAGACCTGAGGGACACCTAAAATGTTGGACTTGCGTCACCTGAAATGTTGGACTTCTTTGACCCGAAATTTTGGACTTGCGACACCCGAAATGTTGGACTTGCGACACCCGAAATGTTGGACTTGCGACACCTGAAATGTTGGATTGGGGTCACCTGAAATACTGGACTGGGGTAACCTGAACTGTTGGACTTTGGTCACCTGAAATACTGGACTGGGGTCACCTGAAATACTTGACTGGGGTCACCTGAACTGTTGGACTTGGGGCACCTGAAATGTTGGACGACAATAACCTAAACGACGGACATACTGATATTTCAAAGACACATTTGTACTGGTAAACAAACATCTACCCGTATGACGGACCAAAGCTAGATTAAGACACACAAGTACTGATAGTACAACATCCGCCTCAAATACGGACATTATGACTAAAAAGACACAACGTGTACTGGTATAATTTATCTACCTGAAAAGGACTACTAGTTTGGGTAGGGGGATGTTGAACATGAGAACTGATAAATGCACGAATATAAACAGACACATACATTATAAAATAACCACTTGAGTTTAAGTGATTATTTTATAATTATCACATAAAATGCACATGTACACTAAATATCAATATCCATCGAGTATGTATATAAAATTGGGTATCGGTAAGCAATAAGACCACTCTCTATGCAGGATAATACCAATATAAAAGCAAACGGACACATATATAATATGGGCATGTCATTCCAACATTCAACATTGCAAACCTCTCTGACGTCTTCTTTCTTCGTTGTCCTTGGCGTAGCTCGTGTGAAATGTGGAGGTCATGGCCACGCCAAATGGACGGATTAACTGGAAAAGTTCATATATTGTTAGTGTGCTAATCAACATAGTGTGATCTAAGCGAACACGATGTTTTAAAGAAATTAAAGCAAACCCAAGCGAATTTAGTAAAATATTAAGTGTGCAATTTTTATTTCCAATCATTTGGAATCAATTTCATAATTCAAGGTTAATATAATACATGTAGATAATTGTGAAATTAACGCTCAAATTGTATAAAAATTTAAATATTTATTTCTTAAAGTTTACTTTTTTGCAAATGTGCATAATGAAATGAATTTACAATTAATGGTTATGAAAACTTATTGTATTGTTCACTGCCTTAAGTGTAAACGGATTTTGTAATATTGTTGAATGTAAAAAGATCATGACAAACCATTGATTCCAAATACTGCTCCCCTTTCGCCATGTCTTTCCAATTGTCCTAACCATAGATTATGAAAAAGAAAAGGCATCAACAGTTATATTCAGAGGTACAGAAGTATATTTACGAAAGCAAAATATGTTCCCTACTTCATTTTTATTAATCAGGCATGAAAAGCATTAAGTTATATGTAGAGTTATACAAGCTTGGTAAAAGTTATGTGGCTTCGTTTTACTTTATTAACCAAGGCAGAATACTAAGCTTACAAATATTATACAATCACCAACATTTTAGTCACGCTAAACACCTCAAATATACGAAACATATTTCCATGCCATACATTTAAAAGAAACTACTATTTACATTAATTTTGGAAACCTATATACGCTGTTAATTGTAGTTTTGAATACTTACGCCATAAGGTATTGTTCATTCTTTGTGACTGCCACTTCTAACCATGCAAGGCTCCAACCACAAAACGACCTTTCCCATAACCTTATCATCAAGGCAACATAACCATTGCACCATCATAATCATAGGCAACTCAACCATTATCACCACCATAATCCTAAGCAACTTAACCATTATCACCACCATAATCCTAAGCAACTTAACCATTATCACCACCATAATACTAAGCAACATAACCATTGCACCAACATAATCCTTAGCAACTTAACCATTATCACCACCATAATGCTAAGCATCTTAACCATTATCACCACCATAATTCTTAGCAACTTAACCATTACACCACCATAATCCTAAGCAACGTAACCATTATTACCATCATAACCCTAAGCAACTTAACCATTATAACCACCATAATCCTTAGCAACTTAACCATTATTACCATCATAACCCTAAGCAACTTAACAATTATCACCAAAATAATTCAAAGCAACTTAACCATTTACAGCACCATAATCCTAAGCAACTTAACTATTATCACCACCATAATCCAAAGCAACTTAACCATTATCACCACCATAATCCTAAGCAATTTCACCATTACACCACCATAATTCTAAGCAACTTAACTACTATCACCACCGTAACCCTAAGCAACTTAACCATTGTCACCACCATAATCCTAAGCAACTTCACCATTACACCACCATAATTCCAACAAACTTAACCATTATCACCAACATAACCTTAAGCAACTTAATTATTATCAGCTCCAACACTATTGAAAATCACAGATATACTGCTGCCAATCAGCTTCAGCATCCTTAAGACCGAAATCACGTGAACAATTTAATGAATAGCGATTTTTCGGAAATAATCACTAGGACGAGCAATCGAAGTACGATTCGTTTACATTTTACCAATACAATGGCCAACATTACTATCAACCCGATTCAACCGCGAAGTCATCCGACAGTGTAAAAGCAACATAAATGTCATTATCTGACCCCTAAACACAATTTCAATTATTCGAATATCATAGCCATAATCACAACTTATTTCTTGGTATCATTACCAGCAACATACATGAACCATTAATGACAAAATAGTTGATACGGTGAAAACATTAAAATACTTTATAACAATCTTCAACAACTACCTGTACATTGATTAACTTCACCAACATCACTAGACACATCATCAACCATCATCATTATAATCATCATCATCTTCTTCACCGTTTTCATCAACATAAAATAACAACCAATTTTTCCATAACCATTATCAATAAAGTACGAGTCAATCTACGTGAAACAACCATCACAACTAACATCATCATCAGCAGCAGCAACACCAATCAAATCAACTACAGCAGCACAGCATAATAAACATCATAAAATTCACAACCATGAGAAGAAGATGCATAAAATCCTTCACCACCACCATTATCACCACCATCATCACCATCACCATCATCATCACCATAATCATCATCGCAACTATCATCATTATATAATTATCATCATCAATACTCATACGTCACATTACGTCAGTCATCAATGATACAGTCATCGCCCCAATCATAACACATCAATGTTACTGGACACAGTACTGACCCAGGAATGCTATAGATTATAATTTCAATTAACGTCTATATTTCAATGATCATTGTCAATAAAATCTTCGTCATGATGATCACGTCGCGTCTATGTCCTGGTCGTCAACACTAAGTACTGACCCAGGAATACCATAATTATAATTCTACATTCGAGGATTCCTCAATTTTCAGCGTCGACGTTATATATTTGTCAGAACGTCAGTCTTCATTGTCAATACAGTCGTCATGGTGTTAGTTTTGTTATGCTGCTTGTCGAACAACACTAAGTACTGACCCAGGAATAATGCAAGTACCTGTACAATAAGTAAAACAACAACAACAGCATAATGGCTTATTTGGATTCTCGCGTATGACTACCACATACGATATTCATACGCGAGCGTGTACATGTGCATTCAACAAAAATACTACACCAATTTGATTAGCATTGAGATACGACATCATTCATCAAATGAGGCCATTTCCCAAATTATTTAACCAAATTGAACTACACTAACCTTTTTTCCTTCTATGATGTGGATGTGGTCAGCGTCTTCTTTAAAATCCTGAAATCCCTACATAGCGAGGGCATAATACCCGCTACGGCCATGCCAAGGCGGGCATAATTTAGGGGCCATTTCAAACGTAACAGGAGTGGGAATAATTTAGTGCTCAAGGCTTAACGCGATGGATGGCCGTAGATGGACTGCAAAATTATGCCGGCGCGCTACGGCCATACGAAACCGGATTCGACGTCCTAATTTTAAACTGACCTAACCTAACGGGACTATAATTTTAGTGCTCAAGGCTTATCGCGAAGGGTGGCCGTAGATCTCCAGAAAGAGCTGACGGCGCGCTACGACCAGACAGAAACATAGCTTACGGTTCTATTTTAATAATATCATGTTTAAGTTTGTTTAAAAATGTGCTCAATGCTTAACGCGAATCTGGTCGTAGATACCCGCGTACATAATACCTACCAGAAAGAAATCCGCGAGATAAACGACCTAAACTATCCGTCTAGTGACTTCAAACATCAAAGATATTTGAATATATATAGGTATACATGTTTTACCAGGAAAGTATACCTAAGGTATATTTCCGGGTAATGAATCATAAGACCTGAAAAACACCTGAAATGTTGGACTTGCGTCACCTGAAATGTTGGACTTCTTTCACCTGCAATGTTGGACTTGCGACACCTGAAATGTGGGATTGGGGTCACCTGAAATGTTGGACTTTGGTCACCTGAAATACTGGACTGGGGTCACCTGAAATGTTGGACTTGGGGCACCTGAAATGTTGGGTGGCAATAACCTTAACGACGGACATACTGATATTTCAAAGACACATTTGTACTGGTAAACGAACATCTACCCGTATGACGGACCAAAGCTAGTTTAAGACACACAAGTACAGATAGTACTACATCCACCTCAAATACGGACATTATGACTAAAAAGACACAACGTGTACTGGTATAATTTATCTACCTGAAAAGGAGTACTAGTTTGGGTAGGGCGATGTTGAACATGAGAACTGATAAATGCCCGAATATAAACAGACACATACATTATAAAATAACCACTTGTGTTTAAATGATTATTTTATAATTATCACATAAAATGCACATGTACCCTTAATATTAATATCCATCGAGTATGTATATAAAATTGGGTATCGATAAGCAATAAGACCACTCTCTATGCAGGATAATACCAATATAAAAGCAAACGGACACATATATAATATGGGCATGTCATTCCAACATTCAACATTGCAAACCTCTCTGACGTCTTCTTTCTTCGTTGTCCTTGGCGTAGCTCGTGTGAAATGTGGAGGTCATGGCCACGCCAAATGGACGGATTAACTGGAAAAGTTCATATATTGTTAGTGTGCTAATCAACATAGTGTGATCTAAGCGAACACGATGTTTTAAAGAAATTAAAGCAAACCCAAGCGAATTTAGTAAAATATTAAGTGTGCAATGTTTATTTGCAATCATTTGGAATCAATTTCATAATTCAAGGTTAATATAATACATGTAGATAATTGTGAAATTAACGCTCAAATTGTATAAAAATTTAAATATTTATTTCTTAAAGTTTACGTTTTTGCAAATGTGCATAATGAGTGAATTTACAATTAATGGTTATGAAAACTTATTGTATTTTTCACTGCCTTAAGTATAAATGGATTTTGTAATGTTGT
Source organism: Congeria kusceri (assembly GCA_027627225.1). Classification (NCBI taxonomy): domain Eukaryota; kingdom Metazoa; phylum Mollusca; class Bivalvia; order Myida; family Dreissenidae; genus Congeria; species Congeria kusceri. The sequence goes on from CM051035.1 coordinate 24,948,825, forward strand.
TGAATGTAAACAGATCATGACAAACCATTGATTCCAAATACTGCTCCCCTTTCGCCAGGTCTTTCCAATTGTCCTAACCATAGATTCTGAAAAAGAAAAGGCATCAACAGTTATATTCAGAGGTACAGACGTATATTATAAAAGAAAAATATGTTCCCTACTTCATGTTTATTAATCAGGCATGAAAAGCATAAAGTTATATGTAGAATTATACAAGCTTTGTAAAAGTTATGTGGCTTCGTTCTACTTTATGAACCAAGGCAGAATACTAAGCTTACACATAATATAGAATCACCACCATTTTTGTCACGCTAAACGCCTCAAATATAAGAAACTTATGTCCATGCCATACATTTAAAAGAAACTACTATTTACATTAATTTTGGAAGTCTATATACACTATTAATTGTAGTTTTGAATACTTACGCCATAAGGTCTTGTTCATCCTTTGCGACTGCCACTTCTAACCATGGAAGGCTCCAATCACAAAACGACCTTTTCCATAACCTTATCATCAAGGCAACATAACCATTGCACCATCATAATCATAGGCAACTCAACCATTATCACCAACATAATCCTAAGCATCTTAACCGTTATCATGACCATAATCCTAAGCAACTTAACCATTACACCATCATAATCCTTAGCAATTTAACCATTATCACGACCATAATCATGTGCATTTTAACCATTGTCACCACCATAATCCTGAGCAACTTAACCATTACACCACCATAATCCTAAGCATCTTAACCATTGTCACCACCATAATCCTAAGCAACTTAACCATTACACCACCATAATCCTCAGCATCTTAACAATTGTCACCACCATAATCCAAAGCAACTTAACCATTACACCACCATAATCCTAAGCAACTGAACCATTAGACCACTATAATCATAAGCAACTTAACCATTGTCACCACCAAAATCCTAAGCAACTTAACCATTACAACACCATAATCCAAAGCAACTTAACCATTATCACCACCATAATCCTAAGCAACTTAACCAGTATCACCACCATAACCAGAGGCAATTTAACAATTATCACCAAAATAATTCAAAGCAACTTAACCATTAACACCACCATAATCCTAAGCAACTTAACTATTATCACCACCATAATCCTTAGCAACTTAACCATTATCACCACCAAAATCCTAAGCAACTTAACTATTAGACCACCATAATTCTAACAAACTTATCCATTATCACCACCTTAACCTTAAGCAACTTAACCATTATCAGCGCCAACACTATTGAAAATCACAGATATACTGCTGCCAATCAGCTTAAGCATCCGTAAGACCGAAATCACGTGAACAATTTAATGAATAGCGATTTTTCGAAAATAATCACTAGAACGAGCAATCGAAGTACGATTCGTTTACATTTTACCAATACAATGGTCAACATTACCATCAACCCGATTCAACCGCGAAGTCATCCGACAGTGTAAAAGCAACATAAATGTCATTATCTGAACCCTAAACACAATTTCAATTATTCCAATATCAAAGCCATAATCACAACTTATTTCTTGTTATCAATACCAGCAACATACATGTAACATTTATGACAAAATCGTTGATACCGTGAACATATTAAACTACTTAATAACAATCTTCAACAACTACCTGTACATTGACTAACTTCACCAACATCACTAGAAACATCATCAACCATCATCATTATAATCATCATCATCTTCTTCATCGTTTTCATCAACATCATAACAACCAATTTTTTCATAACCATTATCAATAAAGTACGAGTCAATCTACGTGAAACAAACAAACAACTAACATCATCATCAGCAGCAGCAGCAACACCAATCAAATCAACTACAGCAGCACAGCATAATAAACATCATAAAATTCACAACCATTAGAAGAAGATGCATCATATCCTTCACCACCACCATTATCACCACCATCATCACCATCACCATCATCACCATAATCATCATCGCAACTATCATCATCATATAATTATCATCATCAATACTAATACGTCAAATTACGTCCGCCATCAATTATACAGTCATCACCCCAATCATAACACATCAATGTTACTGGACACAGTACTGACCCAGGAATGCTATAGATTATAATTTTAATTAACGTCTATATTTCAATGATCATTGTCAATACAATTTTCGTCATGATGATCACGTCGCGTCTATGTCCTGGTCGTCAACACTAAGTACTGACCCAGGAATATTATAATTGATTCTACATTCGAGGATTCCTCAATTTTCAGCGTCGACGTTAAATATTTGTCAGCACGTCAGTCTTCATTGTCAATACAGTCGTCATGGTGTTAGTTGTGTTATTCTGCTTGTCGAACAACACTAAGTACTGACCCAGGAATAATGCAAGTACCTGTACTATAAGTAAAAAAACAACAACAGCATTATGGCTTATTTGGATTATCGCGTATGACTACCACATACGATATTCATACGCGAGCGTGTACATGTGCATTCAACAAAAATACTACACCAATTTGATTAGCATTGAGATACGACATCATTCATCAAATAAGGCCATTTCCCAAATTATTTAACCAAATTGAACAACACTAACCTTTTTCCTTCTATGACGTGGATGTGGTCAGCGTCTTCTTTAAAATCCTGAAATCCCTATATAGCGAGGGCATAATTCCCCCTACGGCCATGCCAAGGCGGGCATAATTTAGGGGCCATTTGAAACCTAACAGGAGTGGGAATAATTTAGTGCTCAAGTCTTAACGCGATGGATGGCCGTAGATGGACTGCAAAATTATGCCGGCGAGCTACGGCCATACGAAACCGGATTCGACGTCCTAATTTTAAACTGACCTAACCTAACGGGACTATAATGTTAGTGCTCAAGGCTTATCGCGAAGGGTGGCCGTAGATCTCCAGAAAGAGATGACGGCGCGCTACGACCAGACAGAAAAATAGCTTACGGTTCTATTTTAATAATACCATGTTTAAGTTTGTTAAAAAATGTGTTCAAGGCTTAACGCGAATCTGGTCATAGTACGTAATACCTACCAGAAAGAAATCCGCGAGATAAACCACCTAAACTATCCGTCTAGAGACTTCAAACATCAAAGATATTTGAATATATATATGTATACATGTTTTACCAGGAAAGTATACCAAAGGTATATTTCCGGGTAATGAATCATTAGACCTGAGAGACACCTGAAATGTTGCACTTGCGACACCTGAAATGTTGGACTTCTTTCACCTGCAATGTTGGACTTGCGACACCTGAAATGTGGGATTGGGGTCACCTGAAATGTTGGACTTTGGTCACCTGAAATACTGGACTGGGGCCATTTGAAATGTTTGACTTGGGGCACCTGAAATGTTGGGCGGCAATAACCTTAACGACGGACATACTGATATTTCAAAGACACATTTGTACTGGTAAACAAACATCTACCCGTATGACGGACCAAAGCTAGTTTAAGACACACAAGTACTGATAGTACTACATCCACCTCAAATACGGACATTATGACTAAAAAGATACAACGTGTACTGGTATAATTTATCTACCTGAAAAGGACTAATACTTTGGGTAGGGCGATGTTGAACATGAGAACTGATAAATGCCCGAATATAAACAGACACATGCATTATAAAATAACCACTTGTGTTTAAATGATTATTTTATAATTATCACATAAAATGCACATGTACACTTAATATTAATATCCATCGAGTATGTATATAAAATTGGGTATCGGTAAGCAATAAGACCACTCTCTATGCAGGATAATACCAATATAAAAGCAAACGGACACATATATAATATGGGCATGTCATTCCAACATTCAACATTGCAAACCTCTCTGACGTCTTATTTCTTCGTTGTCCTTGGCGTAGCTCGTGTGAAATGTGGAGGTCATGGCCACCCCAAATGGACGGATTAACTGGAAATGTTCATATATTGTTAGTGTGCTAATCAACATAGTGTGATCTAAGCAAACACGATGTTTTAAAGAAATTAAAGCAAACCCAAGCGAATTTAGTAAAATATTAAGTGTGCAATTTTTATTACCAATCATTTGGAATCAATTTCATAATTCAAGGTTAATATAAAACATGTAGAAAATTGTGAAATTAACGCTCACATTGTATAAAAATTAAAATATTTATTTCTTAAAGTTTACTTTTTTGCAAATGTGCATAATGAATGAATTTACAATAAATGGTAATGAAAACTTATTGTATTTTTCACTGCCTTAAGTATAAATGGATTTTGTAATGTTGTTGAATGTAAACAGATCATGACAAACCATTGATTCCAAATACTGCTCCCATTTCGCCAGGTCTTTCCAATTGTCCTAACCATAGATTCTGAAAAAGAAAAGACATCAACAGTTATATTCAGAGGTACAGACGTATATTATAAAAGAAAAATATGTTCCCTACTTCATTTTTATTAATCAGGCATGAAAAGCATTAAGTTATATGTAGAGTTATACAAGCTTGGTAAACGTTATGTGGCTTCGTTCTACTTTATGAACCAAGGCAGAATACTAAGCTTACACATAATATAGAATCGCCAGCATTTTAGTCACGCTAAACACCTCTCTTATACGAAACACAAGTCCATGCCATACATTTAAAACAAACTACTATTAACATTAATTTTGGAAGTCTATATACGCTGTTAATTGTAGTTTTGAATACTTACTCCATAAGGTCGTGTTCATCCTTTGCGACTGCCACTTAACCATTAACACCACCATAATCCTAAGCAACTTAGCCATTATCACCACCATAATCATAAGCAACTTAACCACTATCACCACCATAATCCTAAGCATCTTAACAATTATCACCACTATAATCAGAAGCAACTTAACCATTATCACCACCATAATCCTAAGCAACTTAACCATTACACCACCATAATGCTGAGCAACTTAACCATTACACCACCATAATGCTGAGCAACTTAAACATTATCACCACCATAATCCTAATCAACTTAACCAGTACTACATTCATCACAAAATCGTTGATACCGTGAACACATTAAACTACTTTATAACAATCTTCAACAACTACCTGTACATTGATTAACTTCACTAACATCACTAGAAACATCATCAACCATCATCATTATAATCATCATCATCTTCTTAATAGTTTTCATCAACATCATAACAACCAATTTTTCCATAACCATTATCAATAAAGTACCAGTCAATCTACGTGAAACAAACATCACAACTAACATCATCAGCAGCAGCAGCAGCAACACCAATCAAATCAACTACAGCAGCACAGCATAATAAACATCATAAAATTCACAACCATTAGAAGAAGATGCATCATATCCTTCACCACCACCATTATCACCACCATCATCACCATCACCATCATTATCACCATAATCATCATCGCAACTATCATCATCATATAATTATCATCATCAATAATCATACGTCAAATTACGTCAGTCATCAATGACACAGTCATCGCCCCAATCATAACACATCAATGTTACTGGACACAGTACTGACCCAGGAATGCTATAGATTATAATTTTAATTAACGTCTATATTTCAATGATCATTGCCAATAAAATCTTCGTCATGGTGATTACGTCGCGTCTATGTCCTGGTCGTCAACACTAAGTACTGACCCAGGAATTTTATAATTGATTCTACATTCGAGGATTCCTCAATTTTCAGCGTCGACGTTATATATTTGTCAGCACGTCAGTCTTCATTGTCAATACAGTCGTCATGGTGTTAGTTGTGTTATTCTGCTTGTCGAACAACACTAAGTACTGACCCAGGAATAATGCAAGTACCTGTACAATAAGTAAAAAAAACAACAGCAGCATAATGGCTTATTTGGATTCTCGCGTATGACTACCACATACGATATTCATACGCGAGCGTGTACATGTGCATTCAACAAAAATACTACACCAATTTGATTAGCATTGAGATACGACATCATTCATCAAATGAGGCCATTTCCCAAATTATTTAACCAAATTGAACAACACTAACCTTTTTTCCTTCTATGATGTGGATGTGGTCAGCGTCTTCTTTAAAATCCTGAAATCCCTATATAGCGAGGGCATAATACCCGCTACGGCCATGCCAAGGCGGGCATAATTTAGGGGCCATTTGAAACCTAACAGGAGTGGGAATAATTTAGTGCTCAAGGCTTAACGCGATGGATGGCCGTAGATGGACTGCAAAATTATGCCGGCGCGCTACGGCCATACGAAACCGGATTCGACGTCCTAATTTTAAGCTGACCTAACCTAACGGGACTATAATTTTAGTGCTCAAGGCTTATCGCGAAGGGTGGCCGTAGATCTCCAGAAAGAGATGACGGCGCGCTACGACCAGACAGAAACATAGCTTACGGTTCTATTTTAATAATACCATGTTTAAGTTTGTTAAAAAATGTGCTCAATGCTTAACGCGAATCTGGTCGTAGATACCCGCGTACATAATACCTACCAGAAAGAAATCCGCGAGATAAACCACCTAAACTATCCGTCTAGTGACTTCAAACATCAAAGATATTTGAATATATATATGTATACATGTTTTACCAGGAAAGTATACCTAAGGTATATTTCCCGGTAATAAATCATTAGACCTGAGAGACACCTGAAATGTTGGACTTGCGTCACCTGAAATGTTGGACTTCTTTCATCTGCAATGTTGGACTTCTTTCACCTGCAATGTTGGACTTGCGACACCTGAAATGTGGGATTGGGGTCACCTGAAATGTTGGACTTTGGTCACCTGAAATACTTGACTGGGGTCACCTGAAATGTTGGACTTGGGGCACCTGAAATGTTGGGCGGCAATAACCTTAACGACGGACATACTGATATTTCAAAGACACATTTGTACTGGTAAACAAACATCTACCCGTATGACGGACCAAAGCTAGATTAAGACACACAAGTACTGATAGTACTACATCCACCTCAAATACGGACATTATGACTAAAAAGACACAACGTGTTCTGGTATAATTTATCTACCTGAAAAGGACTACTAGTTTGGGTAGGGCGATGTTGAACATGAGAACTGATAAATGCCCGAATATAAACAGACACGTACATTATAAAATAACCACTTGTGTTTAAATGATTATTTTATAATTATCACATAAAATGCACATGTACACTTAATATTAATATCTTTCGAGTATGTATATAAAATTGGGTATCGGTAAGCAATAAGACCACTCTCTATGCAGGATAATACCAATATAAAAGCAAACGGACACATATATAATATGGGCATGTCATTCCAACATTAAATATTGCAAACCTCTCTGACGTTTTCTTTCTTCGTTGTCCTTGGCGTAGCTCGTGTGAAATGTGGAGGTCATGGCCACGCCAAATGGACGGATTAACTGGAAAAGTTCATATATTGTTAGTGTGCTAATCAACATAGTGCGATCTAAGCGAACACGATGTTTTAAAGAAATTAAAGCAAACCCAAGCGAATTTAGTAAAATATTAAGTGTGCAATTTTTATTTCCAATCATTTGGAATCAATTTCATAATTCAAGGTTAATATAATACATGTAGAAAATTGTGAAAATAACGCTCACATTGTATACAAACTGAAATATTTATTTCTTAAAGCTTACTTTTTTGCAAATGTGCATAATGAGTGAATTTACAATTAAAGGTTAAGAAAACTTATTGTATTTTTCACTGCCTTAAGTATAAATGGATTTTGTAATGTTGTTGAATGTAAACAGATCATGACAAACCATTGATTCCAAATACTGCTCCCCTTTCGCCAGGTCTTTCCAATTGTTCTAACCATAGATTCTGAAAAAGAAAAGGCATCAACAGTTATATTCAGAGGTACAGACGTATATTTACAAAAGAAAAATATGTTCCCTACTTGATGTTTATTAATCAGGCATGAAAAAGCATCAAGTTATATGTAGAGTTATACAAGCTTGGTAAAAGTTCTGTGGCTTCGTGCTACTTTATTAACCAAGGCAGAATACTAAGCTTACACATATTATAGAATCACCACCATTTTAGTCACGCTAAACACCTCAAATATACGAAACATATTTCCATGTCATACATTTAAAAGAAACTACTATTTACATTAATTTTGGAAGTCTATATACGCTGTTAATTGTAGTTTTGAATACTTACGCCAAAAGGTCTCGCTCATCCTTTGCGTCTGCCACTTCTAACCATGCAAGGCTCCAACCACAAAACAACCTTTCCCATAACCGTATCATCAAGCCAACATAACCGTTGCACCACCATAATCCTAAGCAACTTAACCATTACACCATCATAATCCTAAGCAACTTAACCATTATCACCACCATAATCCTAAACAACTTAACCATTATCACCACCATAATCCTAAGCAACTTAACCATTATTACCATCATAACCCTAAGCAACTTAACCATTATAACCACCATAATTATAAGCAACTTAACCATTATCACCACTATAATCCTAAGCAACTTAACCATTATCACCACCATAATCCTAAGCAACTTAACCATTATCACCACCATAATCCTAAGCAACTTAACCATTATTACCATCATAACCCTAAACAACTGAACAATTATTACCAAAATAATTCAAAGCAACGTAAACATTTACACCACCATAATCCTAAGCAACTTAACCATTATCACCACCCTAATCAGAAGCAACTTAACCATTATCACCTCCATAATCCTAAGCAACTTAACCATTATCACTACCATAATCCTAAGCAACTTAACCATTACACCACCATAATTCTAAGCAACTTAACCATTATCACCTCCATAACCCTAAGCAACTTAACCATTATCAGCGCCAACACTATTGAAAATCACAGATATACTGCTGCCAATCAGCTTCAGCATCCTTAAGACCGAAATCATGTGAACAATTTAATCAATAGCGATTTTTCGAAAATAATCACTTGGACGAGCAATCGAAGTACGATTCGTTTACATTTTACCAATACAATGGCCAACATTACTATCAACCCGATTCAACCGCGAAGTCATCCGGCAGTGTAAAAGCAACATAAATGTCATTATCTGACCCCTGAACACAATTTCAATTATTCGAATATCATAGCCATAATCACAACTTATTTCTTGGCATCAATACCAGCAACATACATGAACCATTAATGACAAAATCGTTGATACCGTGAAAACATTAAACTACTTTATAACAATCTTCAACAACTACCTGTACATTGATTAACTTCACCAACATCACTAGAAACATCATCAACTATCATCATTATAATCATCATCATCTTCTTCATCGTTTTCATCAACATCATAACAACCAATTTTTTCATAACCATTATCAATAAAGTACGAGTCAATCTACGTAAAACAAACATCACAACTAATATCATCATCAGCAGCAGCAGCAACACCAATCAAATCAACTACAGCAGCACAGCATAATAAACATCATAAAATTCACAACCATTAGAGGAAGATGCATCATATCTTTCACCGCCACCATTATCACCACCATCATCACCATCACCATCATCATCACCATAATCATCATCGCAACTATCATCATCATATAATTATCATCATCAATACTCATACGTCACATTACGTCAGTCATCAATGATACAGCCATCGACCCAATCATAACACATCAATGTTACTGGACACAGTACTGACCCAGGAATGCTATAGATTATAATTTTAATTAACGTCTACATTTCAATGATCATTGTCAATAAAATCTTTTTCATGATGATCACGTCGCGTCTATGTCCTGGTCGATCAACACTAAATACTGACCCAGGAATATTATAAATGATTAAACATTCGAGGATTCCTCAATTTTCAGCGTCGACGTTATATATTTGTCAGCACGTCAGTCTTCATTGTCAATACAGTCGTCATGGTGTTAGTTGTGTTATTCTGCTTGTCGAACAACACTAAGTACTGACCCAGGAATAATGCAAGTACCTGTACTATAAGTAAAAAAACAACAACAGCATTATGGCTTATTTGGATTATCGCGTATGACTACCACATACGATATTCATACGCGAGCGTGTACATGTGCATTCAACAAAAATACTACACCAATTTGATTAGCATTGAGATACGACAACATTCATCAAATAAGGCCATTTCCCAAATTATTTAACCAAATTGAACAACACTAACCTTTTTCCTTCTATGACGTGGATGTGGTCAGCGTCTTCTTTAAAATCCTGAAATCCCTACATAGCGAGGGCATACATTCGCGCTACGGTCATGCCAACGCGGGCATAATTTAGGGGCCATTTGAAACCTAACAGCAATGGGCATAATTTAGTGCTCAAGGCTTAACGCGATGGATGGCCGTAGAAGGGCTGCAATAATATGCCGGCGCGCAACGGCCATACGAAACCGGATTCGACGCCCTAATTTTTAAACTGACCTAACCTAACGGGACTATAATTTTAGTGCTTATGGCTCATCGCGAAGGGTGGCCGTAGACGGAGATGACGGCGCGCTACGACCAGACAGAAACATAGCTTACGGTTCTATTTTAATAATATCATGTTTGACTTTGTTACAAAAATGTGCTCAAGGCTCAACGCGAATCTGGTCGTAGATACCTGCGTGTATAATACCTACCAAAAAAAATCTGCGAAATGAACGACCTACACTATCCGTCTAGTGACTTCAAACATCATAAACATTTGAACATATACATTCATGTACACGTGTCTTACCAGGAAAGTATACCTTAGGTATATTTCCAAATAAAGAATCATTGGAATTAGGTCGCCTGAAATAATGGAGTTGGGTCGCCTGAAACAATGAACTTGGGCCACCTGACATAATGAACTTGGGGTCACCTGAAATGTGGGACCTGGATCACCTGAAATGTGGGATCTGGACTTAGGTCACCTGGAATGTGGACTCGGTCATCTGAAAGACACACGTGGCTCTTTAATAGACGCAATATGACTGACGGACTGTAGACATCAGTACTGATATAAATGTATCTACCCTAGAGACGGACATCCGGTCTACCAAAGACGACACTAGTACTGATAGTAAATCACCTAAAAAACGGACGTTTAGGCTACCGAATGATACACTAGTACTGGTAGAAAATCATCTACCACAAAAACGGACAGGGACTGAAATTTATATTCTTTGTGGGGAGGGGTAACATAGGGGTAACACATAACTACATCAATGAATTTAAAAGTATAATGATATCTTCCACATGAAAATATCATTTAATACCAAACGCGTTTTTTCATAAGTGTTGAAATAGCACCATATACACGAGTAATGAATTAAATGTATTTTGTTATGATTTTAATGTTTAGTACAAGATGACCGAACAAAAACTTAACAAAATAATACGGGTTGCAAAATTTGGCAATTACAATTGTGTTAAAAATATTTGTTCATCACGTATGTATATAGGCTATTCCATTACATTATAACGCGTTAATGCACATGTACGCTATTGTTACATTTGTACTGAAGGACGTGACCACTGGACGATGCAAATTCACACATCTCAACATTATATGGTGCAAACCTCTCTGACGTCTTCTTTATTCTCAAGTCGCTCTTGCCACTGCATGTTTCCACAGTAACGCCGAGTCGTCTTTGATACAACCACTGTGAAACAAATGTCTTTTATATAGTATTTAGATTCTCTTTCAGACACTGACCACTATATTCAAGTACATATAATTTAATTACACAAATAAAATATTACGAAAACAGAACTAGAGCATTTCAATAATGCACTTTTTTTCACACCTCAAATGTTCATTTCAACCACGAAATGGCCCGAACTAAACGACATCCTTATTTAGATAAAATGTCACGTGTTGTTCATGGTTGAATTCTCACATGGCTAAATTTCCACATTGCATATAGTATTTGAATTGGCGAGTTAATACACGAGATGACCACTTTTCACGAATTTGTTCGTGCATTCTGTCTTCGCGAATAAACACTGAATGGATTTTCTAATATTTTAACACACAAACATAACAATAGGCGTGTTGTTATAAAATTTCTTGCCTAAAGCCGGTTTATTTTATGAACACATACATTACCTGATGTTTTTTGTACTCAATAACAAAATAACAAATTTCGTTCGTGAATAGACCTATTTGCAACGCAATTTAAGGCCCAGTCGCACTAACATTAAAGTAAATGAGTATTTAATAATATATTAATAAATATATATATTATAATGCATTATTGCTTTACATCCCACTTTTAAGTACAATCTAACATGATACTCGCTAATTTTTCTATATACAAAGAATAAAATTATCGTCGTTAAACTACTTATAAACACCGCAAAAACAAGTTCCGATTCCGGGCGGATCATATGTAAAAAGTAATTTCAATTACAATTTCAAAAATATATGTCAAATCATGTTAGAATCGAAATAATTTTCGCATTATCGTTGTTAATAAACAACTCTTTGTCGGTCTGATGCGTTCCTAGGTATCAGAACTCAAAATCGTTGTTTATTGGCCGATAAACAACTATAATCGAAAATTATTTATTAAAACCGCAGTCCATAGAATATAATTCAATACATCTTAAATTGGCATTACCGGTAGTTCTAATGAACGTTAATGAAGTTTAGTCGACTGAAAACTGTTTCTTATTTGCGAAAGGTATTTTATAATGTCTATGTTCGAAAACGCTTGGAACGAACGAAATATACATTAATGTACATGCTGATTTACTCCAGAGGCATCACCAGCTATCGCATACTATTACGATAAAACGTTACCAAAACTTTATTATTTTACCGATTTCAATGCGTTTTTTTGCATTTTGATCGGTAAGATGTCCATTAGATACAATTTCTGCAAAGTTCTATTTTTATTAACATATTTCTGGACTGCTGCTTTAAATGCGTTACAATTACAATGGACGACATGTTTGCCTAGCGAGGAAGGAACAACGCACAACCTCATCAAGGTTTAACCTATGCATCATTTTAGCACTAAACAAACAGAACCGTGTCTTTTGGATGTCAGCTAAATTTTAAGTTTGTTTTAAGTTGCTGATGATGGAGATGATGATGATAATGATGATGATGATGATGATAATGATGCTGATGATGATGATTTTGAGGAGAAGGACGACGACGATGACGCCAACGACTAAGATTATAATGAGATAATGAAGATGAGGAGGAGGATGTTGTTGGTGGTGGTGATGACAATGATGATGAGGAGGAGGTGGAGGGGGGATAAATGATGGTCATGATGTTCATGATGATGATCATGGTCATGGTCATTATGCGGGAGGTGATCAAGATCATTTATGGATATTTTATACGTTTTATTCAGTTTCTTCGGTAAATGAGTAAACTTGCACTAAAATAATTTTGTGGAATTACTCTTGACGAAATCATTTATATTGTTAAAACACAAGATCGCTGTATTTCGGACCGCATTTGGAAGAGAGTTGTAAAAATACACTAGTGTAATAATGACACATGTCAGGTACGAAAATAGAAACTGTATACGTGACATATGGCACCGATGTAACAGCACGATTTCCCACAGGGTATTGAATGAAAAGGGCAGTCAAACACATAAATGCATGATGATCATTACAGTACTGACGGTAATAATCTCTTAATATGTAATAATCATTTTTATATAAAATTAAAATCGTTTTGAACTTATATTTAACGGTAGTGGGAGAATCAAACAAAATGTATTCTTGGTGGTGTGTTTGATATGTGTTGTTTGTAAATGAAGCGTAATTGGCAGTTTTGGTTGTGTGATATTACATTCAACATCGCCCTGTCCTGTGGAATTTTGAGGTGAAAACAGGTAAAAATAAAATCGATGGCAATTTTATTGTGTACGAACATCTGTCCAAATTGCGTTCATTTAAAACTGAGTTGAATAATAAATAATTGGCTGACAATCATGCAACTATAATGTTTTATATATTACTAATTGCTATGAAATGTGAGAATGTTAAATTTATGGGATTATAAAATAAACACAACTGTACATTGAGGATTTAACGTTGGGAAAAAAAATGATTCAATTTCCTGGACAATGTCGTTTAATGCGCATACATGAAGACAACAGTCAACGGCATGATAATTTCCTTGATAATAATCTCAATGCTAAACTGCTTCTTTTTTGCTTATGGTCAAGCATAATTTATGAACAAAACTTCATAGTTGGATTCAAGAACATTGATCATGTACTTACCAACATATGGTCTAAGACAGCCGGTTCATAGACAGCGCCAGCGATCCTTGGATGAAAACCCAGGCAAACAGGAGGATGCATTGGTTTGGAAGATTATGGTCTGGAAAAAAAGAATGTAAACCGCAACGTTAGGCCAAGTAAGTGTACCTTCCATTCTCGTATACTTCAGTTTACTGCGAAATGTGTTTGGCGAGATTTAACGCGGCGCTAAACCGCTGACGTACATTAAATTTTGTTTTGATAGTAAATTTAGTTCACTTCACGCAATTCCCTTAGTTTGAACTGATATCGGTTGGAAATGACAAATCTATTAAGAGGCTCATAAATAACATGTTTTCCACACGATTCCAACACCACCAACATTTCCAATAAAAATAAATATTAAATCTTTAAAAATTAATGTTTATGTTTCATTAATGCAAGCATAATTTATGCCATTTTGAATGTTGAAAATAGAAAATGACAAACATGGAAAGTCGTCTGCATCTGACCGCCATTTCATGACAAATCATTGAAGTGCTTAACCAACTAAAAAATAGATTTTAATCGTTTTGTTCTAGGATGTATTAATTCTTGAAAAGAATTGATGTACAAAATAAATAAATATGACTTTGAATTCATGAAAACACATGATTTCCGCAACATTAGATTGTCGTCTGCTTTTGTCCACCCTTACGTACGTTACTTGCAACAAGCTATAAAATTTCAGAATGCAGTCGAAAAACTAAAATCGTTTGGAATAATTGCAGCTGTATAATTAAATTTGTTTCTAGTCTTTGATTAAACTAATTAATGTTAATATTTAGTTTTAGAGAGAACCTCGGTCAATGTCTAAAATTTTCTTCAGATAAACCATTAAATGTTTTTAATTGTATTTTGCTGTTAATTATCTTTATTACTAATTAGAATTATGTTTATTTATTTATTTAAACCAACAAAGTGAACTAAACAACTTACGTATTTTTTTCTTCTTCGTAACAACATTTGACATCCTTCCTTTAGCGTTTGAGCGCTGGCACTGGTTGCAGACGACAGGAAGTGTAAATTGCGGACTTTTGGAACCACTTAATACTATACCAAACTGTTCATTTTTTAACTATTTTTTTTCGAAAACTTAATTAAATGCAATTTAATTTGATTTAATTTGTTTCTTTTATTTCAATAAATGGAAAATAAGTAAAATGTTATATATATAAAAAAATATTTGTCAATTAAAGCAAGATCACACTACACTAATTTGCTCAGAGTTATGTGTACAGTGTTGGCAACCTTTTCGATTGTTGGTATTATTAACATATTTATTCTTTATAATAATAATAATAATAATAATAATAATAACAAATGATAATATGATAATAAATAAATAAAGTATAAAGTAAAGACGCAGAAGAAAAAGAGGATACTACTTATGATGATGATGATGATGATGGTGATGATGTTGGCGATGATGATGATTATGATGACGAATAAAAATAATAATATTATTATTATTATTATTGTTATTATTATTATTTCGTTTTCAGAATGGCTTTATTAACAGCAACCGTCCGCCGTTGTATCATTGGTACAGTTAGTTATTGGCACGCTTGTTCTTGTTTTGCAGCTGTGTTCGATCCATAGACCCCTCAGTGTTCCTCGTAAGAGATCAGCAAGGCGTGCTCGGCCACATTGACTGTCCATTAACCTACCGCCATTACGTGTAAGCAAAATACATTAGGCACAGATTTAAATTTATGGAATCTTCAACTCAAATTTATATGTATATTTTTAGTTATTTAGTTATTCAGTTATTTAGTTAGACATTTGTTTTAGCTATTCATAATACTACTTACCATAATTATAACTGGAATTGATACTTTCCTAATAAAGGTAAATAATAACTATCTTTCCCCCAAATTGTCTGGTACTTGTGCCAATCCCAAATTCTTGAAAACATCAATGTCTTAGAAATCACCTACCACAATTTGATCACAAGCACCTTTTTAGCTCGACTATTCGCCGAATAGTTCGAGCTATACTATACTTATCCGTTCGTCGGCGTAATGCTCTGGTTAAGGTCTGCGTGCAACAAGTCCATATCTCTGTAACTACTATAGATATTCAATTGAAACTTCGCACATGTCTTCGGGGTCATTATTTAAGGTCACTGACCAAGGCCCATAACTCTGACCTGCATTTTAGCAGAATTATGCCCCTTTTGTACTTAGAAAATTCAGGTTAAAGTTTGGGTGTAATAACTCCATATCTCTATAACTACTACAAATATACAATTGAAACTTCACATATGTCGTCAGGGTCATGATATAAGGTCACTGACCAGGGCCCATAACTCTGACATGCAAGTAACCAGAATTATGCCCGTTTTGTACTTAGAAAATTCAGGTTAAGGTCTGCGTGCAAGTAAATATCTCTGTAACTACTACAGATATTCAGCTGAAACTTCACACACGTCTTCAGGGTCATAATATAAGGTCACTAGCCAATGCCCATAATTGTGACTAGCATTTTAGCAGAATTATGCCCCTTTTTGTACTTAGAAATATTCAGGTTAAAGTTTGTGTGCACGTTTATATCTCTGTAACTACTACATATATTCAACTGAAATTTCACATACGCTTTCATGGTCGTAATGTTAGGTCACTTACTGAATATATATAAACTATCAAAGCGGAGTGAATAGTCGAGCGCGCTGTCCTGAGACAGCTCTTGTTCTTGAACAAGGACACTTAAAATAATAACTATCTATTCTTTTTTACGAATTTAACGTTAACGTACAGGGTGGTAAAACGTGCAACTGACGGCATGTTGTGTGGTATTATAAACCAGGTTCCATTGCAAACAATCAGTAAATAATTAGTCCGATATACCAAACTCCCCACAGTGATCTCCCACTTCACGCGTTATTAATTTCGCGAAGCAAGGGAGATAACTGTGATAAGTCCATGACATGTCCATTTTCATTTGTCACTGTCAGACTGGAAATGTTTAAAATAAAAATACGTTTTTAATTATAGCTTTTTAATTCTTAGACTTCTCCCAGGAAACATTTATAATCTGACGCTTTTTAAATTGTTTTATCTGCCAAGTTCTTTATGTACTTTTTTTATACTTGTTTTTATTTAATAATCCGTTAGAAAAAGTTATATCGGGCTTATCTTTTTGAAATATTGGAGGCTGTTATTTGAGCTTATGTGTTTGTTATTTAGGACCTGCCAGAAACGCTCCTCCATCAAAAGATCAATTGTGGACAGCATATTTGAACCTCTTTGTAAATAGGTATGTGCATGCTTAAACATCTTCACGTTTTTTCCTGCACTGTTTCGTCCTTTTGAACAGTTTAACAGTGTATTCAATTACATTCAACGCATATACTAGATCTATATACTATATGTGAAAATAGATTTACAGTTGTACTACAACAAATGTGTAGTTTTTACGATAAACCCCATATCTTTAAAAAAAAAAATGTTTAAAACAACAATGCATACATTATGTGATAATAAATATTATAATAATATTTCTTGTAAAAAAGAGTTAACCTTTAAAAGGCCTATATTTTACGTTAAGACTAAATGTGCAATAGAGCACCTTCCTACTCATGGGGTCTGCATGCATAATAAGAAATTAAACTTAAGTATCCCTGTGGATGTGTTTTTATCACATTCAATACATTGTTTTCCGCGTACTAGAGCCATTACGAATATTTTTATTATACACCTGTGTAAGATAACATTTTGAGCGTTTTCATTGGCTACATACTCTTGGACTGACCACTCGCATGACGTTATTTAGGTGAAACGACGTCACCCCAGTACACAACTTTTAGGATTTATCAATATATTTCGGTAACATTAGAGTCTATAAGGTTTTGTCGTCTTAAAAGCATGCGATAAAAAAAAAATCTGACACTGGTTGTCATTTCATAGATCTACCATATTTTATTAAACTCGTCCAGGAAATTCGTTAGTAAGGCAAGCATATTTAATAAAATATGGTATGAAATGACCACGAGTGTCAGATCCTATATTTGCAGGATAAGGAGTAAACTAAATCATATACTTATCATGTCTGCCCCTTGTTAAAGCATCGGTCTTTTAAGTGTATTTTTAAATACAAAAGTTAATCCAATATAGTTGGTAAATCATAGTTAAAAACAACTATTTTTAATAACATAACTCGTATATCTAACATTCTTTATGCAATGCAAACTGACATTAGCCATATTTTCTTTGCGTGAAGTGTTTGTTGTTAACAATTTTAACTGATCAAATGATTATTGAAATAACTCAATTTTAATTTATTATGGACAAAGGTATACGATCTCTGTTGCAAACGCAAGTTTTGTTTTTAATAAAACGGTAATGTGTATAAACAGTTATAGATGAGATGAGAACTTAAATCCTTCTAGAGAAGTAATATCTTTTTAGCTTCTACCCTCCTCTAGGATCCATATCCAAAAATCTCTTAAGGGGAGTCTTAAAATACGTTATACTTAAGTAAATATTTCAGATTTAATGTGAACATCAATATTGTATATTCGAAATATTGGTGAAATAAGGGCCATGTGTTGAATCTTGACCAAAATAAAACAGTTTGTTGCATTTTAAAGTTTAAATGAAATAACCACAGACTTGAGGGATTTTATTTATTTTTAAGAAATTTACTCAAGCTTTTACTAAGGATCAGCCGAGGGTCGTATTGCAGAAACAACTTAAGTAAAAGCTTATCTTTAGCCTCAAAATTGTCTTTTTTTTAGCATTGTGTTCCATGTGTACACGAACTTCTGCTGTGTTCAGCTTATTACTAACTACTATTTACTTAACTGCAAATGGATTTAAGATTTGTTTGTAGTTTGAAAAATATTGCATTACAAAAAGTGAAACTTAAATGAAACTATTTTAAGATAAACTCAGGTTGCTGCTCAAAATGATCAGAAAAGAGGCATTTTTTTAATATTAGTTCAATAATTTTATTAATACATTGTCATGTTTTTGGTATTGCTATTTGTTTGTCTGTTGTTTTTATGAAAACTTTTTCTTGTCATTGACTAGTATGTAATTTCAAAATGTATTTAAGATTCTCAGTTGACCAGTCTGTGTGGAATCTATGGGGAAGAGTAAAGCATCTAACTATTTCCGTCTGAATCTTGCCACACAGCTTTTCTAGATAGGCGTAAAAAATATGTTTGTTTCAGGTTACCCGACCTACCCTAACAAATGCCCCGACCCTAGAACATTTTATTGGGTTTGTCAGATTGATTTTTGTTTTATTTACCTTTTCCAATAATTCAATGTGTTTTTAGATAAATAAGTGATTTGTTTTGAAAGTATCCACTAATACACAATGGTTAAGGATATTAGTGATATGTTTTGAATATTTATTCAGTTTTAGAATCTTCAAGTTGACCATTTACCAAGCAAAAAAATAAATAAAAAATAAATAAATCCCGACCTACCTACCCTTATTTTTTGGGGCATGTAACCTGAAACAAAAATATTTTTTAACGTCTTATAAACTATTGCGAGTAGTAACCATATTGATACAGATTCTTCAGTTGTTTATATCTTAAATTGAAAATAAGTCAAAAATTAATTTAATAAATTCTTAATATAAACCCATTTCGATTTATGTTGCAACTTATGTGTCAAAATCTTCATAAAATGCATTTATTTGTCAGAAGATCACATGATAAAATTGCAGAATGTGACGCTTTTTCCAAATTGTCAACTAAGAATATCCACTTTTTATTCACTCGTGATCATATACAATACATTTTTTCACTCGTGGCTGCGCAACTCGTAAAATTATAAATTTCTATGATCACTCGTGAATGAAAATCGATATCATTTTTAATGTTACCGATATCATAAAAATGACCTTGTGAAAGGGTTTCAACCTGTTACACGGAATGCAAAAAAAAATGTCAAGTAGTGATTAAGTTAATGTTATGTAATATGATTTTTGCAAGTAATAATGCATTAAGATTTTAATATTAATGCCCATTTTATTTGTGAAATTCTAGTCATTAATTTACTAAATTCTGTGTTGTTGTTGTTGTTTTTTTGTTGGTTTTTTCCCTCCTTCAACCGGACACTTATTCAAAAATGTCCGAGAATCAAGAAATAATAAAAACTCTGGCCTAAGATGGTTAATATAATAACTACAACAATGTATTAAAAACTATTCTTATAGTGTTTTTGTTTATGTTGTTGCTGCTGCTGTTGTTGTACAGGTGTGTGCCTACAATATTAATAAACGTTATTAAATGCAATCCCGTATGCGCTTTTAAACATTGGACAAATAATGTAAACGTTGTCTGTCTGCTGATTTCTTAAGGTACCTACGCACTACTTGTACTAAGTATAGTGCTAGCTTATACATACGCAGCGTCACAAAGCAAGAATTATGCACCGGGTTGCACCATATGCCCACAATACCATACATTATACTATAAACATGTACATGCTGTGCGTCCGTAAATAAAAGTAAATACATTTTAATAAAATGAAACACAAAGACAAAAAACAAGTAGATGACACTAAAAACATCTTATAGCACTTAGAAACAGACCATGTTTAGTCTTACAACATTTCTTGCATTCTAAAACATTACAAATACACTGTGTTCTAGCACCATTTCTAAATAATGTCTCAAAGCAACGTCTTTAATAAACACAATATTCGATTACTCTTGATTTCGGATGGTGGTTTCACAAACCTATCTCAACTATTCTGAACCGCGTGCTAGTCCGAAGTACACCATCCAAAATATTTATATTTTCTACTCCGAAGCTGTCGATTTTGAAGCCTATAGCTTGAAAGATAATCGCAAACGTTAGTTATTGTTAATGCTGTGGAATATAACGGGTGTATCGATATCAACTTCTGTATGCAGAGAATGAGAAGTTTATAAATATCTTACACACATATAACGTTTCACGTTAATTATGAACAAGAAAGACGCGTCGGTCATCCGGGGAAGTCAGTTCCGTATATCCGTTTATAAATGCAAAGTCTCAGCCTGTAAATCCCGAAATGCAACAGCTGTAGAAGCGGTATCCCTACCAACGTCAGTCCAGCAATAAACGCTGACGTTGATTCCTGGGTGATTCCAATCGAGAACGTTGGCGTAGAGCACGTTGTTTTCCTTGTCGAACGTCCAGTAAACGGTGTTAAAGACGACGTAACCCAGTCCATATAGGATCGGATATAAAGCGTGTAGCAGACGCACTGGTCGCGCAACAACGAAGGCGTCAATCAGGACGAGAACGCTGTTGACGCCGTGGGCGTTGACGTCACCGTAATTCGTGTGACCTATCGACGGATGCAGTGCTCCGAAATACACAACAGTAACGATTATAGCAAACACGTATATAATATCCGCCAGAATCCACGTCATCACCATGTACCATCTGACCATGGATTGTTCACTGAGGGCAGACACCGATGATTCGACATCGTTTTGATTGTTCGTGCCGTTCTTTATTGAAGCGTTTTGTTCATTGACGTCTGTGACGACTTGTCCAGTTTTGTCCTTACCATTGAACCCCGTATTGGAGAACCCGTTTGAGATTCCATTTGTAGCACTGTATGCTACCTTAGGCAAAACAGATGTCTCGCAAACCGAACGGCGTCTACCGCGTGACATAAGAATGTGATATAACGTCACAAACGCTGACGTCATGAGATAAATCGTCAGTATGAGGAACGACCATATTGTGAGGTACGTCATTAAGTTGTGAGGCGGGTTTTTCGAGTTTATGAAGATGTAGATGAAGGCAAACAGCGCGTACCCAGCGGTGACCGCGCGATACGACAGGTACATCCAGGGGCTCCATTCCCACTGAAAATAGACAAAAACTTATATGAATTATGCACAACAGAGATTGCTTGTATATTATTTTTGTATTATTTTTGTAATTTGCATTGTTTAGCTTGAACAATTGTTTTTTTTTTTCAATAACGAAGTGTTTCAGATATAATAATTATCACACGGTTGATTGCCATTGCCCAATATTAACATGCGAAACAGATGAAGGATGCAAAAATGCGGAAATTGCAAGCAAATACATTTCTGAAATCTACGCATTTAATATGACAACTCTTTTGGCAGTATAGCTTGTGGTTATTTAAATGTTGTACGAAGGTGCTAGCATCCCAGTCATCGCGTCTTATTTAATGGCGCGTCTTTCCGAGACGTTAGTGTTTCAGAGTTTTACTCCTCCTCTGATACAGGCATTAAAAACCTTGATTAAGTAATTGCTAAAGAATGGGTTTTTAAGGTGGGCTTTATATCAGTTTGTTGTTCATATGATTATCTTACCGATATTCAGAATTTGTTAGAACTCCCCTTTAACATTTCAAATGCAAGACGAGCCTCACGTACGATATCATGTACGATATCATGTACGATTTTCCAAGTACCAGTGTTTAAAGCCGCAGTCCATAGAATATAATTCAATTTAGCTTAAATTGGCATTTGTTCTAATGAACGTCAATGACGTTAATTTGACTGAAAACTGTTTCTTATTTACGAAAGTGATTTTATAATGTCTTTGTTTGAAAACGCTTGGTACAAACAGAATATACTCTAATGTACATGCTGATTTACTCCAGAGGAATCACCAGCTATCGCTTACAGATAATTTTACAATAAAACGTTACCAAAACGTTATTATTTTACCAATTTCAATGCGTTTTTTTTTGTATTTTGATCGATAAAATGTCTATTAGAAACGATTTCTGCTCAGTTTTATTTTATTAACATATTTCTGGACTGCTGCTTTAAAAGAAGCTAAACGTGCGGGCTATGCCCCAAGTGAAACACGGTGTGATTTTCTCTGGTAGCACAGGGCATGTCTTCAAAACCAGCAAGCAGGCAAAACACAATTGCAATGTGCACAGTAGAGGGTAAAAGAGTTATCAATGAAGAAGATTACTCAATTGAAGTAGAATGAAATTGGACGTGACGATAGGAAAAACAGATACCCACGCTGATGCAAAAACAATTAGCATTTTTATGAAGATAAATTGCATTCAATTGAGATAGCGTTATATCAGTTTTGTAATGCAGGAAAGAGTTCAGACTTTATTTAAGCACATAGGTGAGCTACTGCTGGCCTTGTTATCGGACTACACAACTTGAACACGCCATAAGAAGAGTTCACTAGTTGATAAGTACTGGGATCGTATTTCTGACTTGAGCTGTTAGTACTTTAACGCCACATATAGAGAATAACAGGTTACTGCCTGGTCTTGTGTAATATATCAGGTGAGGCTTAGAATAATATAACGGCGAGGCTTGCCGAGCCGTTATTTTATTCGTGCCGAACCTGATATATTACACAAGACCAGGCAGTAACCTGTTTTTCTATTTATCATACCACAATTTTCGTAAAATATCACCAAACGAGCTGATTTTTATATATTTAAAAACTAAGGGCGGCGCTGATTTTGCTGAGCCGACTTTTACACGTTCACGTACTTGTAGTTATGGATTTCTAAAAGTTGACTGAATAATACCTTATTATTAACATTTCGTAATGATAAGCGAACAGTTTTCACCTCAAATACATATATTACACGCATGCTCATTCATAAAATACTGAAAATGCGAACTGAAATGGATTGCAACGATCAATTTTATCGGAGAACACACTACGCCGAATTGTTTGGAGACGTCGTTTTGGAGTTGTGTATTGAAATTGACATTTCGAAGATCGTGTCAATATTGACAGTATTTTACTATAGTGTGTTCAATTTTTGGTAATAATGTTTTTGGTTCAATGTAAACTGATGCTGTGTAGTGACTTTTAGTGCATTTATTATGAATGTATTGAAATAAATGTGTATGGATGATTTATTGTGTTCCATGAATGACGTCATATCACTACCAAAGTGCGGGTTTATGTGAATATTTAAAAAATAACGTTTTTGTGATTTATGACGATTAAAAATAATAAACTATATACGTTCTTTGTATCAAATTGTTTGTTTTGTTGAATCTGATATATTTTTACTGAAACTGTTGACTTTATAGTTGTTTCCAAATAATATAACGTACCTCCAAACATTGTCTGATATAAACGCTACTGACCTGATATAAAAAAAAAATATCTGGCACCTTTGTATCAGGCCGATATCAGCATAGTGGTATGATAAATTAGTTTACAAGCTGGGATGTATCGTATTTCCGCCTTGAGCTGTTAGTACTTTGACGTCATGTGTGAGTTTACAAGTTGGAATGTACCGTATTTCTGATTTAGCTGTTAGTACTTTAAAGCAATATATGAGTTTACATGCCGAGATGTACCGTATTTCTGATGTTAGCTGTTAGTACTTTAACGCCATATGTACCCAATTTCTGACTTAAGCTCTCAGTACTTTAACGCCATATATACCGTATTTCTGACTTGAGCTGTTAGTAATTTAACGTCATATATGAGTTCACAATGCCATATGTATATACCGTGTTTCTGACTTGAGCTGTTAGTACTACATGTATAACGACTTACAGGTCCACACATGTAATACATGAGTTTACGAGGCGAGATGCACATGTTTCTGACACTACCTGTTAGTCCTTTAACGCCACATATGGATTGAGATGGCCATATGTACCGTATTTCTTACTTAAGCTGTTAGTACTTTCACGCAATATATGAGTCTACAAGGCGATATGTACCGTATCTCTTACTTTAGCTGCTAGTACTTTCATGCCATATATGAGTCTACGAGGCCATATGTACCGTATTTCTTACTTTAGCTGCTAGTACTTTCACGCAATATATGAGTCTACAAGGCGATATGTACCGTATCTCTTACTTTAGCTGCTAGTACTGTTCACGCAATATATGAGTCTACAAGGCGATATGTACCGTATCTCTTACTTTAGCTGCTAGTACTTTCACGCAATATATGAGTCTACAAGGCGAGATGTACCGTATCTCTTACTTTAGCTGTTAGTACTTTAATGCCATATATGAGTCTACAAGGCGAGATGTACCGTATCTCTTACTTTAGCTGCTAGTACTTTCATGCCATATATGAGTCTACAAGGCGAAATGTACTGTATTTCTGAGTTTAACTGTAAGTATTTTAACGGCATATATGAGTTTACAAGGCGATATGTACCGTATTTCTCAGTTTAGCTGTTATATCTATAACGCCATATATGAGTTTACAAGGCGAAATGTACCGTATTTCTGAGTTTAGCTGTTATATCTATAACGCCATATATAAGTTGAAAAGGCGAAATGTACCGTATTTCTGAGTTTAGCTGTTATATCTATAATGCCATATATGAGTTTACAAGGCGATATGTACCGTATTTCTCAGTTTAGCTGTTACATCTACAACGCCATATATGAGTTTACAAGGCGATATGTACCGTATTTCTCAGTTAAGCTGTTATATCTATAACACCATATTCGAGTTTACAAGACGAAATGTACCGTATTTCTCAGTTTAGCTGTTATATCTATAACGCCATATGTGAGTTTACAAGGCGATATGTACCGTATTTCTCAGTTTAGCTGTTATATCTATAACGCCATATATGAGTGTACAAGGCGATATGTACCGTATTTCTCAGTTTAGCTGTTATATCTATAACGCCAATTATGAGTTTGCAAGGCGATATGTACCGTATTTCTGAGTTTAGCTGTTATATCTATGACGCCATATATGAGTTTACAAGCCGATATGTACCGTATTTATCAGTTTAGCTGTTATATTTATAACGCCATATATGCGTTTACAAGGCGATATGTACCGTATTTCTCAGTTTAGCTGTTATATCTATAACGCCATATATGAGTTACAAGGCGTATTGCAGGTCGTATTTCTGAGTTTAGCAATTAGTAATTTAACGCCATATATGGGTTGACATGGCCATCTGTACCGTATTTCTTACTTTAGCTGTTAGAACTATAACGCCATATTATGAGCCTACAAGGCGAGATGTACCGTATTTCTGAGTTTAACTGTTAGTACTGTAACGCCATATATGAGTTTACAAGGTGAGATGTACCGTACATAGTATTGTAAAATTTTAGAGTAATGTCGCCGCAAACATGGTACAAGTACACGGCTGTTAAGCAGACCCAAAGTTATGGTCAATCATAAAACGCTAAAACAAACAGACATGTCCGTTCTTGACCTATTTTATTACCTCCTTACTTGAAAACTGTGCTGAGTATTTAGGTCAGTATTTCAGAACGCGGTCATTTCACTATCAAATACAAAGATAAAAAAGCGACACGTCAACTTATCGCATTCAAATGTAACCTCTCCTGCCCTTCCCATACCAGTCCGCACGTGCGGATGTACAACACAGAACATGCATTTCCTAGGACGGGACATTTTGTGATTACTCCAAACTCGAACTTATGTAGGTCGCAGGTCTCCAACTGTTTAGTTGTATTAGTATCACTAAACGAGACGATTTCATTCTTTTTCATTCTTTGCCGGCTAGCAATGGGATTTTAAGAATTAAGTCACACATATAATACCGCTGTGTCGTTATAAACGCTATATATTCTCGAATTAATGTCTTGACCAGAGGTATAACTACATGTATATACGTTTGTAATTATAATTATCTCAGCCGAGGACGTTAGGTTTTTGTCAGCGTCTGTCTGTCTGTCTGTCTGTCTGTCTGTCTGTCTGTCTGTCTGTCTGTCTGTCTGTCTGTCTGTCTGTCTGTCTGTCTGTCTGTCTGTCTGTCTGTCTGTCTGTTAGCAACTTAACGCAAAACGTTATAAACTAAATTGCATTAAATTTTCTGGGAAGGTTAGAATTGGGCCATAAATTTTGGTGGTGAGCCGGATCACAGTTTGGATCCAGATATATTTAAAGGATTCTATATTATTGGTAGATGGGCGAACTGACTGCTTTATAGCGCATTCCGAGTGTTTTCTAGTTTTAATATGCAGCAAACCTAATAATGTTATCAACGGTATCCTAATATTTTGAAATACAAGTAAACTATCAATAAAAATATAAGTAAATTCGCCGTACACATGTAATTTGCATGAATTTATATCGCATGATGGTATATTCACATCAGTGATCTACATGTACATCTATATCATAGAACATGTAATATTGAATCTTACATAAGGTTATATTTTAATTTTGCAGTCGCTTTTCAAATTGTACCAATTTATTATAGTTAAATGCGGTTAACCAAAGGTGATGCGGTTTACTTTGGGAAATGGCAATTCAGACTCGATGAAACGTTAGGTTCTAAGCAGAAACACTTATTTACACGTGGTAAATATCCGGAGATCCTGTTTGCCAAGCAACCTTAGCCTGCAGTCAATCAGAACCTTGTTGTTTGAATGAGTATCCTGAAACTAGAGTTCTTTATATTGAACTGTAAAACACGTGGATATTAATTTGCGTGCTATAGCACGTATAGTGCCTGTGATCTTCGTATTATTTCCAAAATAACACGAGAAAAGCATTGATGCAAAGCATCAAAGGACTCCGTAGTCTACCAAGAAAGAAAATGACTCTTTTTGACAAATAAGTTTTCAGTTATGTTTAATAAAAAATGATTAAGTTAGGTCATTATAGTCAGTAGTTCCCTTTCTGTCAATCTGGTTTACTATATTTATACATAATTATCCTTTTTTTCGTTAAGACTACCGCGGTTAAGCGTCGCTTACTTTTTAGACTGTTGGCGGAAGCCAACGGTCTTTTGAGAGGGTAATTTCCAAAACAGGTTATACGGAAAACTACTTCTTTTCTTTGCAGGCTATCAGTCAGTAAATCGAAACCAGAAAGGGTCCTTCTTAAAACAGCAAATTTGTACACCCGTTTTCTTAAATTTTAATTCTTTAAAGATAATGTATGTAATATGTATTATAATGTGTTTCCCGAAGGATTTCTTGAAGGCATGTCGGCATCCACGACCCCCCCCCCCCCCCCCCCCGCGCTAAAAATCCGCTCAACCCCCTCCTCGGGCGCATCACTCGACCCCAGCTCCCCGAAATCGGCTGCAACGCTTGAACCCACCTCCCCAAAATCGGCCGCATCGCGCGAACACACCTTTCCAAAATCGGTTGCGACGTTCGAAATCCCGGCGGCGATCAAAACGGCAGTATCGCTTTAACTACCTAGCCTTTTGCCCGGCACCTGTCTTTGCACTATCTTTAATTTGGGAATTCTTACTTTTATCAAACTGAAACTATTAAAAATTATTTCTCCTACTAAAATCGCAATAACCGCGGTTTCTTCATTGAATGAAAACGTGTTGACTAACTTTGGAGGCAGTGTACATCAAAATACTAGGCTCCTATTTTTATGGAATTAATTTTTAATCATGTATGGTTTTGTTTAAAAGCCGTTTTCCGCCTTAAAAATCATTTATTGTTTTCTGATGTGAAAGAAATCAATCGTTAATATCAGTTATAGTACATGCGGACATTAAAAGCCGAAAAATCACCGTTGTTTTTAAATACTGGTTCCTAATCGACATAAAATTTGGTCCTGTATCTCCATGTAAAAAGCGTGTTTTTCTACAAAAGCGCGCGAAAATTATGTTGCCATGCACAAGGTCACGGATGCCTCAAGAAAAACGTGCATGTACTGGCCACGTGCTTAATTGCAGGGTTTATGAAAACAAAATTAAGTTGGACAACGTTAAATTCTGTTTTAAAATGAGGCTCTGTATTACATTATTCGTTTCCAAATTTTTGATTGTCAATTTGTGAGATGGATAAGAAAATTACGGGGATAAAATAAAACGTTAAATATGATAATCGAATGTTTTAATATGCCTGTTCACTTTTCCTGGAAACGCTTGTATTTGTCGTCGAACACTTTTTTAGATGTTAGTAAGGTATAAAATCCGCCCTAAAAATCGCCGTATTTGATTAGCTAATAAGATCGTTGGGGGCGGGACTACACTGTTCAGTCACTTGTCTATCCCACTGTTGGAAGTGAGACCTTATCGATCAATACGGAGTTCGTTTATGGCCCTGTGGTTAAAGATTGGTGTAATAGATAAAGGGATTAAGGGTTGTCGCTTTGAAAATTAAAGCATGTCGGCGTTATTTAAGCATGTCGGCAAATAACTAACTGTTTTGAAGGCATGTCGGGTCCGACAAGCGAAACAGGCCTGCGGGAAACCCTGTCAGTGTATAACATGTCATTTATTACTTATTTAAGTGTCGTGTTGTCGTTCTGGCGCGTACAAATTTGTCGTATTGTCGCCCTTATTTTATCGTTGTGGCGCGTTGGCGCGTTAGAAGACCGCCAACACGCCGTCACGCCAGAACGATAAATATGCGCGCCGATACGACAAATCAGGTATTTGTCGTTCTGGTGTGTTGTCGTTTTGGCGCCCTTCAAATTCGCCAACACGCCAACACGACATGACAGAAATCAGCCACCATATTTTCGTTACTTACAAATTAGTTTTTATTATGATGTCGTATACTATTGAAAAAGAAGCCACATGATAAAGTTTAATGGTGGGAAATTGAACTTCATTCAAATAATGTTTCCTGTTTAGAATAAATGCACTCATAATTCACATGCTTGAAGTCTCTTTTGTCGCCAACAGTCTTTCTACGCTATTAGTGTTTAGATTATGAACCACACGTACGTTTGGGTCGTTTGGTTTACTGAATAAAATGGTGCATACAATTCAATAATTGTGTTTATCATATTTCAGAACTTATTTATTACAATAGCATTCAATTTTTAATAAGTTGCTATGGGTGTCATATCATAACTATTGTAGTAAACGATGCTAATATAGCGACGGTAATAAAGTTCTCCGCTGTTTAGTATTTGTCTGAACATTCTCTAAATGTTTAGAAGATGTTCTATATACATGTATGTCTGTAAATATCGCATACATGTATGTATAGTTTGAGTAACAGAGACGCTTGGTTGTATACGGCTTTGTAACATGTATACAGGCTTTGATCAGTAACAGCAAAGCACTGTCGTTGATGAACTGGTTTTCAACAGCAATTTTTATTAAGCAACGACTTTTCATATACAATAATCGTTGTTAATATACTATATAGAACACGTTCTTGACATCAAGTTACGTTAAGGTTATTTATGTTGTTGTCTGTTATTGGTCAGTGCTATGGAAACGAGGTACATAAAATAGTGGAGGAGTTGTCTTTAGAGTTGTCTGCAAAATTCGGCAAAGTTGATCATTTGTCAAATGCAATCTTCATCTACGGCGAACACTTTTGTTGACTCCAACAGTCGTCACATATGTGAACTATTCCAGAGTCTTTATATTCTATAAGATTTTTTTCTTAAAATTGTTAAAGGACATTTAAGTTATATAACGGCTGCTGATAATCAGTTGATGCTTATTCCTGACGGTAATTTCGTTTTATTTTCGCTGATTTTCGTATTTAGAGAACATTTATCCCCGCGGTTTATCCAATACACCGTGTTTAGGCCACATAATGTTGGTTTCCGCTTAGTATGCAGTTTAGATGTATTGGACTGCATGTAAAATGTTTAAACGCCTCCCATCAAAGAAACTGTACCTTAACTATAAAAAAGGTTATAGAAATCGACATTTCTAGCCAAAACTTTTTCTAGCAATTAACGAAATCTGCTCTTTTTACCAAAAGTCACAAAAAGTTAATGATTGATAGGCAAACAAAACTTTTACGGTAAGCGAAAAATATAGGGGCGGGGGTGGGGTCGGGGGGGGGGGGGGTCGAGTAAGCGGAAACCAACATCTTTTTTGCGCCTTATCGAGTTCTGAAATCCATGTCGACCACTTGCAGATCGTTTCATTTCCTACGCACTTGTGTGAAGTGGTAGGTAAATATACGATATTAACAATACAATTCGCCGTTAAGAGTGCTATTTCTTAAAGTAAACACATTATTTTTAGAAATGGATCATACTAAAAGGAGACAAAATAGATTAGTTAAATAAAAACAATTTATTTATTATTTACTTGTAAAAGGAAGTTTTACTACCATTATCTATGCCGTGTTTCACGATTTACTATTTTCAACAGAAATAGATAACATGAAAAAATATATTTAGAAGTAATCAAAATTATAATATAAAATAATTAATACTTTTCAACATCAAAATGCTATGCATGTACAAAACTTTATCACGCACATTTATTTTTTTTATACTACAGAGCAAAAATCAAAATTGTAATTGTTACAAACGTTTATATCGTTATATGAAATCGTACTTGTTAAAAAAAAGTTTAACTAATATTTCATTTCTTTTGTGTGTTTCCGTGTAATGTATGCAGCATGTCTTACGTATCGCGTTAGATGTTAGTGTTTAAGATTTTATAAAGTAGTTAAAGTTTTACTAAATGCATAAGCAAAACTCCAACAGTTATCAATTTGGTAAAAAGAAATCAGATATTAATGACTACCATTCTCTTACCTGTGTTAAAACAAGAGAATCCGCGTTAGTGTGTGAAAATCCAACATAGGACAATTTAAACTCTTTCTTAAATGTGTCACACATTTATGCGTTTTGCTGTTATCTAACTTCAAATATACAACAGTAGCGTCTATAACTAAATATTCTAAAACTCATTAACCGAACTAATAAAATCTTGATATAACATGTACAGCGTTTCGCAAGAGTTACATCATCGAGTCGTCGACCGCTGGTTTGGACTTATGAATGTATTTGATGTACCTTTATACCCGCTATGCGGGAGAATGCCGCGCTAGTTACCTGCCCTTAATGACACGCGGCGCTCAGTTCAAACAGAGCCGTTATCAGTAATTGTGAAACGTATCTGCTGAAATATATGGCGGCGTGTGTGTGTGTGTCCTTACTATTTTAAACATTGCAAGTCATACTGCTGATAAATACGGCCTGTAATAACTATAAGTACGCAGTTTCGAAAAGTTTAAGCATGTTTAACCTCCCCATTATGTACATGTAATTTTATAACAAGGCTTGAGATAAGAAAGCATTTGTCAACAAATAACGCTTGGGGTACTACTGGGAACAAAGTTTGTGTTGCACAAACAGTCTATGTGATTTTAGAAAAATTGTGTAGGCATCGAAGGGAAGGGATCAAGTACACCCAGGCCCAGTCTCGTAGGACCTGTTGCTAGATGTGACTGTGACCTTAGTGAATAGCAGTTCTGTGAATGGTAACGGAAAACGACGCACCCCGCGTTCGTGTTCACGTGTTTGGCACAGACTATACCGCGTGCATCTTCATGTCCCTGGTTGCCTACAGGACCAATTATGGTGATGGTCGTGACTTTCTTTTATTGTTGATAACCCGTCACTGTCCCTAACACTGCAGTGGTTCTAACAGTGGTGCAGTGCTGACACTTGCGTGACACCATCTGTACAGTCGCTGATGCACTTTTATCGGAGTTGAGTTTATACCAGCGCACTTTATTCATTGAGAGCCACGTATTATCTGGTCATTCGTATCTTTGGGTCTTCACTAAGCACGCTAACAATGACGTATGACGCCAGCAATCGCGCAATTCATGGGAGCATTGTGGGACCATATTTTTCACAAATCATATTTTTCACATCTGTGAAAAATATGATCTCATTTTTACATGTGTGAAAATTGAGATCTTATTCTTCACACATCAAATTCATATCCTTCACATTTTCTGTGAAGTTTGTGACTGCATCCAGTTTTGATATGCAATTAAAATCATATTCTTCTGTGATCCTCGCGCATACCCCTTTATAGGCCAATCGCATTATTGGCATTTAAAAATGTGACAAATGAGATCCTATTCTTCACAGGTGTGTGAAAAATATGATTTGTGAAAAATATGATCCTACAGAGCATATTGAGAGATTGTATAATGACTATTATTAGTACGATAAACCATAAAGAAATATTTTTAACTTTTACTTTTAGTACTTTTAAAGCCGCAATGCCACGAGGTGATCCATTTTCGAATGTTAATCGTGGTAAGCAAATCTAATATGTGTTTCGAATAGGGTCGATAATTCATTAAAAAAACAACAAATGGTAAAATGATAAAAACGTTCCTGTTGACGCCAGGTATAGTTTAGCATTGTGAAATCCTTGGCAGTTTTAGAATTCAGCTTGGTATGCTAGTATTCGCGGTGAAAGCGTACCTCACACTCTTGAGTCATTATGATGTTAACACATTTACAAGAAAATGTATTTTTAAAAGATATATAACTGGTATTAGTTGAAATACTTCTGAATACAGCAGGAAAAACAATTAGATATACAATAAAATATCCCGAGAGAAAAGCTCTGATGTTTGTAGCAAAGCAGTTCCCTATATGTGCTCCATTCATAAAACAAAATAGGTACTCAGGCCAAAAAAGATTAAACCGTTGGTTTCCGCTTACATCACCAACAAAATCTAGGAAGGGAGGTAAAATATAACTTTTTTTCTTTGCGGCATATTCACTACACAGTTTGAGTAAATTGGACTGCATGTAAAATGTTTAAATTCCTCCCAACAATGAAACTGTACCTTAACTATAAATAAGGTCATAGAAAAAGAGATTCTGGCAAAAAAAGTGTAATATAAGCGAAAACTGCTCTTTTTTCCCGAAATCCAGAAAAAGTTTTACAGGCAAAAAATTGTGGTAGGCGTAGAAAAATTGTGGTGGGGGGAGGGTGGTTGGCGGGGGGGGGGGGGGGGGTCGGGGAGGCGGAAACTAACAACATTGTGTATGCCTCATGTGATTCAATGTGCAGGGATATTTGGTGAATTAATATTTGAATATATCAGAGTGTAATCATCGGCGCCTAAGGACGTGCAAACAATGGGCTGTCCCCAGTAGCAGCATGCACTCTAATGCACGACATCATTGTTTTTTCCTTGACAACATAAGCAGTACGTAAACTTCGCGAATGAGTTTGCGTTGACGACAACACACTTGGAAAACTTCCCCCTTCTGCACCTTTATCAGTACCACGAAATAAACAAAAATCTTATAAGAACATTGTCTTTTCAAAATGTTGTTCCTTTTAAAAGAAAGTCTAATTATGATTGTATCTGACCATCTTGGAGCGCTTGCCACAGTCTTGTCCATTTGAGGACAACCAAAGAGGCACCAAGGCGATTGTGGTAGACTATGTCAAGATCGAGTCGTGTATTGTGCGCTCCAAAAGGTACATAATAATATTGCAGCAATCTCAATATATCCGGATATTCGGGTCGAATTCATTACTTTAATGCAAAATAAGATACCTGCTGTTGAACAAAGACGTTTAACACATTTGTAATAGAAAGTGCATTACACAGACAGAATATTACGGACAAACACGTTATGAACTAAAAAGCACTCGGAGAGCGCAAACCTTTCTCCAAGATAGCTAATTCCCCAAGGTGTTGTGCAACTAATAAGTCATACAGCATATACTGCCACCATTTACCATTTTTACCAGATTAAGCAGCAAATCATATTTTAAAAAATCCTGGAACTAAACTCTGATTCTGTTCACCAACAAAATCTATTTAACTGTCCATTTGCTTATTTCCAACAATCCCAGAAAAACTCATGCATGACCATTCATTACAATTTCTTTGAAGTTGCAAATTAACAAACAGACTTACAAACTAACGCCGCGGTGGCGTCGCGGTGGCGTAGTGTATATGGTGGCCGCCTAGCGAAACGGACTCGAGAGTGTCTCAATAAGCCTTAGGCTTTCGATGCAATCGAGCTAAAATAAATAGGTGTAAAGTAAACTTACCCCGTCAAAAAACACCTCCTTGGCGAAGGTAATAATATGTGGGTCACAAAACATTAATAATCTAACACTGTCGGTTACCAAACGTTAAAAAAATATTGACAAAGACGATAACAAGGTTGACAGGTTTCTTGGTATCAATAAAAAAAAATGCAAATAAGTATTGCAAACATGGATAGAATTGTGTTTTGATTTCAGGTTGTTCAACTCAGGACCGTTGAAGACATACAAAATGCCTACGTATCTTAGTACAGCGCTGTACAGTTTATCAAAAAGCATCTAATTGTAGCGTTTCGCTCATCTGTGCACACTGCCCACGCTATGTGGCCAATATCGCATCACTGCTGATTCATGATATAATACGTATTTTAGTTGTCTTTCTTAAATAAGGTATACAGGGATTTAACATGATTTTCTGCGTCACGGGTGATAGACAAATTAAGATTATGTACATTGTACATATTTACATGTACTAGTGATGATTTTGATTTACGTAAACGGTCTTTTTTTCAAATACGATATAGTGATTTCAACTGATCAGGGATTTTTTTCACAACTTCCTCCGTGTATTCATAAATAAGTAGTTAAAGGACACCGTAAACGTATGCAAAAGTAATTGTCGTCGATTTGTTATCTGTTTCCAAGTCACCTTGCTTTTAGGGGTTTATTAAATTACGGATGTTGCTTTTTATTGAAGTTTCTTGCTCTTCGTTATCCAGCGTGATTGGTTATTCTTAGAGATCTATACAATTGGTTTGAAGTTTTCAGTTGCCGTAATTCATAAACAAACGGGAGTGAATCCAAATCTTTCATCAAAATGAAACAGCGCACCTAGAGGTTGCTTTCCTTGTTGAAATCTTATAGTCGCAATTGTGTAGTGAATATGGTGTCCGCCTTGCGACCGGGAGGTCCCGGGTTCGATCACTCAGGTAGCGTTCTCGAGATCTTTCCAAAGACACTTTACTTGTTCTTCCCAGGAAACGGTCTAGATAGTGTCTCTATAAGCCTTAGGCTTTCGATGCAATCGAGCTAAAATAAATAGATTTAAACTAAATCTGAATTCATGAATTTACAGTAAAACGGAATATAGATGTAAACGGTGCGAAATATTTACTGGAAATACAACAAATATACTGAAACTATTTAATGCTATTTCATATACATAAGGTAAACAATGCAATCTTTAATAATCTGCATCATTATTATAAAAAACAATAAACCACTTAAATAAAATTTATATTTCCTGAAGACTTGTAAAAAATCAAATCAACAAAACAGGGAAAACAGAATATGCAATGCGTTCTTTCGAAGCTATTTTTAAAGTGCAAGTTACCAAATGACGATTAACATTATCTTGATCATTTTCTACTTAACAAGCTCACAGTCAGCGAAATATAAAGTTATCTAAGTAAATGTGACAAAAAGCAGGGACAGTGCCATGGATTTACGTGGTTTTCGAATCCAAGCCGTGTCTCTTCTTCTAATTGTTCACGCGCGATTTAATTGCACATCTAAACCGAGTACTGTGTGCCAACGGTATTAAAACTGTATGATAAAAAAATTAATGTATAAAACTATATACAAGTAATCGACCCAATATATGGTTTGGTAAAGCGCATCGGATGCGGTTAAAATACAACTGTCTATTGGAATACTGATTTCTGAGTTCTTTCTTGTTCACTTGCTATTTTTATGTAGTTTTTTTTCTTTCTTTTTTTAGATAAGAACCAAGCATATTCAGTCTACGATTATATATAGTCTCAATGTTATAATCTGAAAAATAGGCCAACGAGTACCCGGTAGACTGTGGGTTTTCCGCTTAAGAGTAAACATGTGCATCGTTTTCGCCAACGACTGTGTTTGTTTGTGTTTTACGGTATTTGAAAGATAAAATACCTTTAAGACAAACATATTACCGTATCTGGGTAACAGTAAACTGTCTCACAACGCAGACGCTTGTATACTATAAACGTTCCTGAACGACGTTTTGCATGTATAAAACCTTGTACTTGTCGCGTTATCATCTGAATCCTTCGACACGTAATCCTTTCGTGCATTAAACATAAACAATCGAGCACTAGTGCCCTACAATTGGAGAAACGCTTGTACGAAAGCCTGGTGGTGACATTCGGCTGTCGGAGGACAGCACGCTCGCCATTTCTCGTACTTCTCTACTTTTTTCTATAACAAACTGTTTGGATAGTAGGGGCCAACTAAACAAAGTTAATTCCGTTCTCGAGTTACTAAGTGGAAAGCATTTTTCTTATTTTCAAAACAGTGACCTTGAATTTGGCCCCACCCACCCCTTATAATATCTCATGCAATGTCTCGCTATACGGTATCTGTAAATTGAGTTTCATTAAAATATTTCAATTTGTTCTCGAGATATTGAGCAGAAACTGTTTTTGTTTTTTATTTTAAGTAACAATGACCTTGACCTTGACAACACCCAACCTACCCGAAATGCAATCACAAGTCAAGTATTGCTTTAGCGTATCTATGAAGATTCATTCTCGAGTTAGAGTGTGAAAATCAAAAGTTGACGCCGCCACCCCAGTGTAAAAAGGCCCATAATTTTGACAAATTTAAAACTAGAGTAATCAAAATTGGCATATGGGTTCATTTTAATTTAGGGAATAAGTGTTTTAAGTTTGCATGAAATCCCTCAAGCCATTCCTGAGAAACTAGCTTACCGAAAAACTTTAACCAATCCAAATAGCTTATATGTAAAATTTCTAAGCGTAAAAATGCCTTTAATTTTAACAAATTTCAAACTAGAATTACCAAACTTGGCCTATAGGTTCATTTTAATATGGGGAATAAATGTTTTAAGTTTGAATGAAATCCGTCAAGCCGTTCCTGAGAAACTAGCTTACCGAAAAACTTTTACCTAGCCCGGACGCCGATGCCAACGCAGACACCGACGTCGGGGCGAGTAGATTAGCTTGCCTTTTCTTCGAAAAGTCGAGCTAAAACTCGTATTTAGTGAATCCTTGATAGATGTAATAGGTTTCGTGGCCCCATCTAAATGAATTTCAAAGCGAAAGTACGCGATGCTTGGCATATGTTATACATGCATGCACCATGTGAAATACGCCTTATGTAAAGGCCATATTTGTAGACGAAACGTTGTATATGCGATCTTTCAAACGACGTGGTTAATAAGGAAAGGTACGGTGTCGTACTATCAAGCGATGCAATGATCTGATAAAAGAATGATGTAAGAAGGGGTTTGTCCTTGATTAGGGACGCCAATCCCCTAGTACGGCGCACATGTGATAGTTGAATTGCTGGACATACCACACTGACGTATCTCGTATTTAAAGACAATAGACTGAATAGTACAGAACATGTAACCAAACATAGGGACAACCATTACCCACACACAAATATATGTTTTGAAAGAAATGTCGACAAATAAAAATACCATTTCAGTATTGAAGTCAGCTATATTACAGCAATTAGCAATTATGGCTATAAACACCATACGGTGCACGATTGCTTTCGTACTAAGTCATACACGTGTTAATATAATGGTTTTTGAAAACTTACATGGTCACATCCCTGGAATTACCAGTCCAATATCGGAGCACAATTAAATCCGTTACCCTAACATGCTTAAGAAATAATTTTAGCATAATCATTGTTTATCGGCCAATAAACAACGATTTGGAGTTCTGATGCGTAGGAATAAAACCACGAGGGCGTTAGTTAGACAGAGTAATTGACTGGACATGAAAAACAGACCCCACCTGTTACCTTTGACGTCTGTGACCTTGACCTAGAAGGTGTGGACCTGGATCTTGCAGCGCGACACATCGTCTCATGATGGTGAACATTTGTGTTAGGTAATTTCACAATTCATCAAGAAATGACTGAGTTATTGACTGGTCACGAAAAACAGACCATATTTCTTACCACTGGCCTCTAAGTGTGACCTTGACGTTGGAGGTACGGACCTGGGTCTTGCGCGCAACACATCGTCTCATGATGGTTTCTTTCAACTAATTTTAAATACATCCAGAATTTACAGAGTTATACAGCGGACACGAAAAACAGACCCCATTTTTGACCTTTGTCTACTAAGTGTGACCGTGATCTTGGAGGTACAGACCTGGTTCTTGCGCGCAAACCTATAGTCCCCATCCAATTTTCACCGGTAGGAAAATAATAATTACACGCACCTGTACTGCTGTAGTTGTAATTCCCAGCACAATAATGCACAAATACAACAATTATTAAAGATTATGTAACATTTATTGCTAGATAAACAGAACAAATTACACTGATCAAGAACAAATTAATAAAAAAGTTTACATCAATATCAATAAACTATCAATGGCCGACTTAAATGCCAAATAATTTGTTTCTATTTGAGTGTACAGACATGGTTCGTTGCATGGAACTTGCAAACATTTCACTAAAATGTGTCTTTTCAACGATTTTGTAATAAAATTCAATCACCGGCTACAAATAACAATGTTATGGGACACATTTATACTAACAATCTTCACCGGGACCAATGTACTTTACCAGTCCCACAAACGAAAATTAAAGTACATGTAGTACAAGTTTACCATATGTTTAACTGAACAGTATATGTTAAATCAACGTGATACATGCAATGAATTTCACAACAACAATATATCACAGTCTACGAGTATAGTATAAAAATCTCTAATTTCAAGGTACATGTTGTAACACTCTATTATGTGAAGTTAGAATAAGACATAATTTTCTCATTTTATTTTCACATAAAACTGTGCATTTTATGGTGTTTAAGCATGTTTGTTATATTCTATCAATTCTTTTGGTATAATTTGTATTTTTCCATAATATTTTGTTAAAACTGAGTGTGTATTTGATCCTTTTACTGTATTTAAAAACTGTGTTCATGCACGCATGGACACAATTCTATTTTTGTTGTTGAAAATTGTGCAAATGCAAACAAGTATACAGTTTTGTGGTAAAATCAAGTTTACTGATGCAATTATATATGCATGTGTCTAATGCACTAATTACCTTGCAAAATTTTAAAATTAAAAATGGTTAACTGCATATAAAACATTGCTGTAATAAAACAGGTACATGTTTGATGTCTTTTTCTAACTTCACATAATAGTGTGTTTTATTGACAATCACCAAAAGCACATAACAAAGAAGGCATGTTTGCAAAAATCGAATGTACTTGCTATATAGGTTGCCCACATTACCAATTGCAATAAAATGGCCTCAACTTCTTTAAACAAAGTGTATCATTAAGCAAACATGTTGAAGGACATTTTATCTTGGTCTACATTTAGTTTCTTAGTTTTTGAGATAAAAATATAGGGCATCAAAACTTGTGACACTTAATTATTGTTTTTACAAATATAGCAAGGCATATCTTGTAAAATATAGTGAAATATATTCTACACTTTAAATTAAATTTCCGTATGAATAAAAAATACAGATGATATGCACAAAAACATTTTTAAACTACTAAAACAGACTTAACTAGATCATATCAATGTACTTATAGAGTTACTTAAATAATAACAACTTTACCTACTCTAAAGAAACTTAATGAAAGTCAAATACAAGTGTATTGTACAATGAATTTTCTGTATAACTTGATTATAATACACTTTACCACTGCCAACAAGAAGGTTTCAATCGGAGTAAAAAAAGCTAATACAAAGTACACAATTGCCAAAATGCCAGTACTTATATAATATCAGCATAACCATTGTAACAATAAATTAAATACATCAAAATTTGTTACTTTTCTAAAGCAGCCGATGTAGCTGTTATTAGTTTTTATAAGTTATAAGTGATTAGTTTCCAGGAAAACACAAATATGCCAACCATTATGTCTTTTATATAAACATATAACTATTCTTAGTATGTTTTAAGTGTCATAATAAGACTCCAAATGATAAAAATCAAAATGAAATTCACAGCATAATGAGAATCATTTCCTTTATTTAGCACGTACAAAACATGAATATAAAACTCTATCAAGGCACAAAAGTAGAGATATGCACCATTACAAGTTAATAATACAGCTAGGACGGTGTAGGCGAGGTAGCTTTCTCAATGTCAATCTTCTCTTGGCTGGTACACAGTTCCTCATCCCTGTACGTACTTCGCAACGTGCTGTGCGCGATTTCTTGGAACTCCTCCAGTTGTTGTTGTTGGTTATCATCAAGGAGGTTTAGCCGTTGCCGTAACAACTTTAGGTCTTCTTGGTGTTTACGTTCCTGCAAACATATAAGAGGTACATCACATAATCTGATATTAAATGCCCGAATTTCCAGCATTATTGAATGTATACAATTATTTAAATGTATATCTTTTTCATACTCGTTTTC
The DNA here is from genome assembly GCA_027627225.1 of Congeria kusceri. NCBI lineage: Eukaryota > Metazoa > Mollusca > Bivalvia > Myida > Dreissenidae > Congeria > Congeria kusceri. Next base: position 24,990,122 of record CM051035.1, read on the forward strand.
ATTTCTTGTACTAGTGTACAGAAAATAGTTAAAACTATGTGTTTGTGTTAATATTAATTAAAAAAATCCAAAACAAGAATACGTGACATACTGGGAAAACATGTACACAGAACAGACGATCAGGACTGTGAGCACTGTGGTGTAAAACTCAAGGCAAGCTAAAGGACCGAGCACTGTGGTGTAAAACTCAAGGCAAGCTAAAGGACCAGAATTATTCTGTGAGTATACAAGCAGAACTTGGAGATACATCAACACATTTTGGAAATAAGGACAACATAAATTGATGTTTGAAGTGTGAGGCTTCATTTTAAAGCGAAATTCAATATTCAACATCATTATTCTATGTAAGATTCAATTTGGTATTTTTGATCTTCATCACAGCAAAGGAAAAGATCAATGCAAAAATTAAGTAATGCTTGTTTCAAAACGTTTAAACAGTTGCAAAATATTACAATCTGAATAAAGGAGTAAAGATTGTATTAAAGAGATCGGCTTAAAATGTCAAAATATGAGGCGTGTCGTTGGAAACCAGGGCTTAAAGGGACTCTGTCATCGAAAAGGGCCTCAAGGGGGCAATTTCTTTTAAAAAAAATCCCCTGAAATTTAGATCTTAATACTGGCATATAATAACCGATAAAACAGTGTATATATAATGGGAAAAGAGTGTACACATTCTGAGATGAAAATCAATTTATAATATGGATTGTGTTTGTTTGGCCCTTTTCCTGTTTACATTTTGACGTCAGAATTGTGAGCATTTCGTATAACCATAGTTTACACACGCCTTCTTACCAAGCATAATAGCGCCGTTAGTTAAAGCGCTGTGCTGTCATATCTTCTTATGACTCCTAAGTCGTGAGTTCGATACCCGCTTGGGGGTTTTAAAGTTTCAGACTTTTTTGTTTTTATCAAATATCTTACTGTGTATTAAATAATTTTTATTTATTTAATGCACATGTCTTAGCAAAGCGCAGTTCTATCAAATAATATAATTTATAGTGCAATAGGAAGCCAGTTTTTTGTTGACATAGTCCCTTCAAAGCATGTGCGTGAAGTGTCGTCCCGGATCAGCCTGTGCAGTCCTTACAGGCTAATCCGAACGACACTTTCCGCTTTCATGGCATTTTCTGTTTCAAGGAAGTCTCTTCCAAACATAAATCCACTGTAGGTGGATAGTGTCATCCTGGATTAGCCTGTGCGGGCTGCACATGCTTATTCGGGACGACACTTTAATCAGGTGCATTGAGCCTGGTTTTCCACGACAGCCTCATATAGTATATACAAACAATGGCAAAAAGACAACAGGAATATAGCAAAGACAAACTCATTTATCTGCATACAATGCCAATTTTCTTGGGAGGATCATGCCAGAACAGAGGAAGTCTGGTTATATATGTAAGTGAAGGACGAGTATTATATATTATTGGTGAAAGACGGAGAATGAAAACAGTTCAGCAATGGATAATTTCTAATATAACCATGAATATATACACAATGTTAATATTGCAATGCATCAATAGCCAACCTGAATAATGTACACAATCTTCCTTGGGGATGATTTTTATCAGATTGATAAAAATCCAGGGCCCGCATTCACAAAGCGCCTTAAGGAAAGTTAAATAAATTTCTTAAATTCATAAAATTCCTCAAGTCTTTAGCTGTTTCATGTACAGTTCATTTTACAATGCAATATTGAAACTAGAAAATATTGCTAAGATGTTTTACATTTTACCCTTTCGTAAACAGAAATCGTTGAATTTCACACTGAACATTTGATCTGAAATTTTCACTTAAGTACAACGTAAGTTAAGATTTCCCTTAGGAGATTTGTAAAACGGGCCCAGCACATTATGGTATCACACTACCAGGACTAGACAGTTTGTAAAACGGGCCCAGCACATTATGGTATCACACTACCAGGACTAGACAGTTTGTAAAACGGGCCCAGCACATTATGGTATCACACTACCAGGACTAGACAGTTTGTAAAACGGGCCCAGCACATTATGGTATCACACTACCAGGACTAGACAGTTTGTAAAACGGGCCCAGCACATTATGGTATCACACTACCAGGACTAGACAGTTTGTAAAACGGGCCCAGCACATTATGGTATCACACTACCAGGACTAGACAGTTTGTAAAACGGGCCCAGCACATTATGGTATCACACTACCAGGACTAGACAGTTTGTAAAACGGGCCCAGCACATTATGGTATCACACTACCAGGACTAGACAGTTTGTAAAACGGGCCCAGCACATTATGGTATCACACTACCAGGACTAGACAGTTTGTAAAACGGGCCCAGCACATTATGGTATCACACTACCAGGACTAGACAGTTTGTAAAATGGGCCCAGCACATTATGGTATCACACTACCAGGACTAGACAGTTCGCTCATAGTTAATTTAAACACCCTGATATCACATAAGATGACAAAAACCAGAGTCAGTTTTCATTCTCGTCAAAATAGTACTTCAATTACTTATAAGAAGCCTTACTTGTCTTCCACTGCACTTTTCTAGGTAGTAAAAAACAGAAATATACCTTTAAAGAGTATCTGGACATACTGGCAATTCATTAAAATTAGAAAAACCTTTTATACTAAAAAAGTTTTGATAGCTCTCATTAATCTCATTTGTTAACAATTATGTAGTGATGTTTACATCATTTGTAATGTTATTACAACAATGTTACTACAGACTTTGTTTTAAAGCTTTAATATAATCAAAATAATGCAAAAATAATTGGCTGAACAAAAGAAATAACCATTTATCTTAACATGTCAAAGAATAAACAAACTCACATGACGCATTTTTGTGCACATTTACGCACATTTCACATTTTAATTGACATTATTAAGTTAAGCTTTTAAAAAAGGAACAAATATAGTGCATGCATTGGACAAAGATTAGCTTTTCAAAATGGAACAAATATAGTGTAACAAAAATAGACTGCACATCAGATGATAGCAAAATGGACAAGTGGCTGAGTTGGCTGATAATCTATCAAAACGATTTTAGGATGATCATAAATTCAAAATAGGAAACAGACAAGTGGATATGATTATCAGATAACAACATGCTGAATGCACGACTCAGAATTCTGATAATTGAATCGTCTTTAACAACCTACTTTAGCCTCGTGACTGTGTGTAATACTAATGACACGAGACCCTATCAGTTGACAGCATGTGACATACTATAAATAGTTTGGCTATCGTGATACATGCTCGTTGTTGCATCATCATGGGTTAAAGGGACCCGTTCAGATTTTTGCATTTTTTTAAGAATGCCATTAAATGTCTTTGATAGTTTGGAACAAAAGAGCTTGCGTATAATAACAAGGATAAAAAAAAAAGAAAAGAAAAAAAGTTGCTCACAACAGAAACACTGCAAATAATTCCATTGTTTACAAACGTTGTATAATTTTAAAATGTTAACTGATGATTACTCATTAAAGAAATGGTATTTACAGTATATTTCTATGTCCGTAGTGTTATTTCGCTCCTATATTTACACTATTCTTTTATTTTTGGTTTCTGTGACAACAAATTTAAGAAATTGTAAAATTGTCAATCTGTGAACAGGTCCCTTTAAAAGGTGGCCGAACAATCAAGAGCCAGCTTCACCATGCACATTGATGCACAAAGGAACACATAGAACAATCTTGTACAAACTATAAAGAGAAATTTTGTCAACAACAATGAAATAACTAAAGATTGCATTTGTAAATATCAAGGGTAGACAGCTAGGTAAAATTAGGTAAAATTAAAATACTTAAACATACATTTTTCATTTTAACAATATAATATATCATTTCTTGTGCCTGCGGAGTTGTTTGTTTTCTATTCTTAATGTCATCAATTGATATATAAATACCTTATACGTTGTAAAAATAATTACAATTTAAAGAACAACTTAAACCCATATTTCAAATGTTAAACGTATGACCTGTGATGTTAAATATGAAGTATTATTTATGAATATGTATAAACTCATTACAATTCCATAAAAAAATGACCATATTTGAGGAATGTCATGGGAAAACCAGGTTTAATACAAGTCTGCACAGGCTGATCCGGGACGACACTTTCTGCTTTTATGGTATTTTCTGTTTCAAAGAAGTCTCTTCCAAACATAAATCCACAGTACTGACCTCCTGGTTCAGCCTGTGCAGACTTTGAGACAATTAACACACTTTGCATTAAGCCTGGTTTTCCCACGACATGCCCAGTTAAATTATAATGTTAATATGAGTAAGCAAGAAATTTTAAAACTGTAAAAGTTAGAACCATGCGAATTCCAATGAGAAGGACAACAATGTCATGCAGAATCATTAGTACATGGATACTGAGAGATATCAATGAACTGCGAGAATGGCCGACACCTGATTACTGGAGGTGGATGGCAGACAAATAAACTTACCCAAGCCTAGAAGAAACGGTGAGAGAGAAATTAAATAATGAGATAAATATGTGAACACTGGACACAAGTAACTGTGAACACAGGAGAAATCACAACAGCAACGTTATAAACATGAATGTAATGACAACACCAGATATATAAAGTGCTAAACAAGATATAAGGAAATAAGTATAAAATATAAATGAAGCGTGTCGTGGGAAAACCGGGCTTAATGTATGTGCGTAAAGTGTCGTTTCAGATCAGCCTGTGCAGTCCGCAAAGGCTTATCAGCTTTTATGATATTTTCTGTTTCAAGGAAGTCTCTTCTAAACATAAATCCACTGTAGGTGGAAAGTGCCGTCCCGGATTGGCCTGTGCAGACTGCATAGGCTAATTTAGGATGACACTTTACGCACATGCATTAAGCCCGGGTGTCCCACGACACGCCTCAAATTAACTTCACTTGAACTTACTCAACAAACAATTACACTGGAATTGGCCAAACATTTCAGTTGATACTAACTGTACCCAATATATGAGGAGAAGTATGCCTAAATTAATTCTGTTTTACAACTAACCTTAAACATAACATGACAACAATAAAACTGTAAAAAAAACAACTGAAGCCATACTTACAGCTACTCTTATCTAGAAATATTTCTTTGTAAGCAAATATTAGACAGCATCTCATCAAGAAATTAATGCTTATCTACGAAATCTACAAACCTCTGTGTAGCAAGTCTATGTAAAATAAGATATGTTAAATAACTATTTAAAAAGAATTAAAACTATGTTGTCTCCTTAACTATTTTTTAAAGTAATTCTGTTTGAGACAGTGAGTTATTTTGTTACCAGTCTCCAGAAAGTACAACACTAAAACAAACTCCATGAAAACTGTCCTATACAACAATCAACTTGACTACCACACAATAGTGTACTTTCAAACCTGCTTCTTAAAGTTTCAAAAACAAAAAAATTTCATATTAAGCTTCTCTTAAAGGTTCTTCAAGCTTTTTTTTTAAAAATAATCTGCCAGCACTACAAGATATTTGAGGCGCGTCGTAAGAAAACCGGTCATAATGCATGTGCGTAAAGTGTCATCCCGGATTAGCCTGTGCAGTCCGCACAGGCTAATCCAGGACGGCACTGTCCGCCTACAGTGAATTTATGTTTAGAAGAGACTTCCTTGAAACAGAAAATACCATAAAACCGGAAAGTGCTGTCCCAGATTAGCCTGTGCGGACTGCACAGGCTAATCCGGGACGACACTTTACGCACATGCATTATGACCGGTTTTCTCATGACGCGCCACATTTTATTATTAACATTTAGAAAAATAATTAATAAATGAATAATTCACATTATTATTAAATCATTTATATGTTGCATAAAACTAGCTTAATACATTGTAAACAGTTTCATGGAGTCTGGAGGGGAGGAAAATACAAGCCAAATACACACAACAAATGTGACACGCGGACAGTCACCATCAGTTGCGTACCTGGTCATTGAAACTGTAGTTGGGCAAGAAGGAGGCGTCCATGTTTATGGAGGCAAAGGACATGTCCCCAATGTTGACCTGCTGCATCCCCTGGGAGAGGATGACCCGCTTGAACTCCGTGTGGCGTCTGTGGAGATCCTTCAGTTGCTTTTTCAGCGTGTTGTACGTGTCCTGGGGAACGCAAGATCTGAAAACACACATTGATGTAAATGGCACATGGATTGAAATAGGTATTATTTAAGACAAAATAATGAAGGCTTTTATTTAAGAAATAATTTTTTATCGACGTTTAGAGGCCAATAAACAACAATTTGGAGTTCTGATGTGTAGGAATTAAACCACGAGGGTGTTAGCCCGAGTGGTTTAATAGCCGTGCATCAGAACGACAAAGAGAAGGTTTATTGGCCGATAAACAACAATGCACAATCATTTCGATTCTAACATGATTTGACAAATATTTTTGCAATTGTAACGAGAACTACATTTTACTATGGGCTGCTCAGAATCAGGACTACTTTCTGCGTTGTTTATTAGGAATTTTGTTCTTTGTCTATAAAAAAAATAGCGAGCATCATGTTAGAATATGTACTAATGTTGCATAATAAATCATTGGTATACACTGCTAAAATTACTTTAATTTACTAACCCAAAGTTTCATAAGAGTAAACATATTGTTTTAATGTATTATTTTAACCGCTGCTCTTGGCACAGCAGCAGATTTTTGTAATTTGTTTTTTACACATAGCAGACCTAGTATGAGAGCCAGCTACAAAGAAAATATCAATGTCTTGCATAAAGAATGTAAAAATTTAAGGCCATAAATTAAATATATATGTATATATGTTTGCAGGAAGGTCTTTATAATGTATGTGAGAAAACGTTATATATCTTGTGTTTTTTCAAGTTTTTTTAATATAAGCATTGTTGAGTTATACGAGGAAAATATCCGTGTGGAAATAACACACAGCATACAGAATTATAACTAAAAGATACGAACAAAAAGGTGGAGCACAGGTTGCTTACTGCAGTGCTTTCTTCTCCAGCTCCACCTCTTCCATCTTGGCCTCGAGAATCTGAGTCTTGTACTTGAGGTTCTCTATCACATGGCTGCTCCGAGACTTGTACTGAAATTACCGGTCACGAAATGTTTCAATGATCAACACTGAAGTAACACACAAAGAATGTATTACAAGTAAAGATGAACGGCAGAGCTTAGTACTTAAATTCTCTACCACAGGCTTCTCCGAGACTTGTACTGAAATGATCAACACTGAACTTATACATACAGAATATATAACAAGTACAGATGAAAGGCTGGGCCTTGTACTTCAGGTTTTATATCACGTGGCTGCTCCAAGACGTGTACTGAAATGGACGGTCACAGAATGATTCAATGATCAAATTAAATGCAAACTGATTAATGTGTTAGGTACTCCGCATCTTGTAACAAATGATTCAGGGTCGGAAATATAAAGTTATGGTTAAAAATATATATAATTTGCATGATCCTAGACTTGATCTTACTGAAATGTGAATTCCCAATATTTGCGATTCAAGGGCAGACAGTTTAAATAAAGAACAGAAGATAGATATATACAAAGAACAAAACAACACAAGTATCATCACATTTCATGTTTTAAAAATATTTCATAATACTACCCAATCTATGGTCTCTAATTGGAATTCGATATAGAAATGTATCAATTTGAATGAGCAACATTTGTAATACTTGCTCATATTTATTTTGATCTATCCAGTGAAAATTAAAACACAGAGTTACAAGTACCTTTTTATAGACAGATACAGCCTTAGCATATTTTTTCGTTGCATCAGCAAGTTTGTCCTCCAGCTCTTGGACTCTCAGTTCCAGTCTCGTTTTCTCGTCCACTAAGGCAGACTTAGACTGCGCTAATATCATTTCGTGATTATCATGTGCCTTGTGATACTGGTCCTTCGTAAGCCGTAACTCCTCGCGTAACAGCTCCACTTGGTTCCGAAGTCGTATATTGTCATCAGTCATATCATGTTCGTTTCCTAGGTAACTACTAAGTTCAGTTTCTAGTTTAGTGACTTTGCTCTTGAGTTCAGAGTTTTCAGTTCGCTCTCTTTCTAACTGGTCTAGTAAGGCTTGTTGGTGAGATAGCTTGGACCTTAAAACATGCAATGCATGACAGTTAGGCTACAAAGGGCAGTAAAACGACTGTTTTATGCATTACATTGTTTCATTCTTTCCTAATGTTCTTTTTTTTTTAACTGTTCTTTTTTGTTATTGTTCTGAATGATCATTATCAATTGATTAGGTTTAGTGAAAATAAATCAATAAGCTTTTATCAATTCAATTTAAAATAAATGATTTTATACATAAATAAGACATAAAACAAATACATCTAATGCAAGCTAACTACCCCCCCACCAGACACTAAAAATGTTCCTTCTTGTGAACATAAGATTGACTGAAGATAACATTCAGTTTACCATAGTTAAAGAGGCGTATCGACGGTATTTCCATTAAATATAGACATGTGTTTAAACAATACATATTCCCATTGTTCGCGAATATATTTTTTCTAGTAGCAATAACATATTTATGTAATCATTAAGAATAAATACAACGCCCCCCCCCCAATTTTTTTCGATGCACGGTTCCAACAGAATTCGAACTCACGCCTACAAAATTACGCACTGCAATAAACAAGAGGGCCATAATGGCCCAAAGCGCTCACCTGAGAACTGGCACAGATGCCACCATACTGTTGTGACAGGTTTGAAAATTATGGATTCTGAACAATACGCAGAGGGGGATAGGATCAATTTTGATTTAAAACATCAGTTAGTGCAATGGGCTAACTAAAGTACGAGTTGGGTAGTGGATGTGCATTTTTTGTGCTAATGGTTCTCATTTTTCTCGATATTCTTACCTGACCGTTTTTCATTAAGTCATTGACAATTCTGGAAAATGCAGAAACAGTAGATTTGAATGTCTTTTTTACAAACAGTTTTGGAGAACTAGTTGTAATGCGATAATTGCGACGGCTGTGCTATAAGGTCAAGTTTTGCTATTTTTTGGATAATTTTCTGTCCAATGATGATAAATGATTTTAATGCAGGCTCTGAAGACATCAATGTTGCATGTACAAATAACTGCATGCAAGTCTTGCAACTGTTGGAAAGCAAATTTTATCAATCAATTTTTATGGTCATGCGCAAACTGTAAGTTTGGTCAACATTAAATAAAAAATCGTGTGTGCAAGCCAATCATTGATAACTTGTTGATGTTTTTTTCCAAACACAAGGGGCAATAACTATGGTGTTTCTGGCCCTATCATGCTTTTATTCAACTTCACCTGTAGTCTCACGTTCATAGACAAACTGTACACGATTGGTGAAGATTGAATGAAAAATGAAGTCTCTATCCTCAATAATGTCCATTTTTGCTTTTTTTTTCATAAACAATGGGCAATAACTCTAGTGTTTCTGGTCCAATCTTGCTTATATTCGACATCAACTGTAATCTCATGGCAATGGACAAACTGTGCAAGATTGGTGAAGATTGGATGAAAAATGAAGTCTCTATCCTGAATAATGTCCATTTTAGTACATTTTTTTAACAAACAAAGGGATATAACTCTAGTGTTTGAAACAGGATCTGGCCCATTTTTGGCGTCTCCTGAGATCTGATGGTCATACACAAACTGCGAAAGTTTGGTTAAGATTGGATGGAAAATAAAGTCTATACGTTGGAAAAGGGCATTTTTGCACTTTTTTGCATGAAAAAGGGGCAATAACTCTGGTGTTACTGGTGTGATCTGACCCAATAACAATCTCATCCGAGATTTTATGGGCATACACAAACTGTGCAAGTGATAATGGTCCAAATTGTTGACGGCATACGGACGATGCCGGAGAGGTCCCCTATACCAATAGCTCACCGAGCACTTCATGCTCAGGTGAGCTAAAAAACTTTCCTATGCTATACTACAGTTATAAATAGTATCCATGTGCATAGCAGTACTTTATGTACATTTAATTCATATCGATTTTACTACTACTACTACTACTCCAGAGAAAAGTGTCACCCTGACAACTTTCTATAATTATACAAAAATTTATTTTTACTATTTGCTTAAAAAAAACTAACCCAGATCTACGTGCAAAGCGATCATTTAATAAATACTTTAGAAAATATTATTCAATTTTTAAAATTATTATACCGTACTAGCCATCAATACGCCCCTTTAATAGGCAGGAATAACAGAAAGGATCAGTACTGAGTAGCATAAATAAGTACATACTGTATGACTAGAAGTTCTTTCTCGGCAGTGTCCTTGGCGTCCATGGCGGCCTGTACGCGCTCGTCCATCTTGTCCCGCTCAGCCTGCCTGTGGGCCTCCTCGTCTATCTTCCGTCTCTCCGTCTCCTGAATCTTAGTCTCCAGCTCCAGTCTGAATTGTGGATGAAATTAAACATAGAGAACACTAGGTTAGTGTTGAATTAAAGATAAGTTTATTTAGCGAGGCTTAGAAAACCTGAACCACGAGCCTTGGCGAGTGGTTCACATTTTTGTGCCGAGCAAATAAACTTATCTTTATTCAACACTTACCTAGTATTCTATTTATCCCATCATTTTCTGTCTTTAATTTGAAAATAAACGAGAGAAAATACACTAAATATTACGAAAAACACAGTGTTGAAATAAAGCAAAGTTGATTCCATGGGGTCGTATTACGTCAATGCACGCATGATGCTGAAATAAAATGTTCCAATGTATGAATGCACTGACAATTGACAATTGTGATATATGCCTTGTTTTGTTAACAGCTAACATTGTATGAATGCACTGTCAATTAAAAAACTGTGACATACTGTCTGGTTTTTTAACACTTAACATTAAATCTTACTGGAGATTTTAGAAAAAATTTAAAGATGAAATTTGTTGGCTGTTTTACTTCTTTTAAACTTTGACCGAGTAGAAATAAGAACCCTTACAGTTAAAACTATCCAATCATTTAATTTCTGGGAGAATTGGGCCTACTTGACAACAATAATGTTCCACAAATGGTAATGAAACATATATCCATGAATATCTAACGACAGACTTCCCAACCAGCCATGCTTTAAAGTAATCCATAACTTTTCAAAACCACTGAAAATTATACTTATTTTCCCCGTAGCTTACTTTTCCTTCTCAACAGTACCACATTTCAGTAAACGTATACTATATATAAATAAGAAAACAATTTAAGAAGTCATCACTATTTGTGTCCAGCTTTTCGTTCTCCACCGTGGTTATTCCACCACCACATTTAATAAAAGTAAAAATGTACTCTTTTTACAGCAACTCTAGTTAACACTGAAGTTATCACTACCACATTTCCCCCTTGCTTACTTTTCGTTCTCGACCCTGGCAAACTTCTCGAACTCCTCCTCCCTGGCAGCCTGCACGCGGCGCACACAGTCCCGCTCCTTGTCCACGAGCGCCTGGTCCTGCTGCTGTACAGTGTGCTTGGCAATGTCCAGCTTCACCTGCAGGTCTGAAGT